>WELB01000023.1:148344-168706 GCA_009602725.1 Spirogloea muscicola
GCCGCCGCCGCCGCCATCGCCGGCAGCGAGCGGCGCGGCGGGGGCGGCGGCGCGACCGGAGCCGCCGGTGCTGGGATCCTGACAACTGGCGGTGGTGGTCCTGAATCCGCTGTGGAGCCGGATTCTTTGGGCTCCCGCTGGGAGGGAGCCCGCGCGCGGGAAGTGGAGGGGGGGCCCGGCTGTTGGCCGGGGCTCGGGGGGAAGCGCCCGCCCTGCTGCGGTCGGCGCATGTTCCCGCACGCGCGCAGGTCGTTCGAGGCGGCCTCGGGCGAGAGCCGGGCCGCGCCGAGCCCATTCGATGCACCGCCCGAGGCGGCGGGGGTGACGTCTCACATGGGCCGCGCATTCGGCGCCAGAGGGGGGGTGCTGCTAGGCCCCTGATCCACTCGGGGCGCGGGCGGGGGGCGGCGAGGCGAGGCGCCGGTCACAGCACTGAGGGCGGCGCGGGGAGGGGGGTGGGGGAGGAGGGAGGCGGCGGCCCCGCTAGCCGGCGGCCTCCCCCCCGGGCTTCGAGCTCACCACTCTCTCCGAGGGGCGTCCTCGCCGCCGCCGCCGCCGCCGCCGCCGCCGCCGCCGCCGCCGCCGCCATGAGGGAGATCATCTCCGTGCACATCGGGCAGGCGGGCATCCAGGTCGGCAACGCCTGCTGGGAGCTCTACTGCCTCGAGCATGGCATCCAGCCCGACGGCCAGATGCCCAGGTTCGCGCGACGCCAGCCTCTCCTCTCCCGACGGGCTGCCGAAGCTGCCCCTGCGTCGTGCTTCGCGTGCCGGCTTCTGGTTGCCTTGCCATCCGCTCGGATAGTGTGTTGCCAGGCGGACTGCGGTGTCATATGGCGTACACCGCTGGGCCAGTCGCTGGTCTGGTGCTCCTTGATTGATGGCTTGGCCGGCGAGCCAGCGTCCATGCTTGTGAATTGGTCTCGACGCCGTAGCTCCTCTTGCTGGATGGCAGCGACAAGGCAGAGGGCGGGGACGACGCCTTCAACACCTTCTTCAGCGAGACCGGCGCCGGCAAGCATGTGCCGCGCGCCGTGTTCGTCGACCTGGAGCCGACCGTGATCGACGAGGTCCGCACTGGCACTTACCGACAGCTTTTCCACCCCGAGCAGCTCATCTCCGGCAAGGAGGACGCCGCCAACAACTTTGCGCGCGGCCACTACACCGGTATCGCTCCGCCCCAGTGCCAGGATTCGGACAGCCAGCTGTCGCGACTTCGCTTTCTCATCATCCCACGGCGCTCAGCTAGCGCGCCTCTTCTTCCGCATGAGCAACATCGAGCTCACTGTGGCAGAGCGTGTGACTTCCTCGCTGTTGTGCAGTGGGCAAGGAGATCGTGGACCTGTGCCTGGACCGCGTGCGCAAGCTGGCCGACAACTGTACAGGCCTGCAAGGGTTCCTGGTCTTCAATGCCGTGGGTGGAGGGACAGGCTCGGGCCTGGGCTCGCTCCTTCTCGAGCGACTCTCTGTGGACTATGGCAAGAAGTCCAAGCTAGGCTTCACTGTCTATCCTTCCCCAGCTGTGAGATACTCCCCAGCAAACATTCTCCAATTGCTTGCAGCAACTCGCAAAGAGAAAGCGGGTGTAACATTGTACTTGCAACCTTAATTGTCAGCTTGATAATTCGTGAGGATCAAGTGCACTGATAATCTATTGAGTCGCTATACCAGCTTGCACTGGCTCAGTACCTCATGGTTCACAAGAGACTTGGATGATGACCGGCTCCAGGTCTCAACGGCTGTTGTGGAACCATACAACAGCGTCCTCTCAACACACTCCCTCCTTGAGCACACGGACGTTGCAGTTCTGCTTGACAATGAAGCTATTTATGAGATCTGCCGGAGATCACTTGGCATCGAGAGGCCAACCTACACCAATCTGAATCGCTTGGTCTCTCAGGTTATACGCGAAGATTGTTCCTCTCACTAAATCTAAGCTGGCCTTCTCTGGCGCTTGTCTATGAGGTGTGGACAGTTGGCTTCGACAAGCATGGTACCTCACTAATGGCAAGCTGCTTGGGGTTGGTTGATGAGGAGGTTTGATGTGGGGCATCTGCAGGCCTTCATTATGCACTCTAACAGTCTGGCATGGAGGGGCTTCTGCAGGTTATCTCGTCTTTAACTGCGTCACTTCGATTTGATGGGGCCCTGAATGTTGACATCACTGAATTCCAGACCAACCTTGTGCCATACCCTCGCATCCACTTCATGCTCTCCTCATATGCCCCTGTCATCTCGTCCGAGAAGGCATACCATGAGCAGCTGAGCGTGGCCGAGATCACCAACAGCGTGTTCGAACCCAGCAGCATGATGGCCAAGTGTGACCCTCGACATGGGAAGTACATGGCGTGTTGCCTCATGTATCGGGGAGATGTAGTGCCCAAGGATGTTAACAGCGCTGTGTCGACCATCAAGACCAAAAGGACAGTCCAATTTGTCGATTGGTGAGCCTTCTCCACAACGCTTTGGGCTGACTCTGCTGTTAGGCATCATGGTTTGCTCAGCCTTTGACAACTTGTTGTAGTGGCTCACAGTCGGTCTCTCACCATGAGCTCCATTGTGTACCTTTATTCCAGGTGTCCAACTGGCTTCAAGGTCGGCATCAATTACCAGCCTCCCACTGTGGTCCCGGGTGGAGATCTGGCAAAGGTCTTGAGGGCTGCATGCATGATCTCCAACAATACCGCAGTTGCTGAGGTGTTCTCCCGCATTGACCACAAGTTTGACCTCATGTACGCCAAGCGTGCATTTGTGCACTGGTTTGTTGGCGAAGGCATGGAAGAGGGCGAGTTTTCAGAAGCTCGCGAGGATCTTGCTGCACTAGAGAAGGACTATGAGGAGGTGGGCTCTGAATCTGCTCCAAATGCCGAGGAGGAGAATGACGAGTATTGAGGAGCTTACTGCGAACATGGAAGGAGGTGCAAGGAGCACGTCACTGCTGGTGTCGCGAGCTCATTGCTGGCCACCTTGCCTTTTAGAAGCGTCTTAGTGAGACCACCATGTTTCAGCAAGCTTGGGACCAGCGCCTGAACATGGAAGTAGTGTATGACTGGCTGGCAATGTCAAGAACTTGCTCTCTTTGTGCGACATCTCTATTCAGATGCCCAGTGCTAGATCTCAACATCAGCATTCCAGTCAAGTCAATGTCTTAATAGATCAAGGGATTCAAAGGCAGCGGCACTAAGTTTCATTTCTCTTAGGCCCTGCCAATCATTTTGAGTCAATTCTAAGAACCCTTCATTGCGTTTTGGGCAAGTGGCACGCATGGCCATGGTGCTTTGCAAGCCCTTGGATTTTGAACACCAAAGTAGGGCAATATGGCCCACTGCATCTGCAGCTCCTCTGCAATGTCGGCTGGCTCCTCCATGTATGTTGATCATGTCCATAGTGGAGTCAGAGATCTTTGCTGGTGAGCTGCTTCTTGGGCTTCGCAGGAGAAGTCAGATAAGAGTAGGACACGCTGTCCGCACCACTGCAGGCTCAACAAAGGGGGGCGTGGTCAAGTTCTAGAGGGCCGTGCCCCCACCACGCTCATATCACCTAAGCAGAATATGCCTTCTTTCTTGACTTGAACTTAGACCATATTACTACTTCAACAATCGTGTAGCTCACGATCTAACGGGCTTATAAGTCGGTCAGCAAAAGAAGCACATAATAGGAAGACATCACGACACGTGCGGAAGAAAGCGCCGTTGCCACAGACCTCAGTAATTCTGCTCACTTGTGCCGGAAGAACAATTGGCTCAGTGCTGTTACTCCGACCTTGTCCATTCCTTTGGGCTGGCTTCTCACAGCCACCAGTCAGTTTGGACGCGCTTCTTTTGAAGCAGCCGCATTCATTTTTACTCCTCATATATCCGCGCTTGCCAGGCTGGGAATGAGTCCACTTGAATTGTGGCATGAAGCTACCTCCTCAGCCCCTCCTCACTGCTCTAAAATTGTTGCAAAGCTTCGCAGAAGCTTTGCTTTCCCACTCTGCCTTTTTGGGGGTTTGTGGTGGACTGACTGTTGGAGTAGGCAATCTTCAGGCAAGAAGCGAGGTTTCCTCAAAAGGTGGCTTCGCAGACCGAACTGTGTCTACGCAAGGCAACGAAAGGTAGTACATCGTAGGTGCTCACCATCCTTTGCCCTGACCTGAGTGTCACACGGAAGGGGCTGGCCTTTTCCGTCTTACTCGACCTTTGATGCAACCATACATAACCTTACCCACTTGCTGCAGTCTTTGCATGACCAGCCGGTGATCATTTGCCAGTATACGCTCTTCAGATAGACGGACTTCAGCTTTATGATGGTGATCCAACATGGTTGTTAGGTATTGCAGCTGACAATGTGTTGTGAGGAGCCAGAAACCCCCTGCCCAGCCTTTCTGAGAACATGGGCTGCCAGCTGGAAGCATGTGATGAGCTCCCCCCTCCCCCCCCCCCAGTCCCCCTGACACAGTCTGTAGTGTACTACGATTGCCCGACACAAGCAAGCTGTGTGCAGAGCTGCGGATGTACATTCTGACTGATAGCTTTAGGCTCCTCATAGGAATGGCATGAATGCATGCCAACTAGTGTTGCATTTAAATAAGAGTGTACAATACGACATTCAGTGTTTCTCTGAACGAATTATGATCCAAGAGCTAATGATATAGGCCACGGGCAAGACGAGAAGGAAGACCAGGTCAAGTCTGTAGGTGGCCCTTGAGGCCTCCTCCATGTTGCGCCAGCTGCGCCACCGCGACCAACTAAGTGACCTGCTGATCGCCCCCTGCACGATGCGCACTGGCGCCAAGGACGCCGTTTTTGCCAGCGTGTGCACCAGCGACCTTCGCCGGAGTGGAGGCTTGGCATGGCACTTGACTTTGCCATAAGGAGGATTGGGTTGTGCTCCTTCGCCGGCTGCCAACGAGTCAACTGCACCTTGCTCCTGCTTTGAATCGGTAAAATCATCTGTAGCCACTTCCTGACAGCTCTCCTTACTTGCTCTGCTTGAGCTGTCGGAGCCAAGCCCGTTGAGTGCTGCAAGGCTTGGGCCGCTGAGAACCGCCCGGTCTTCCTCGTCCACCTTATTTGCCCTCGCCCGGACATACTGTCATCAAAAGTAAAAGAAAGGGTAATACTTAAGCCGCAGGGGTTCAGATCCTGCCAGCTTGTGCAAAGACAGGTCAAATTGCCAAAGCAGATGCACTTTTGTGCCCTCATGAGATAATTCGCGACTTTCATGGGCACTTCGTCTTGGCTGGAGCAATGATCCAGACAAAGAAGATCAATACGTAGGGACAGTAAGTATCTTGTAGTAAATATGTGCTACGCATACCACATGTCTGCAAGTGAAAAGGGGGCATCACCTTGTTCCACAGGGCAAAGACGAGCACACTCTCGCAAGTCCCCACTGAGATGGCAACATAACCTGCACACCAGCGAGCCACTGTGGCTCAAGCTTTGGCAGGCAGGCAATGGATGTAAGTGCTGGGCTTCTACTATGTAGCTCCAATACCGAAGTAATTTGGCAAACATCATCATTTGAGCCAAAGCAGGTCAATGGAGTTCTTTAGTGGCAGGGAATCAAAGTTCAAATGTAGAGTTGTTGAGTGAGCAAGTTGATAACAACAAATAGCACGAGGAGGTAGCACACTAGCCATACTTATCAAAATAAGAACATGCAAAGTCGTGAGATACGATGAGCTCGGCAGCTGCAATTGGCAGAAGCAGTGAGGGTCAGGAACATGGGTTGCAATAGGACTGGCATGCAAATGCAAGGACCATAGCCACCTAGCAACGGAGCAGCTCAGCCAGGCGCAATCACAAACAATACTCTTCCCGGTGTCCTGGCTATGAAGCAAGGCATCAATTAAAGCTGGAGAGAAAAGGTGTACCTGCCCATCAATGACAAACTGGAGAGCAGTGAGGGCTAAGAAGAATGTAACCGAAGTCCCTAGGCGAGCTGCGAGCTCCTCGGGATGGATGCAAAAGGTGATCCACGATAGCATGGTGGTCAGAAAGAGGGGGAAGAGCATCTGCAGCACGGACACAGCCGTCGAACACAGTCGTTACGCAGCATATTCAAGGATTGTGGCTGTTGGTATGGCCATCACAAAGGCCAAAATATGACCATCTGCTAGCCATCCTCTGTCCCCCCCCCTTCCGAGCACCCTGCTAAGGCCACTTGCACCAGCGCTCGGTATGTATGGACGTAGCCTAAGCTTTTATTACTGCAACCATCACTGTGTCATCAGGGTCAGGAATATCTTACACTCCAGAAGTAGTATGTCGAAAGTCGCTCAACCTGCCATGTGTTCCAAGAAGTTGCATATCATTCAGCTTGGCAAAGTCTTCGAATCACTCCCGGATTGCAAGTCCGACAGAGTTTCTGCTGACAGCATCTCTACTCTCAGCATTGTAACTGGCCAGCGTTGTGAAGCATCCTCACTTGAATCTCAAGGATTAGAACATCGTGTGAAAATTGTACTCCTGGTTGACTTGCATTCCCGGGACCATAAGGGTATGGGTCAGCTGCAAGATAAGTGATTTTGCAATCAGAGCTAATGCTCATCACCATCCCCAAGCTTTTCACAGCTGAGACATATACGCTGGCCGTGAGTGAACATCGTGGTCTGCCAGCAGTAGCCCTGTGTGTCGTCGGTAACAAGGACCGCATAGCACAGTACTCAACAAAGCATCGCAAGGAGGCCACAATCTTCCTCAGAATGTAACTGTGAACTACCTGGATTGGGCTTGGTCGCAAACTTGGTGAATAATTGGTCGTCCAGACTTTCCAATGTAAATCTGAGCGCCTTGACGGACCACCCGCTGAGCTCATCATAGTGTCGCGTCCACTCTGTGGCATTGCTGTGGGAAAGCCCAAACCTGGTGGCAGTGGAGCTCCCATGCAGCGACCCCACCGGCAGGACGTCCAGCGTCAAATATACAATGAGGCTCTGCAAAAACAATCGGCAGGTTGTAGATGGACAAAGCCTCCAAATTTACTTAAAGGTTGTCTGCCCGAATGACCTTGGGCTTCCATGTTGACTCTAGATCTTACAGACTGCAGCACATTAAGCTTGACAAGCAAGCATCCATTGTTGTAACACCAATGCTCCCACCTGCTTGTCAAAAGGAAAAGCTTTGAAAGAGTAATCCGTGTAGAAGACACCTGTCACAAAGCTCGACTCTGCTCATTGAGAACTGAAGCACAGGCCCTAACATGCCCATTATTCTAAGACAGCATTGAAGGCTCCACATGCCAGCAATAGCAGACTTTGCTAAAAACAGAAATCTAGCATCCATAGAATCGTGGCACCTGCCAAATGCCAGCACTACAACACTTCTAGCTCCGAGCGCAAAGATAAGTACCATGAATCCTCTTCTCCCAGGACAAAGAATTATTGCTGCGACCACCAAGGCTGATCGCCTCTGCATGTCAATCACAAGAACATGACTTCATCACAGCATGTCATCTTGGACAAGAACGTAGTTAATCCAAGAATTTAAAGATTGAAGCCTGTAATGTTTGTGTCCTTCTGAGCAGGTAGGAATTGAGAATTTCGGCTTATATTGCGCTGAGATTGACAGCAAAGCATCGACCTGCCACCCCTGCCACACCTGCCTACAAGTCCAAAGAAGGTGGAGCAGAGCAAAAGCAGAGCACTGTGAGGGTGCTCAGCCTGCCTAAGACAAAGTGAAGTAGTAACCTGTTTCCACGCGGCCCTGTGGCAGCTCAATTATGTTGCGAATGCTCGCTCCAGGAAGCCACACGCTGTCGCAGCAAGGTGCAAAGTCCTGTGCACAGAGCCTTGCGCAAGCTTTCCCTCCAGCTTCCACTTCAGCAGTTCTGCGAGAAATCTCTGCTGGTGCTGGCAATGCTCAAACAATAAACAAAGTCAGCCCGTTATTGACCTGGCTGCCCTGCATTCGAAAGGTGGTGGACTGGGACTGTAAGTTGCTAAGCATATGCAGCAGCTCGACGGTCCACGGCAAACACCTACATACTGTGCTGCACTGGCGACTCCTAGCAGACACGCCAGCCAAGCCGGCATCCAGCACAACAGAAGGGTACTAGTGCTGCACAGCAGCCCGAGCATCCAGGAGGACAGGCCAGACAACTATGCATGTGCGACCTGGGGACTTCAAATATCAAGGCTTCCTAAGGGAGGCTACTGATGAACGGTACACCAACCTCGTGGATCGGACCACGAGAGCACCATGAAGAAGATGGCCTCGAAGCTGTAGCTCACATCTGCCAGTCAGCAAGCAAGTGACCTCCTTGGAAGCGTGAGAAGAAGCATGAGATGAAGGGTTTCTCTGTCCACAAATTTTCACTCAATTGCCAGCTATTAGTGTCCTCCTCATGCAAGGTCTGCCACGACTCTCAGGAGAAGACGCACGTCCCGGCACAGCTGGAGTCTCGGGGCCGGCACAAAGGACCCCTGGCATCCGTCGATCGAGCTGCATTTGGCCGGCTGCTAGCAATCTTGACAAAAGGCTGTCCATTGGACTCGGGACCCTCTACTACCCCATACACGTCCAAGGCCCCCCCGCTAGAACAACGATGACCAGAATTGGCGCAGTGACGGGCTTGACTCCAAGCTCGCTGATACGCTCGGAAAGTGGGGACGATGCCAAGAGCGCACCGTTGACGTGGAGCAAGCGCTCGAGGAAGACGCTGACAAAGACGGGGTGCGACTGCGTGCCAGCCGGCGGCTTGCCCTGCCCCGCAAAGGGCTGCAGCATCTGCGCGTCGGCACGGCGTCCCAGCAGCAGCAGCAGCAAAGGCAGCAGCGCGGCCAGCAGCGACAGCCGCAGCAGCGGGGCGCCGCCCGCCGCCCGTCGTCGACGCCGCGGCGGCCCTGTGCGCTCCGGCGGCCAAGGCCTCAAGAGCTCCGGCTCGCCGAGGAGGACGCCGCCGCCCCGACCCNCTCGGCGCCGCCGCCGCCGCCGCCGACGCGCCCGCCGCCGGAGGCCGCGGCGGCATTTGCGGCAACTCGCGTGCGGGGAGAAAGAGGCAGTCGGCGTCGTTGGCGTTCTGCTCGACGGAACGCATTCTTCGTCGTAACCGTTTGACGCAGCGTCTAACCGTCTGAGGACGTACCAATGCCCATCATTCTTTTCCCGCTGGAGAGCGGCCCTTGATGAAGGCGTCGGAATCCTAAAACCCTCCCCGAGTTCTGAACCCCACTTTCACCAGCAGTCCACCAAGTGGTCCGCGTGCGCAGAGGGCGCCGGGCGCCATGGCGCCGGCAAGCCGGAAGCGGGTGGAGCGGCTCGGAGGCCCTGCGGCAGGTGATGCGCGGCGGGGCCTGGCAGAGGCGGCGAGCGGGGCGGGCAGAGGGACGGCGCGGCCGAGCCGAGGCGAGGAGGAGCCTGGGAAGGCTGCGGGCAGCGTGGGCAAGAAGCTGCGGCTGGCCGGCAAGAGAGGAGTGAACGGGAAGCGGGCCTCCAGAGATGGGGCGAGGAGGACGGCGGTGGTGGCGACGGCGACGACGACAGCGACGACGGCGGAGCCCGGTGCTGCCGGAGCGGCAGAGGCAGAGGGAGCCGTCCCCAGCACCGGACCGGCCGCCGGCGTGGCTGCTTCTGGCGGACGTGGTGGCGGCGGCGGCGACATCGACAGCATCTTCGAGCTCGCGAAGAGGAGACGCAGCAGCAACGGCACAACGGCGAGTACGTCGGGGCCGCCCCCAACTGCAAGCGAGGGACGAGAGAGCCCACTAGGGAGGCTGGGCGAGAAGGCGAAGCCGTCAAGCGGCAAATCACCGACCGCCAGCAGAAGGGCGGCGTCCAAACGCGCGCATGAGCAGGGGCCGCCGTCTGGAGATGGTGCTGGTAACGCCGGGCGGCGGCGGACTGCCGACGGCCTGCCTATATATTGGGAGGAGGAGCTCCAGTTGGGCAGCCGAGCGGCGGACGCTGGCGGGACTGAGCTCTGCCCCTTCGACTGCAAGTGCTGCTACTGAGCTGCTACTGACGGACCGGCCGTCGCCGCCGTTCCAGTTGGAAGGAGAACGTGCCACTCAGTGGCAGGCCCTACCTCTTGGTGCGTACCAGTAACACACCACTTGGTGTTGGGCCGAATGTTGCTCCAGTATCTTTGTCTCTCTCTTGACCTGTTGGCCACCACTGCAAGCCCATGCGCTAGCTGAAGCTCTAGCCAGATCTGCCCCTTCCCTGGTTGATCAAACAGGCACACAGGCCAGAGCACTCAAAGAGGAAGTTTTCAACCCCATCATTTGGCGGCGTTGTTTTGGAGGCTGTGTTAGCGACTTCATCATGCACATCGGTGGAGCGAGGAGAAGGGCGTCCAGCGATTTACACTGTGAGCTGATTATGACGTTTCAGCATGAGATTGCTTGTCCGGTGTCCTCAACTTGGCGAAGCTCTGCTGCCAAAAGCAATGGCCTCTAGAGTCTGGCACCCGTTGGCTTTTGCCATGAGGTGGCATCATAAGTTCCTATAGCATGCAAAGGCAAAACAATGTCTCTTCTGCACCTTGTGGAGCACAATGTTGAGAAGTGGATAAGCGAGCCACCAGCTGCTGCTGTGAACTGGACCTCACAGACTCCATCTTGAGTGCAGGTCGCCGGTACGCAGAGGGCTGGAGTGCGTGGTCAGCCAGCATACTTAGACAATTTCAGATTAAAAAGCTGCGCATGATCCTTGGTTGGGCTAGTCTTTCTGATCTGATGTTACTTGTCTGCATGATGCCCCCTCCAGCAGATTGTCCAGCATGTTTAGGCAGAACCTAGCGGCCAAGATTCAGCCTTCCCTGCCTTGATTGCACTGAGGTACTAGAGAAGGGCCCAGGCTTGCAGCTTCTGCTGCAGCTCAGATGTCGAGCAGCTGTATGGGACAGGCTGTTTTTGCAGCGCATGTACTGGGAAAACTTTTTTCCGAGTGTCTTCACTCGATATGAAATGACACTCTGATTTGGCAGTATGTTGTTGCACACTGTACCTCAATGCTCTCCAGCTGTCGCCTTTAGCCTTTAGCTGCGAGTGCTATTTGAGGTGATTTCTTTGGCAAATTGCAAATCAGCAAAGACAGGCAAATCTCTGTGAAGTGAGGTTCACTTGACTGCAAGAACACGAGATGAAGTACACAACTGGACCATGTTCCTTTTGGTGCAGCCTTTGAGCAACATTGTACTCCTGGAGGCTCATCATCTTCCTTGCTTGCAGGTATTCCGTACGCTGAGGTGGCTGCTATAATATTCAGAGTGGCCATTGGTAGCCCGTGATTGGCCATCGGTGAAAAACGCATGCGTGGTAGCATGCAAGTCAACATATCAATTGGGAATGTCAAAATTTTCTGTGAGAGTAGCAAGCTTGTAACAGTGACAGTCGTAAGACAGACTGCTTGCTGGAACCACCCAGCAGCAGGGGCAGCCAGAGCAAGGGCGGTCGCCTTGCTTGGCATGCAGCTACAGTGAAGGAGTCGGGAGGCACTTCAATCCGTCGATGCTGAGCGGAAAATCCCAAAGGCTGTGAATGCCCCTGCTGCACCGACCAGGGCAAGCGCCAGGGGCGGGAGGGGCGTAGGCACTCCCAGGCTCTGCAATGCGCGCGATAGTCCCAAGATGCTTTACCAGTCAGCTGTGGAAGCTAGATAGCTGGTATCAGATTTTGGGTGGCTACATTGCAGAGCCTAATGCCCAACTAGCTTTGACACAGAGGCAGAACCAAGCGGAAGTGCTGGAGTGTGAGTGTGCAGCCCGCTTACCTCCAGGACGCCCTTGCCGGAGACGATCTCAACGCCAAGTGCACCCACGAAACCAAGCATGGCAGCCCGGCCAAGCCAGACATTGAGGCCGCCACCGCCACCACCATCAGCAGCGACCTCGCCCGCCTGCTCGTCCACCATGGCTCTGACGCCAGCTGTATGCCTCAGGGGCGCGGCTTTGTTGGACGATGATCGGCGCAATGGCCTCAGGGTGCCTGCGCCTGGCAGCCCGCTCCCGCACCAGTCAGAGCCTGGCTGCCGCTCACCCGATCCAGCACAACCCATCTAAATGCATCGTCGCAAGAAGCCCGCATTCCTCCGGCCGCCGCCGTCGCCACCGCTGCCGCGCGCCGCCGCCGCACGGCCTGCAGAGCACGCCGGCAGGCCTTGCATTGCAAGGTCCTGCCGACTAGGCGACATCCAGTCGGCGACCACAGGCGGCAGCCCAGTGGTGGACGGCCCTATCGCTGTGCACCTAACGGAGGAGCATAGCAGGGGTTTTGCATTGGACCTCCAAGCGTGACGCGCCGTCCGCAGCCACCGCCGCCGCCGCCGCTCCGGCAGCGCGCGCCGAGCTGCGCTGCTGGCGAGACACGGCAGCAGCTGCACGTCAGGGGGGCCCCGCCGACTAGAGGAGGGCGCGCGGGAAGCTCGCGCAAGGGCGCGACGGTGGTCGACGCTGACCCTGTCCGCAGGAGGCCGGCGCCGCAGTGGCGGCGGCGGCGGCGGCGGCTGCGGCCATGGCGGCGACTGGCCGGGGTGAGTTGCGGGGGAAAGCGGCTCCTGATATGAAAGAAAGATGCGGGGACAGCGCGGGCGCGACAGACGGGCGAGAAGTAGCACTCGTTGCCGCCGCTAAATGAAGCCAAGCCAGCCCGTATCAAGTATGGCCAAGGTCCGAAGGGCCGAAAGGCGCTAAACCCACACCCCCATGCAAGTGGCTACAACAAAGAGGCGCTTACCAACTAACCCCTTGTCAGCAGCCGCTCCTTCTGTACATACCCCCCGCCGGGGCGCGGCAGGAAGGAGGAGGGCTCGCCCATTGAGGATAGGGGCTGGAAGAAGAAGGGCTCTCCCATTGAGGATAGGGGCTGGAAAAGCCAGCCCAAAAAAGAATGAACAGGAAGTGTCGCCGCTCCGTCGACCCCCACCAGTCCACACGCGCGCAGGACGCGCTCTGGCCGCCGCCTCCGGGTCTCGGCGGAGCGCCTCCTTCCCCGCATCGAGCTATTCTGACCTGCTGTTGCTCACTCGTGGGTATTGAGCTTCCCTAGTGTGATGTTGTGTTTGGTAGAGTAGTCCTTCTTTGGCATCTCTTTCTTTGGCTTTGGACATTGTCCATTCTTTTTGGGCTGGCTTGCCAGCCCCTCTTCTCTATGGGCGAGCCCTTTCTTTCTTCCCACCAGCGCTCAGTGGCGCCTCCCTTGAACCTTGACCATTGTTTCTGGGTTGGCCCCCGCCCCCTTTGGCAGCCCCTCTTTTCTATGGCGCTTCTTTATGGGCGAGCAATTTGTCTTTGGGCTCACTTCTCATTTTACCTTGTGAGCTGGCCACAGCCACTGCCACTGCCACCCTGGCCGTGGATGTGCACGGGGCCCTCGGGATCCAGTTGCTCGACCTGCTGGCCAGGCTTGCACGACGCTGTGTCCCGCAGGCGAGGTGAGCCGGCTGACTAATACGCCGCTGGCTCGTGGGCCCAGGTTTATCGCATGCCGCTTTCAATGTCCCTCCAGCGGTCCATGGCCCACGCCTTGCATCTGCGTGCTGGCCGTGCTCTCGCTGCAGCCTCTGGCTTTCGTCAGGGGGATAGTTTTCCGGCAGCTAGTCAGTCGGATTTGAGGCTCCTCACTCGTAGCTACTGAGTGGTCCATCCTCCACCCGTTCTGACATAGCATCTTCAGGCCCCTCCGTCATTGTGGCCCCTTCGACCCTTTTGTCCATTCTTTTCGGGCTGGCTTCTCACAGCCCTTGCCCCCATTGGAAGAGCCACTTCTTCACTGCCACTGCCTCGTATTGAAAAAGCTGCATCTTTTGCAGGCAGCAGGGCCTGGCCCCCTCGCGACCGCCACGTGGCGCGTGCGGCCCCTGCCGCCCCTGCTGACTCGTGGTTACTTAGCAGGGTCAGCTTAGCAGCAGGCGATGTACATCTGTCAATGCGCTTGCCTTCGTACTTGGCCACTCAGGCCACTTGGCCTCTTGAGTCGCTGTGTGCTCTAACGCTTTCATGGCCCCTTCGGACTCAACTCGTTCTTATTACTGGGGTTGGCCAACCACAGCTTATCGCCCTCTACTGGGAAGAGTCCTTCTATCACTCAGGCCCTCCATCATCAATACACACCGTTTGCCGCCCCCTCTCCCAGCCGCTGGGCCGCCAAGGCCGCGGCGCCGCTGCTGCCCGCCGCTCGCCATGACCCGCGCCGGCGCCGCCGCCNCGCCGCGCCTCCAGCCGGTACTGCCCGCGATCGCGCCGGCCCGTCGTGCCGGCCGCTCCAAATCGCAGGCCTTTGCGGCGCCGCCCGCTTGAGCCTAGCGTGGCGATCGAGCCAGCTGACGTCCGGATCGCTCGCCGCCGCAGGTGGCGCCGGGGCAAGCTCGCGCGGGACCAGGCTCGCGGCCGGGCGCGAGCTTCGGCGGGGACCGCCACGGCCGCTCCTGGCAGCACTACGCCGCTGCGCCGATCGCACTCGGCCTCGCTGCCAGGCGCGGCCCCGCTCGATAGTGGCTTTCGCCGCAGCAGCTTGCTGCGGGCAGCTCCAGCCGAGCACGCGCAGCAGTGGCCTGCGCCTGACAATGCTGCATGACGGCCATTCTGAGCAAGCTCACCTTCATCTTCTCCTGCAGTGGCTATGGGAGCCTCTCCGTGGCGCTCGCCGACGCGCCGCCGAAGCTGCCGCCTCCCCCTGGTATCGTCGACCCGGAGGACTCGTCTGAGTTCGAGCAGGTCCGCAAAGAGGCGGATCCCGCCGCTGCAGCAGCTGCCGCTCCCCGCAAGAAGCGCATGATCATCCTGGGCTCTGGATGGGGCGCCATTTCGGTCCTCAAGACCATCAATTCCGACCTGTACGACATCACCATTATCTCGCCCAGGAACTACTTCGTCTTCACGCCCCTTCTTCCCAGTGTGACCAACGGCACAGTGGAAGCTCGGAGCATCGCGGAGCCAGTGCGCCGCATGCTCTGGAGTGTAAGCAAGAACGTTTGACCTGTAGCTCCGAGCAGCATGTTGCCTGCACAGCTCAGCCGCTGCTGTCAAAGCGCATTGGCTTATTGAAGTATCTGCCTGGTGCTCACAACAATGAGACAGATGCAAGGTGCTGCCAAGAAGCTCTCTTGGGTGACGTGTTTGTACAGGAAATCGGCATTTCTGAGCAAGTTATACCAAGCTTGCCATTACAAGGGGTGCTGTCCCTGTCAGGGTCCAGCCCTTGGCCAGCCCTTGGCAGTCACAGGCTCGTCATGGAGTTCTGGGGAAAACACTCACCTGACTGGCATCTGACTGCCCATGACGTACATTTACATCCCATGTGCATCCCATGTGCAGAGGAGAAAGAGAGCACTGTACCTTGAGACGGAATGCTGCGATATTGATCCTCACAGCAAGATTGTCCGAGTGAAGGACGTCTCTCTGACCAAGGTCCCAGGGATGGAGGAGTTTGACCTGGAGTACGACTACCTGGTTGTTGCAGTTGGTGCTCAAGTCAACACATTCAATACACCTGGCGTCAAAGAGTACTGTCACTTTCTGAAGGTACAGACAGGCAAGACGGTATCTCAGACTCATCATTATTGTCAGAGCGGCTTGTTATGGATATTGGTAAGTGCTTTACAGTGACTATATGCAGCATTTCTGACTCTGCAGGAAGTGGAAGATGCTACTGAGATTAGGGAACATGTGATAGATTTGTTCGAGTCTGCCAGCAAGCCAATGCTGAGCATAGAGGAGAAAAGAAAGATGCTGCATTTTGTGGTTGTGGGTGGAGGCCCTACTGGCGTGGAGTTTGCAGCTGAGCTTCATGACTTTGTCAAAGAGGATGTTGTGAAGCTGTACCCAGGCTTGACCGAACTGGCCAGCATCACACTGGTTCAGTCTGGGGACCATATTCTGAACATGTAAGGCTGCAACCAGAACAGTCTATTGATGTACTCACAAGCTACTGCTTCTTTTGCTTTGTGCTTGCTAGGCTTAGCATGCAGTGGTATCTGAGTTTCTGAGCATGTTATGACAAGGAACCGCAGTATGTCTACACATGGCTACAGCTATACCTCTATTGTGATTTACACGAACATCACTTCACCTGCATTAATGGACGCAGTGTTCTTGGGACATCTCTCTGTATGGCCACAGGTTTGACAAGAAAATTACAGAGTTTGCTGAGAAAAAGTTCAATCGTGACAAGGTTGACGTGAAAACAAATGCGCGTGTCATCGCTGTTACTGATAAGGACATTACAATCAAATCCAAGGATGGAGGCAAAGTGTACAGCATGGACTATGGGTTGATTGTCTGGTCAACGGGCATTGGCACTCGACCAGTTGTGGCGCACTTTATGGAGAAGATTGGCCAGGTGCAGTCGATTCTGATATTAGCTGCAGATGCTGCTTCACTTATGCAGAAAAAGCCCAATGTATGTTTGCTTCTCCATCAGTACTGGATCTGTCAGCAGATTGCAAGCCCCTCTTAGTCCTCAATCATACTGCCACTGCAGAAGGACAGGCGTGCCCTGGCAACAGACGAGTGGCTGAGAGTGAAGGGCACTTGGGATATCTGGGCACTCGGGGATTGTGCAACTATAGAGCACAGAAAAATGCAGGTATGCAACTGTCTCCATTCTGCTCTCGACTCCTCAGTTTTCGTGCTGCAGCTTACTGACTAACACTTGCCAAAGCTTCGTAAGGGGTCAAGGATACATATGTTCCTTCATATTTATATGTATGATATCATAGATCCATTGCTTTTCAGTGATATTGAAAGAGGAGAATGTATACCAGCTGCCTGACATGTGCTGTGTCTACTGTACAGGAAGATATAAATGTCCTCTTCAAACGAGCAGACAAGAATGGCGATGGCAAGCTTACCCGTGATGAGCTGAAGACAATTCTGGAGGAAGTCAAGGGCCGTTACCCACAGATTGCAATCCACTTGAAACGAAGACAGATTCGCAATCTCATTGGGGTAAGTTGGTCATTGTCAAATTATGGTGTGAAGTTCAGGTCTAGGGTTTGGGGCTAGCGTTTAGGATTAGGAGTTAGGGTTAAATTAAAGGGTTTAAGGTTTAGGGTTCACATTCTTTTGATGTCATTAGGTCACTCACTCAGAGTACTTGCTCAAGCATGGCAGGACATGGAAGACGGAGACAAGGGTCTTGGGCAGGACAAGCAAGTTGACATTGCCAAGTTCAAAGAGGCTATTTGTAAAGTAGACGCACAAATGAAGACTCTGCCTGCAACTGCTCAGGTACTGTAGCAGGGCTTCTCATTGGTGCTTTGCTCTAAACAACTGTGCATCTACAGAGTCAGCAGAGGTCACACGTTGCCTTCAAGAAAGACATAGCTTTTCTTTGGTCACCAAGGGTTTGAGCAATTTGACTTCTGACTTGCTCTCCTTCTCTGCATCATCACCTCTGTAGGTTGCCGCCCAGCAGGGAGAATATTTGGGAAAGTGCTTTAACAAGCTTGCGCTACAGCCCCCTGGCACTGAGGAGGGCCCCCTTCGAATCCGGGGGGAGGGGCGTCACAGATTTCAGCCATTCATGTGTGCAGCTTGCCAACAAAACCGCAATGTCTTTATTCGTTACCATCCCTCCATTTGTGAGCTGTATTGAGTTAGCAGATAGCAGCAGCATTCAGCTTACTATGAGTCATGTTATGAGACTGAAGCATATCATTGAGGAACTGCAAGCGCAGGTATAAACATCTAGGACAATTTGCTCCGCTGGGAGGTGGCGTATCAGGCTTGGAGACTGCAGGAGAGTGGGTCACAGCAGGTAGATCGGCTCAGTGGTTGTGGTACTCCGTGTACTTCAGGTATGAATGGCCTGACTCTTACTTTTCCTAGTGGGTCAAAGCTGGAAGCTGTGGGCCTTTATATCTGACAAGCTGGTCACAAAGCAGAGGTGGCTATCACTTTGTCAGCTGTGGTGTTGCAATGGAGCACAAGTGCTATGGAACACAATATGCACCTGTCCACCCCTATAGCGACTTGATTCGATTGCAGCTCATAAGGAGTCATGTCTGGCTGCCCCGTGTGTAGGTGCTATAAATTGAGAACAGAGTAGCACACAAGGCAGGCATGTCATGTGCAGGCCTGTCAGGATGCTAGTCATACCTCACAACCCTATCTTACATTATCTCATGCAAATGTGGTGCAGCAAGCAGGTTAGCTGGCGGACACGCTGCCTAGTGCTGTTTGATTGGACCAAGACTACCATTTTTGGGAGGGATTCCAGTCGAATGTGATGATAGCAATCACTGAACAAGCACCGAGCTGACAAATGCAGCAACTAAGCTGCATGTACTGGACAGCATGTATTATTGGTGTAGTGCATGGAGGTTGCACCGAGTAATTGCAATCTCGATAACCACTGCCGTACCTACAACTAGAAGTGAAGTGGTAAGGGTGTGAAATAGCAAGAATGACCTGTACAGATTCTTGTCATGGCCATTGCTGTCCTGCTGCAGGGTTGTGCCCCCACTTGGCCACTAGATGGCATGTAAAGTCACATTCAACTGAGCACTAACAAAGAGCTCCGTTCAAATATTCACTCTGGCAAGTGGTTGGTTGAGCACTGAGATAAGTGTTGTTTCTTAGTAGCTGGTTGAGTGTGCAATTGACAGCCTCCCCTTGCAACACACCAGCCACCTTGGGACGTCGTGAGCTGCATTTGCCATGCAAATTGATGTGTCAGGGGTTTAGGTCTATAAAGAAGCCACATAACAATTGAAGGGTTATGTGCATAATTGGCAACTCTGCGTGCTGCGGACCATGTGAGTGTAGTCCCTCAGCTATGGCAGAACAAAGAAGAAAGTAGAGCTCCAAGACTGGTAATAGCAGGCCCACAGAATTATAAACAGCAGAATTCTGTAATTCATGTAGCACAACCTTTGGTGTACTTGGTGATGATGTCTGGACCCCATTTGATGTGAAGGGACTTGTACTCAAACTCCAGGCAGGCTCCGTTCAGTATCGTTAAAATGTTGATTGTTGGGTGTTTGGCCTTGTGCTCGTTTGGTTCCATGTGGCGACCGGCGAGTGCACGTCTGGAAGTTGCTGCTCAGTACCTGTCAGAGCAGACGTGCAGGATCCAGGGCTTTGGCAGGACCATGCTCAGAGCCTGGGCGAACGCTCAAGCTCGGGGCAAATAACGGTTGGCTTGTGTCTCCAATTGGTCGAGAGCAAGTCGTAACGCCTTTCTGCGGGAAGAGAGTCGCCATTACCACCAGCGTTCCCCAGTGCCTAGTCAAGTGCATCTTGCCAGTGACGTAGTCATGGGGAGTGAGCAAGCTCAAAAGCACGGGCATCCTGATATATGAGGAGAACAGCTCGAGCGCAAGAACAGGGCAGGCATAGAGTGAGGGTTAGGGGAGGGTTGCACAAAGAAGAATTGGGTGGACGCACATGCGGCTTGCAAGATCTGGGATGCCACGCATCTCCTCGTTCAGCCTGGCCATGTCCATACAAACACTCAGAGGCAGTCATACCGTTGCTCGTTCTTAAGAGGCTCAGCTGCCCAGATGAACGTGAATAGATATGACATCTGCCAGATAACTTTTGTCAAAGGTTGTTGTGCCTTCCGTCAAAGAATCACAAGAGGCTACTACTCAGCTTTGTCACCTGAGGCACTCGTTGACGAAGCGACTGCCTTTGTATGCTGCATCCACGGCTGCAAACGGATGGTGGCGGCTCAGACCCACACCCAGCGGCAGTAGTCGAACTCCAGTGCGGAGCACTCATAGTGGTAAGGACTTTGTGAACATGGTCGGGCTAGGACTGTAGGACTGAGGATCCAGGTGCACGAGTTGGCCACGTTGCAGGTGAGCTGCAGCGGCAGCACAGGCCCTCATGGTGCGGCGACGCCTCACCAGCGTCCTGCAGGGCGCCGACAGCGTCACTGTGGCACCGCAGGTGGGCTGACACGCTGCCCAGGACCTGCATGCCAGACAGCCGACAGTGCATGACTCGTGCGGGGCGCGTCGGACCCCGTCGCCTGTACGAGGCTGGCAGCTGAGCTCCTCCGCGAATGCGGCAGCGGCAGCGGCTGCGGCGGGGTGGGCCGGCGCGGGGGCGGAGGCCGCAGCGCCCGCTGCTGCGGCGGCAGCGGCGACGACGGCAGCGGCTGCTGCAGCGGCGGCAGCGTTGACGACGGCAGCGGCGGCGCTGCTCGCGGAGCTGCATCGTGGGCTCATTGCGCGAGGGACGGGGGCCCACCTCCTCCAGCGCCGCGCGCAGGGCGTCGGCGAGCCGCGCGAGGCCCTGCGCCACCGCCACGGCGTCCTTCTCCACCGCCGCCAGCACGTCCAGCGCCGCCGGCGGCCCCGCCACGGAAAAAAAAAAAAAAAAAAAAAAAAAAAAAAAAAAAAAAAAAAAAAAAAAAAAAAAAAAAAAAAAAAAAAAAAAAAAAAAAAAAAAAAAAAAAAAAAAAAAAAAAAAAAAAAAAAAAAAAAAAA
>WELB01000023.1:177913-191339 GCA_009602725.1 Spirogloea muscicola
GCGGCGGTCGTGGAGGCGGCCGCCGTGGCGGGGATGGCGGCGGCGGCCGTGGCGGCGCCGGGGACTTCTTGGGTGGCGGCGGCGACCGGTGCTTCGGGGGCGGCGGTGGCGGCGGGCTGTGCAGTGGCGGCCGCGGCCCCGGAGGAAGGTACACCTTGGGCGGCGGCTTGAGCCACTTGGAGGCGCCGACCCAGCCGAGCGTCATGAAGCGCGCCGCGGAGGCCGCCGAGAGCTGCCGCGACCACGGCACGCGGCCGAACGTGCTTGCGCCCGGGCCCGCATTGTCGTACTCGGCGAAGAAGGTGTGCGTCGGCCGCACGAGGCCGATGGTCGTCCACGCGGCTGGCGCGAGCAGCCCCGACTGGATGTTCACCCGCGCGAACACGGTGAGCGCAAACGGGCCCCAGGCGCGGCCCAGATACGCTGCACGCATTGGCGTGGCTGCACAAAAGGTATCCACATTGTCAGAGCAACGCCTCTGCTTTGCGCAAGTTGATTCGTGCGAGCTGTGTGACACCCCTGATTGCAGAAGCAACTTGTTTCCTTGTCTCGGCGAACTCAAGGACAATATACCCTACCAAAGATGCAGAAGAAGTTGCACGCTGGGGCAAGCAGTGGCAAGTAGTGTGACAACGGTCGTGCACCACAGCCTAAGCAGCTCAAGCTGTGCACACCATTGGCCTGATAGAGACCAACTCCAGGCTAGCCGGCCACACCTGACTGGAGATGGCCGCCCAGGAAGACAAAGCCTGTGTTGTCAGCGACACTCTTCTTCGACTGCGCCGTGAAGCTGCCGCCAAAGCCGCCGCCAGGGTTGATCAAGTTCAGCGTGCAGTCCTGAAAGAGCACCCGGCCATCGCCAAAGACAAAGTCCACCGTGCCCTGGATGAAGCAGTTGCTGTAGTACTGCATGCCGCGGTGAGCGTACAGTGTGTCCTGGACGCAAAATCCGCACCGAGAATGCAGAATATAAGGCATTGAGTAACACGTGAGCCAGCCAGAAGAGCAGCTGCAGCACGCCAGCTCTCTGGCCATATTCGTCTACTCTCGTTATGTTCAACTGTTGCAGCTCTGAAGACGTGTATGAGCAAGCTGCACATCAAAGTTGGGGTTGCTGTGCACCTGGAACCCAAGCATCTGACAGTCGTAGAAGGCTGCAAAGTTGCCCGTGACCTGCGCAGTCACAGCAAAGTGCAGGCAGACTTCAGAAAAACTTCGCTGTGTGCAAGTCGCAGCGTGTATATAAGTATGTCAGCACTCTCAGCACTACTTGACCCAAACCCGGCTTCCTCCTGTTTGCCACTATGCACTTCCTGCTCAACCAGCTGGTTGTGCACGTAGTCGGAAATGTGCAGAGCTTGTTCTTGCCACCCCGACTGCAGCTCTGCCTCTGCCAATAGCAGCAGGCAGGTTTGCATGCCACTAACTTTGCTGTTATATATGTGGAGCTTATCTCATCGTGCTTAATCGGCGGTGACATCCATATTTGCGAGGTGTCCACCATCAGCGCTATGGAGTAGGCAAGTCTGAGCGAGCGCAGGACTCTCTCTCACCTGCAGCGCCACCGCCTGCATGTTGGTGGTGCCAGGGCGGGCACGAACGGTATTCTGGAATGTGATGCCATATGCCGTGAAGTGCAGGCCATTGACAAGGAACGTGGAGGAACCCGACGTCCCGATGGGCCGGCCATTGGGTCCCTTCTGCCCGGCAAAGTGGGAGGCCTGGCCGCCAGCACAAGACATATGGAGCGCGGAATCATGACATGCGGGGCGTGGCCTCGGCGAGAGCCCAGCGAGCGCGATCGACCACATGACAACCACATGAACGCACTCAGGTAAACGTCAAGGAGCCACATTTCTCAGCGACGTCACGAAGTGCTGCGTCAGTGAGTACCTGTATGATGGTCTTCCCGGGGACGCCGACAAGGTTGACATACCACGTCTTCTTCGGCACGATGACCGTCTCCCTGTACAGACCAGCCTGTGCGACAGCGCACGCGCGCAGTGGCGAGCAGGCGTCACACGCCACAGATTCAGCGGCTCTGCCACCAAGCTTCTGCTCACTCGCTCAACGAGGCTCAGGGAATGGCGCTGTTCCGAAGCTGGTAGCACTAGAATCATGGCGAGACTCTGGGGCCACGAGCTCGCCCTCAAGGGAAGGAGGGAGAGCGCCTCAGCCAGTAGACTCAGGACAAGCCGTCGCCGTCGGCCCAGCGAGTGGGCGCGCTCTGCTCGCAGCGGCGGCGGCGCTGACCTTCACGTGGATGATGAACGGGCGGCCCAGGTACTGCGGCACGAGGTTGATGGCGTCCTGGACGCGCCGGACGTCGCCGGAGCCGTCCTGGGCGACGACCAGGTTGGGCACCACGTATCCCGGCGGCACGGCGGCTGCCGCCACCGGGAAGCTCCACAGCGCGGGCAGTGCTGCAGTGGCGGCGTACAGGAGGAGGGCTGCCAGCCAAGCCGGCGCCGGCTGCGAGGCCCTGAGACGGCCGGGCGCCCGCGGCCGCGGCCGCGGGCGCTGCCGGGTCATCGCCGGGGCTTCGGCGTACCCAGCAACGTACGTGTCTGACGAGCTGAGCCTGGGCCGGTGAGCTAAGTCGGGCCCAAGCTCGGCGCGTGCTGACCCATGGGGGAAGTTTGATGGGGTCACAAGGCTGCTACGGTGGCAGCTGATGCAGGTCCTTGGTGGGGGAAGGGTTCAGAGAGTGGGCGAGCGGGGACCGAGGCGGGGGAGCTCGCAGGCCCGACTTAGCCTGCTGGGCAGCGAGGCGGGGGCGGCGCGGTTGCGAAGGTGGTCAGCGCGCCATGTTGGGCGCCTCTTGGAGGGGGGAAAGGGAGATAGGGGGGGGTTGGGGCTGGCTTCTTTTTTGGGCTGGCTTGTCCAGCCCCTATCCTCAATGGGCGAGCCCTTTCTTTCATCTTTCTTCTTTCTTTTTGCCTCCCTTTCAATTCATGCGCCCCGCGCGCCTTCTCTCTCTTTGGGGGGGAGATAGAGGGTGGCGCGAGAGAGAGAGAGAGAGAGAGAGAGAGAGAGAGAGAGAGAGAGAGAGAGAGAGAGAGAGAGAGAGAGAGAGAGAGAGAGAGAGAGAGAGAGAAGGGAGAAAGCTCGAGAGAGAGAGAGAGAGAGCGGTGGGGTGCGTGGGCGGGAGTGTGGCGATGCCGGGAGAGAGGGGGGGGGGGGTGTGGGGTTTGAGCGGCGGGGCGGGAGAGAGAGGGGGAGGCGGCGGCCAGAGGCGCCGGCGGCGGTCGGGTGGGCCAGCCACGCGAGGCCCGGGCCAGCCCCGTCCCGCTCGCGGCCGCCACCAAGCGCAATCCACGATCTCGTTGGCACAGCACCGTCGGCTTTCCCGAAGGGTGCAATGGCCTGCCTAAGTGCCCCGGGCCGTGAGCGCACTGAACCAAAGATTCCGTCAACATAAGCCGGTTTCCGAGTTCTCGGCCGCGCGCCATCTCCAGGCGCGTCAGTCCCGGGCCCGCGCCGCGTTTGCAAGCAATCCGGTGGTCCAACGGTCAACGGGCTGGCCCGCCGGGTCATCCTCTACGGGGCGATGCGCTTGTCGGGCGAATCCGTTGGGCTCGACGGGACTCGGGACGCCTCAGGTACTGCAGAGGACCGGTGACTCGGGCCCCGCTGCCATCAGTAGGCCAAAGCAGTCAAATGCAGCCGTGAGATGTAAGTGATCCAACGGGCTATGCGTAGCTCATTGAACACCGTCGATCATCAACATTTGCATCGGACGGCTCGTCGCGCGCATGGCATGTTGGGCCCCGGTCCTCCCCCCCATGCATGCTCGCTGCGAGAGCCTGCAGCCGCCGCCGCCGCCACCGCCGCCATCGCCAGCCGCAGCGGTGCGACGAGCGCCGGCGGCTAGCTCCGCCTCGAGGCCCCTCAGGCCCGAGCCTGCGGGCGGGCAGGACCTGCCTGCCTTTCTCCCATGGCGCAGCTGGTCGCGGGAATCGCAGGAGCTGCGGGAGCCGCAGCTGGGGGCGCGGTCGGGGTCGAGCGGCAGCGGGAGGCGGACGATATGGCGAAGGTGCAGCCTACGCAGGAGAGCACCCCTACTCCCCAGCCTGAGCCGGAGCACAGGCCGCTGAGTGCACGCGGCATTACACTTGTGACCGCCGTCAAAGGCGCCCCGGTGACGTACATCCGCAACGTGGACCGAGTCACTGACCTCGACCAATACATCGAGAAGCCTCGTGAGTGACGTCTCATATGCTCCTTTCTCCAGTAAGCTGCTGCTGCTGGGTGTGTGCAAGTGTTTATGACATGTTTCGTAACGCCCGCATGGTTCGACTGGTGAGTGAGGCTGTGGTCGAGAATGTTCACATAACCTTCTCTCACCAGGCATACCACTGCATCCACGTCAAGGTCTTCTTGGTGGATGGTTGAGGTCGATTTCCTTATCGAACCTTGCCAGGTTTCTGGGTCCCAGGTAAAATAGTGGATTCTAGTAGCTAGTAGCTGGAGGTATACAGTAATGACAGAGGAGGTTTTTCTTGCCACACTGCTGTAGATGTACCAAGAGCCAACTTGGCCATCAGTCGTGAACATCCTGACGGCGAGCCGCACCAAGGGCTCGGAGAGCACCTCACTGTCATGCAGCAGCACGTTGCTTGGTTCGACTTTAACAAAGACGGCATCTTACAGCCCTGGGAGACCTGCAAGGGTCAGTTTGACGCTTTGCATCAGGCAGTGAGCTCCTCTTCATCTTCATGAGATGCAGTCGAAGACAGTCTGGGTCCAGACACACCCTTAGGCAGCTTACAGGGTCAGGGAGCTGATTGCCTGGCTTCTGTGATCATCATGTATCATACAATGCCTTGTCAGGTCAATTGCATGGCCTGCAGGCTTCCGCCTCCTGGGATGGAACCCCATCGTCTCTTTGATGGCCACCTTCGTCATCCACGCATCCTTCAGCTTCCCGACTCACGATGTGTGAAATCTTCACTGGAAACAGGTCACAATCGCAGTGTCATCCAGGACTTTGGTGATCATAGGCCCAAAACGAAAATACTCCCGCTGTCTTGTACATTGTAAGCAAGGGCTGCCTACTTGACCGCTAGGCAAGCTCTCATGCTAGGCAAGCTTCCATGTTTGATGCCTGACAGAGCTGGTTGATATCGCCAACACTGCCCATCTACATACGCAACATTCACAGTTGTAAGCACGGGAGTGACTCTGAGACCTATGACACCGAGGGAAGGTGAGCTAGGTATGACTCGTCCTGTCACCTAGACCTCAAAGCAGCTGTCCTGGTTCAAGGTAGAAATTTTACCGTTTAGATATGCATGGATCCTGTCAGGAATATGCCCCAGCTTTTGAGGCCACAGATGGTTTTAGATTGTGAGCATCCGCTTTCCCTCATAGTTGTATATGTAAGAAAGACAACAACTGCTGCACCATAGTACTACTCCACCAAGACCCAGCAGGTCGATGCTTGTGATAGCAACGTAGGATGTTGCTCTTTGGTTCATACTCTTGGTTATCACTGGCATCAACTTAAGGAGTTCCCAAATCGGCTGCTCAGAGTTTTGATGCTTGTGTTGTTGTCATTGTTGGCCAGATTTGTTGTAGAGAAATTTGAGGAGATGTTTAGCAAGTATGACCGACAGAACCAGGGGGGCTTCTATTTCCGAGACATACTCAGAATGGTCCGAGGCAACTTCAATGTATACGATCCATTTGGCTGGTGAGTGGCGTAACAGGCAGGACTGTACCATGACCCAGACAAGCATATTGACACCACCGATCATGTTTATTGGGTGCTTCTTGAGCATGTGATTGTTGTCTGCAGGTTTGCTGAGAGTTCAGAGTGGACTTTTGCGTGGTGGCTCGCAAAAGATCGAAACGGTTTCCTGTCAAAGGAGGCCATTAGAGGCATCTTCGATGGCACCTTCTTCCAGCATGCGGTGGAAACACGATACAAAAAAGACAAATAGCAGGAGTCTCCATGCCGGTGCAGCATTTCGATTTTGTGCCACGACTTAGTGCTTGCTAGTAATGCTAACAACTACAAAGAGGGCCAAACCAGGCTACCCGGGTCGATGACATACTTTGCACTGAGTCTTGCAAATGTTCTCACCTTTCAATCAAGGCATCGATGGGATTGCAACAGCGTGGCCAACTCATTACACAGCGTGCAGGAGATTGCAAGTTATACACAGACAAACCGGCTTTGGTGATGATTAATTACATTGTCCTCTCATGAGCTGCAGAGCCGATAATAGTGCCCCATTCCTACATCATGTGCTTCTGACATGGCTGAGAACCTGCCCTTGCTTGTCCACCTTGACCCAGCTTGCTTGCTCCTTGCGACTTGATCCACATCATGCCAGATGATTTTGATTAAATTCAACTCGACTCATCTGGGGTCTAGGCCATGGAAGCTGAAGCGCTCTGATTAATTTTCACACAGAATCCAGCAAGTCTATACACCATATATGTGCATGGGCATGCCCATTGGTGTTGGTGTCTCGCTAGGCTGACTATGCTCCACAAATGCCTGGGAGGGGAGTCAGAGTTGCGGAGGATCTACGAATCCTCGGCACTCCAAGCCTGATAAGTAAAAGCCCTAAGCTTGAATAACCATGGTGCAGTTACTAACATTGGGGCAGATTAGCTGCTGGGCTGCCAAGCCAGAACACAAATAAGTTGCGAGTCAAATTGTGCAACTTGAAGCCTGTGACCTTTGTGACAATGTGTTAGCAGACAGCTCACAGCAGTGTCACAACTCAGCAACAACCCAACAACTCTCACAAGTGCCAGATCAGATGTGCGGAGGCACCAATGACACGAACAAGTCTTGGAATGTTTGTTGTATATAGACGATGAAGATGCTACACACAACAGCCTCAAAATCGAAGCTTAGTGAAGAACCACCGGTTCTTCCCTGTCTTGAAACGCTCCTCAAACAACGCCTTGGTCTCCTGAAATGCAGCACAGTGGCAGCAACAGTACAGTCACCCAAGTATTAAGACGAGTTGACATAATTCTGTCAAGAATCCAGAGCCACGACTGCTGGCCATCCAAGTAGGACTTGATTGTCCAAGTCACAGATCCAATTGGTTCTTCAATGCATCAAATGCAGCACTGCCACTCGTTTTTGAGGCTCTACTTCTCATTGAGGACGTGGAGGCCATGCATAATGAAGACCAATGCCCACACCTTCTTAGTCTGCTTCCGCACAGACGAATCCAGCTTCTCCATTGTGACCACGTTCTTCAAGTCCACGTCCAGCGTGTACCTGCAGTAGACGCAACAAGGGTGGTGGTTTAAGAAATGTCCTCAGATGCTCGCCTGGACTGCCAACTGCTTCCTATCTTGAACCCGTGCTCCTTTCAATCAGCCGCTCGGGTGCTTGAGCATTAAGATACACCAACCAAGAGCCAGGGCATCTGGGTGAAACAGTAGGTCTGATTGCAGGGCTAGCGTAGCTCGCCATGGAGAGGTCCAGAGGTTCGGATGGGGCACGACAGGCACCTGGTGGGCATGATGTGGTTGTAGTTCACGACCTTCACAAAGGCCTTGAGCCGCGAGCGCTTGGCAATGGTCTTCGCCGACGCGCTCTTGATGATCTGCGACACCGAGGCGAGGTTGGCACGTCAGCGTGAACGAGCAACGTGCCAGTCGTCGTGCTCGGCTACTACCACTACCACTACCACGGCTCAGTGCCCCACAGTACACCAAGCTGCTCCTGCTGGGGACTGCCGCTTTCTCCCATCCATGAGGCAAAGCCAGCGCTACTGGCAACGAGCGAGGACTCCAGCAGCAGCACCGTCTGGGAGCTCTATCCGACAAGGCGGCAATGGCAGCCGCCCGCCGCTCCATGCTGGCCCGTGGACCCGGGGTCAGAAGGTGCTGGCGACCTTGCGGGGGTACTTGGCGATGCCGGCGACGAGGGCGTGGCCGTACTGGCGGCCGGACGCGCCGTCGTCGAAGTTCTTGACGATCACCGCCTTGCTGCCAGCGTACCGCCCCTGCGGCCGCCGCAGCCAGGAGGAGAGCGGCGGCGGGCGCCCGCCCGTGAGGCAAGCCCGGCGGCGGGACGACGACGGCGCAGGCGACGACGACGACGCTGGCGGCCTGCCGCCGCGGCCTGGCGACGGCAAGCAAGGCTCCTCGGCGTTGACGGCGCTGCGGCGGTCTGCGAGCACGGCGGTCGGTGATCACCTGGAGCAGCACCACCACCTTGTTCTGCTTCAGGAACTTCACCATGGCCGCGGCGGCGGCGGCGGCGGCGGCGGCGGCTGCGGCGACGGCGGCGGCAGTGGAAGGCCTCCCGGGACTCAAGGCGCCTCCGGCGCCGCGGGCTGAGGCGGCGCGGGGGTGTGGAGGGTTTCTTAAACCCCAGCCCTAGCCAAGCTTATGGGACGGGGGTTTGGCCTGGGCTTCTGCGTATCCCGGTCTCCTCCTCGATGCCCAGCCGTGGATGAATCACATCCACGGTCTTGAATGCCACATTCCGCGGGGTGACAGCCCAAGAGTAAGCTCTTTCCCAGCCACCAGTCAATCTGGCCGCGCTTTCTTTCTTATTAGTTTCTCCGACCTGCGCCTGCTCAACGAAGTGCTCGCCCATAGAGAAGAGTGGCTGGCAAAGCCAGCCCAAAAAGAAGGACAAACTGGGGTTACTGAGTGTTCGGGACTACTTGATTCAATTAAGCGTCTTCTCTGGCCCTTTCGAACTCATGTCCATTGTCTTTCTGGGCTGGCCTCTCACAACCCATGACCCTTTTGGGAGAGCCACTTCTCTCACAGCCACTGCCCTCTTCTGAGAGCGTCTTTCCTTCTTTTCCAATAGAAGATCGACTCTCCCAGTAGGAAATAAAGAAGGCTCGCCCATAGCACTTCCAACGTGAGGCAATGGCTGTGAGAGGCCAGCCCAGAGGATTCAAAAGTAGAGGAGCGATGGCTTTGATGGGCCAGCACAAAAAAAAAGGATGATGAAAAAAAGGCTGGCCTTTCCACAGCCACTTCTTTATATTGGAAGAAGAGCTGTTTCTAGCAGGTCCCTGTCTGAAGCCAGAGGCTGCAGCCAGGGCGCGATCAGCACGCAGATGCAACGGGTGTGCCATTGACCTGCTGCAACGAAACTGACAGGCGCATGCGATACACCTGGGCGAAGGAGCCTGCCGCGTTGGCATCGGCCTGCTCCTCTAGATGACGTTGGGACAAAGGTGAAAGAAGGCCGAAGGTCTGAAAGAACAAAGAAACAGCTCATTCAATGTACCGCAATGGCTGTGAGAGAAGTAAGCTCCACATGGGGCAAGAGCTGTGAGACTTGCTCCCAGAAGACTACTTTCTCTGCCTGGGGCTGCTCACTAAGGGATATTGAGCACCCAGTGGCCACCTAAGTCGCTGTGTGCTTCAGCGCTTTTCTGGCCTAGGGCGCTCATTTCTTTTTGTACAGATATGGATCACGAGAGTATCGAAAAAGCAGTCCCCGGGTACCAACCTTCTGTCAAACACTGTCCCAAGAACTGGGTAGGCTTGTGAGCCCCAACAGGTGCTAAGATTAGTCGAAGTGACTCAATGGGACCCAGCTCGGCCATAGCACAATTAAGCGCGTCTATGATAGCGGACAAGCAATTAGCACACAGGACAGTGTGCAAGACCCAAGGCACATACCGTCCTTCAATGGAGTGCAGCACACCTGCATGTTAGCCAAAGAACCTGCACTCAATTAGGCAGCCCAAGGATTGGTCCTGTCCAGGATCTTGCAACGATGCAAATCACCGGAGATTCACAGTAATAAGAAACCTTTCTCACAGATCAATGAAGAAACAATATGGTGCGCTGGTGCACTGTATTGAATTGTGAATGCTTGGAATCAGTAAGACAAGGAGTGAATGTCACGCCCTTTCTCTTATGCAAAAAGGTGGTAGCATTGGTGACGGCAATCTGCTGTAGTAGACCCCGTCAGAATGGAGCATCTTCATATTGCAATCCATCATTGCCTACTCACGCTCCACAATGACTTGCAGGCTCTGTGGCAAGCATGTCAACCAATCTCCAGAAGCTGAGGGGGTCAGTAGATTGCCTCGACTTCCCATGGGACTCCATCGAGGATCAATGCATCAGTCAGTGCGTGAAGTCTCTGCAGGTGGAGCGAGCCTCCACATAGCACTGACCCCTCAGCTCTCAAACTACAAGGGGCGCTAGAGCTTCTTTGGGGCCGGCGGTGGGGGGTACTTGATGTGGTGTCCTGTCTTACGGGAGGGAGGGTACTTCAAGTGGTGGCCAGTGCCGGCAGCCTTTGAGGGGGTCTTGGATGACGCCGGTGGCGGCGGGTACTGTATGTGGTGGCCCTTTGGGCGAGAGGGTGGGTACTTAAGGTGGTGGCCGGTGGCTGCCAGTGACGGCGACGGTGGCGAGATTGGAGACTTGGCCTTAGCCGGAGGCGGGCTCCGCAACTTGGGCGGCGGCGGTGGATGCGCCAGCAGCCTCGGAGAGGGCGGTGGAGGCGAATGGGCTGGCGGTGGCTTCGATGGCTTCCTTGGAGGCGGCCGGGTCAGTGACGCTGGGACCTTTGGTGGAGGCGGCAGAATTGATTGGTGCGGCGGCGGCTGCCTGGGAGCAGCCGAGACAGGCGGGGATCGCAGCCCGGTTGCAATCCCGCCTGGGGGGCTGACCAGCCACGACTTGCCATCAACATAGTCGACCGTCAGGAATGGCGCCGCCTGCGCGGTTGTTAGCTGATGCGACCATGAAACCCTCTCTGACACGTCGTAATCCACGCCCGTGCACTTGTACTCGCCCATGAAGGCCTTGACATTTGTCGTGGAGACGCCAGAAACGAAGCCCCACCCGGGCTTCTTGATGACATCCTTTTGAATGACGATGTTTGCAAACACCACCACTGCGTACACCCCCCAGACTCTGCCCAGCCAGCTCCTGTAGAGCCAAGCAAGCAGTTAAAGGAGATAGCAGCAGTATCAGAGTAGACAAGCATAAATGAGCTGCAAGCAAAATACAGGTGTAAACACAGCTATTATTGGGCATGTCGACACTTTCAGGAGATTCTCAACCCGACAAGGCACTATTTCTCAGACTCGAACCAGAGCAACTGGATGTCTTACTTGTGCACAATGCCATCGGTGGTATCTGATATTATACGCCCGCCCACAAAGGAGAAGCCGCTGCGCTCTGTGGCCGACGTCCTATGCTGAGCCGTGATGCCCCCGCCTGGAGCCGTCACAGCCATGGTGCAGTTTTCAAAGAAAGCCAGAGCTTCCCCAAAGATAAAGTCGGTGTGGCCTGCAATGTAGCAGTTCTTGTAGTACTGCCTGTTCTGCTCCACATACAGCGTGTCCTGTCATGCAGGAAGCAGTAATGCACCCAAATCTCAGAGGCCTTGCCCGCACATGCTAGATGGGCCTGTGTCCAGGCCACATTATCTCTTGCCAGGCAGGTCCTGGTGGACAGATGCTTCACTATGCAGTACTCAAGCACCACACACCTGGGAGCCAAGAATGGTGCAGTCATAAAATGCTGCTCGATCGCCTGAGACCTGCATAGCTCGCACAGAAGTAGGTTTGTGGGTGCATGTTTTAAAGGGAAATTGCTAAAGCAGTATATCAGTCACGGCTTGCAAGTGACAAGCATTGAATGAACATTTAAGTTGGCTTAAATCAAATAACATCCAACTCTGTGGAAATCCAAAGGTAACTCAGTGTCTCAAAACGTCTCATGATGTCAGCAACTGAACTGTACCTTCAAGGCCACAGCCTGCTCATCACTCGTATGGTGATCAGAGTGCTTGGTATTGGCGAAAGTCATCCCCTCTGCAATGAAGTCAGTGGCGTTGACCCAAAAGGTCTGGCTGTTCTCCGTGCCATAGCTCCCGTCTGGCGTGTTCTGACCAGCATAGTGGCTGCCAGTTATGATGGTCTTCCCACTGGGATCTCCTATGAGTGTCAGGAATGGCTGGTTATACTTCACCACCGGATACTCTGTGTAAACGCCCCCCTGCAGCCACAGAGTCTGCCTATTTAGTATTCCAACCAAACCCTGAAACAATCTAGCCTCTTCTGTGTGCTCCCATCCTTGCAGTATGACACTCTAGGCCTGCTTTAACCCTGTGCCATCAAGCCAGAAAAGTGAGCTAACAAGCTCTTTGTAAGTGTTGGCTGTGTCCTAGCCCGTCTCCTGACTGTTGATCTCCGCAAACCTGACAATCCTGTATTCAACCTTCTTGACTGACAAGGCGCTAGCTCGACAATTCGTTCAATCCTTAGGCGACTTGAGCTTGACCCGGCCTTGCCACTATCTGTAACACTGTCACCTTTTTGTGCAAGTCATCACGACGCACTAAGCCCAAGCCAAGACCAAGGAAAAATCGGATGGCAATTCCTATTTTACTTTGCTGCTTCGCACTTCGCAGCAGCAAGTGGACCAGCTTCTTTGTACCAAGTGGCGAGCAGCTCCTCAAAATGCTATGGGGGGACCAAGTATTCTGTCATATTGAGAGAGGATGAAGGAAATATGCACGTTGAAAGCCGACAGCATGCTTGCAAAATAACGAGGATTCAGACAGACCTTGATGTAGATGACTGTCCGTCTGGTGGAAGACCCGGCGGGCGCTGCCGCCAGCGCGTCGTGGATGGTCTTGTAGTGCCCCGAGCCATCAAGGGCGACGATCAGGTCCGGCACGATGGAGCTTCTGGGCGCTGCGGTCTTGTAGTGCCCCGAGCCATCAAGGGCGACGATCAGGTCCGGCACGATGGAGCTTCTGGGTGCTGCGGGAGTGTCGCCAGCAGTTTCGCAAGAAAGTGAGCCAGACTGGTAAGCGAGATGACACACTGGCTAACGATGCTGGATGACGAGAAGCACACAGATTCGTACTGATGTTTCGGGCAAGCTGCCGTCTTGAGTTTTGGCGTGTCTCAAGCTTCGGGAACGACGACGAAAGACGAGTGCTCACCAGCTGCTGAGGCCAGGCCAAGCGCGCAGAGGAGGACGGCGGCCGCCGGGAAAGGCCGAGGCTTGAGCGGTATCATCGGGCTCAGCTGGGGGTGGCCAGCTCTCGCTCGAGGCTGCACCATGTGCAGAAAGAGCTTCCCAGGGGCGGTGCAAGGAGTCGAGCTGTGGCAGCTCACGCAGCTCGCCTAACGGCAGGCCCAGGCTGCCGCGCCGCTTGAGTCCCGCTTTCCTGATGGGGGCTCTGCGCCGGCGCCGGAGAAAGGCCGCCTCGAGGGGGAGCAGCGGGACGGCTGCAGTGGGGGCCGCTGCTGCGGCGGCTGGGCCGCCTTGTGGAGCTTGGGGGCCCTTTCGGACCTTGCTCGTTCTTTCTGGGCTGCCTTCTAACGGCCCCGCCCCCTTTGGAAGGGCCACTTTCTTCGTTCGGAAAAGAGCTAGCTCCCTTCGTCGGGGGGGGGGGGGGGGGCGCCGCCGGGGGGGGGGGGGGCGGGGGGGAGGGAGGGGG
>WELB01000023.1:202359-230664 GCA_009602725.1 Spirogloea muscicola
CCCCCTCCCTCGCCCGCATTCTCACTCTCCCCGCCCGTCACTCCCATCTCCCAGCTCCCCTCCCGCGGCGGCGGCGGCGGCGGCGGCGGCGGCGGAGGCTGTGGCCATGGACGGCGCCGGCGCCCTTCGTCTGCCCCGCCGCATGGACGGGCCCTTTGCAGGTGCGCCGCCGCCGCCACATGCACGGCTTGCCCGGCCTCTGAGCTGCCGCATGGGCGCCAGCGCCGCGGCAGCCCTGGGAGCGGGTGTCGCGGCTGTGCGAGCTGCCAATGGTCCTTGCAGGTCGGCCTCGGTCCGCGGCTGGCCTTGGGCAGTCCGTGGTTCCGGTCGGCGCTTTGGACTGTGAAGCACTGGGCCGCTCTGACGGTTAGAACATGGCTATCAAGGCTGGCTTAGCAGCTCCGGCAATGAGTCTACGAGGCAGCGTCCTGTCCAGGGGGGGCTTGCTTGTGCGGATGCCGCATGAGGATGAGGCTGACGAGCTTGCTGTTGCTATAGTAGTGCTCAGCATGGTGGAAGCCATGCCAGCAAGCTGATAGCTTGGCCGCTTGCTGACATACTGGGAGCTGCCTCTGCAGGCTCTGTCGGCTCACCAATGGCCCAGGCGGCCGCCGCTGTTGGCGGCCAGCTGAAGCAGCACGCTGCGACAGTCGCCGGCGCTGCCGCTGTCATGGCTGGCGACCTTGCACGCCACCATGGCCATGACAACTGGTACTTTACCATGCAGATCATCGTCTGTGTCACCGCAGCGTAAGTGCTCACGCTCTGACCGGCTCCTTGACTTTAGGATTCTTCCTAGAAATGGTGCCGGGTTTCGCACAAGAGAAGGCATGCCATGATTATTGCAAGACTGCTTCTGCCCCTGCCCGTATTTTGCAGATGAGCCTTATTATCAGGGCCAAGTTGCCGAAGATTAATGTGACAACTCCTCTATCAGCAGTGCTGGCACTAGTCGTGATAGCAAGCAGAGGAGGTGTGCAAGTCAGCATGCAGAATGCGAGGATTTTACTTCCTCCATTTTGACGGCCTTCTTGCTTTTCGCATTTGGTTCACCTTGCAGATTCTTGCTGTTTGTCGACCGCACCCACTGGCGCTCGGACATGCTGACTGCGCTGCTCGTCCCCGTCATCTTCCTCACACTCCCCCACCATGCCGTTCACTGGCTCAGGTATACATAAATTTGGTGTTGAGCTCTTTGTAAATTTCCTCCAATACGATATTGATAAGTGGAAAGAGTCTATGCAAGATCTCATGTGACGACTGTTTCCCTGTTGCTAACAAGCCATCTCGTGTGTTACTCCTGGGCCTTTGTGTATTCATCTCAAAGGTCTTGCTTGCTGTATGAGCAGGGGCGAGCCAGGACATTGGATCGCATTCATCTGCACAGTTATCTGGCTATTCATTCCACAAACTGTTCCACGCGATTGGCTTTGTAAGTCAAGCTGGGATGACACTAGCCATAACTTCCCATCACTTCCTGACATTTACAGCTTGTACATATGTACACACGAATTGAAGTAGACATGGTTTGTTCTGGCATCAGGACGAGATGAAATCCAGTCATAATCGTCTATCATTGCTCGAAAAAGCTGCTTAACTGTTTCGTTGCTGTGTACAGTGCATGGGGAGCTGCCATACGTGCTCCTCATCCTCCTCATCATTTCGCCAAGCAAGGTGATGGAGCTCCGTAACACGCCATATGGTATTGTCATCATCTTCCTCGTTGGCGTGTATCTCTTCTATGAGCACATCGTCGCATCAGAGGGCGTGCGCAATGCATTCAACAACCAGCGGGCAGCTATCTCCATCGCACTCACCATCCTCCTCATTGTGCCTGCCATCATGCTCGGCCACTCTCTGTCCTGGTACTGAGGTACTGGTCGTTTGGTATCCTCGAAGGATAACAAAAGGACCAAGGATGCTCTTGTCAAAGGGCTTTGACTGCTGCAGCAATTTGCACACAGTTGTTAAGGCTTTGTCATCGTGATTGCTGTTATTGCTAGGTTCAGATTTGCCATTGCGAAGCAGTGTTTCCTACAAACTCTTGCTCGTTAAATTTTGACCACTACAATCCGGGAGACCTGGGAAATCCGGTCTCCTGGTAAAGAGTGTACATCCTTGCGGACTATAAATAGACTTCATTTGTAATACGTACTTGCTTGGTGTTCTGAGTTCGTGTCAAGGTTGTGAGTGTTGGAATGATAAGCTTTTGCTACAAACATAGCGAAGTCCTGGCTCACGAAAAATACTGTGATAGTAGCAAATTCAAATCTGCTGGGTGTAGTACTGCATTAAGTCATATGATGCCGGTGTTATGGTGCCACGGCCACAGCTGCAAGAGGATGGTGGAAGTACGCCAGCAATTGCAACATCTTTTTGCGACATTCAGAAACTACTGCGTGGAGATGTTGGTTACTAGGCGAAGTCCAATGCATCAAACATGAAGTTCAAAGTAGCAGCCCAGGATTCTAGAACCTCTTTCAAAGTGCAGCATACAACCTAAAATGTTCCCCTCAGTGCCAGAAGCAGGTACAAGGTAAGTACAGTGGCTTGTTGTCAATCGAAACTAGTCAAGACGTTATTTAAAAGGAGCAAAAACATCATGATTTGTCGTGTGAAAACAGTCTCCGCGAATTCAATGTGGCGGCCTCAACCACCGCTTCGATGGGCCTGCCTTGCAGCTCGGCTACCTTAAGTGCCACATATGGCAGGAAGGAGGGTTCGTTGTTCCGCCGCTTGCGTTGCTCTGGCGTGAGTGCTTGCTTGGGAATATTGCGGGGGATGAGGAATGGCGCGTCAGTCTCCAGTAGCAAGCGGTCTAGCGGGAGGTATGGGATGGCAGCCTGAAGGTCCTGTCCGCGACGCTCATCACACACCCAGCCCGTTATTCCGATGTAAAGGCCGAGACTCAGGTACCGCTGCATTTCCTGCCCATCACAATATGACCAGGGCTGTATCAGCAATTAATCGTGCAACTGCTAAGCTAAAATCTCACCATTCCGTGTGCTTCCTAAGACACACCACGTGACCTCCTAGCAAGGAGAGGACAGATTGAGGCGGACCCCTTCAGACCGGCACTACTAGTTCCGCTTGTCAAGCTCCGCTACAGTCAGCAGTCTTGGTGTTGCTTGCTTCCAGGTAACGGCACTTCACAGTGGTCTGACCTCTAAGCTGCCGGTGAAGCAGTGGAGGACACCACGGAGCTGCGGGGCGTGTGGCTCGAGCAGCTCCACTAGCCTTTTGTGCGCACTCCGCTCGTGGAGAAAGAGCGGCAAGCCTGTGTGCAGCGCCAGCTGAATGTGCGCCGCAAAGGCTGCCTCCTGAGGACCAGACACACCGGCAATGTCAGCACTAAGATGAGCGAGTCTCTGTCCTAGACTATTGAAGTACTTCTATAACAAACTCCTCTATGCACCTGGTCCGCTGGAGTGCTGAAGTTGCGATCAAAGTCCAGGCCGCACTCGCCGACGGCGCGCACGAGCTTCGGTTCCGCCTCGATCAGGAGCTCGAGTTCACGCAGGCTTGCCCCCAGCCCATGTTTCACGGCCTCGCCTGAGTCGTGCGGGTGGATGCCAGCCGTGCAGAGCAGGGCCACCCCGGTCTCTGCCTCCCGGTTGCTCTGAGTCAGAAGGGGCGTTGTCCTCCCAACCTCGTCAGTTGCACTATATAGACTGCCCTCTGAGTGAGACTACCTCCTGTTGCCAAGAGCAGCACGACTGACTGAGATCTGTTACTGCAGTTGCACTTGTGGGGGAGCCAGCACAAAAGCGGTTCAACATCCCAACCAGCTGCCGCACCTTGCAGAGTTGGAGCGCCTGGCGGCTGCTCTGTACAGAGGTGCCTGTGACCATGAGCTCCCGCACGCCGGCCTTGGCGGCGCGCTGCAGGACGTCCGCCAGGTGGGGCCGCAGCGAGTCGTGCCCGAGGTTTGCGCCAATGTCGAAGAGCCCCAGCGGCATGGCTGCCAAGCTCGGCGTGCCGCCACCTCCGGCCAGAGCTGCGTCGGCGCAGCGGTCCGCGGTCGTCGTCGTCATGCTGGCTGACCGTGAGCTGGGTTCCTCGGCAGCCTCCGCCCCAGCCAGCCCTGCCGAAGCTGTCGCCTCGGCTGGCCTGGGCCCGCACCGGAAGCGCCAGCGGCTGCGGTAGCCGCGCCAAAGGCTACCAGGTGGTGCGCAGCTGCAAGGAAGCGGCCGCCAGAGATGAGCCGAGCAGTCCGGAAGTAGCAGGGCTCGGCTGCCTGAGAGAGGCTCAGCAGACGGAATTCCCAGTTGAGGACATGTAAAAGGTGCGATTGTGATCCGAGGCCTGGGGTGACCCCTAGACCCAGAACCCTGCATCACAAATCCTCGGAGGATTTGATGCACTTAAAGTCCATGACTTCAATTAAAGAGTCAAACTGGATGCTGGGTTTCTCTGTTACAACGGGGCTGAGCTAGCGCCGGTCTGCTGTGCTTTCCACTTCGCACCTCGTGCAGCGGCCACCGTGGCGCTCGAAGGAGGCTGGCCGGTGTGCCGCCGCCGCCGCCGCCGCTGCCGCCGCCGCCGCCGCCGTGATCCAGCGCCCCAGCAATCGCAGCCGGGGCCTCCCGATGGCTCATCTGGGCGCCACTGTCACGGGTTGCGGGGCTGCCAACATTGGCGGCCGTAACAGCAACCGAGGGCGAGGGCGGCAGCAACTGTGGGTGCGGAGTCACGTCAGCTGCGGTCGCGGTGGTGCTCGGGAGCTGCCCATGCGCCTTCTCCCGCGCCATGAACTGGTCCACGTGCACTGACGGCCGCCGCGCGCTGCATCCACAATAACGTCGGGAGGTATAAGATCTGAGGCCTTAATGGCTTGCAATGCACTGTGCACTAAGGCCAACGAGAGCAGCAGAAGCAGCACAATCAAGGAGAAAAGCAAGCCCTCATGACGAGCACCCATGGTCTGCAACATGCATGCAACACCGACCTCGTGTTGGGCTTGCGCTGCCGGAACTCTGGCGGGCTGACCATGGCCGCATGCTGAGGGCCAGCGGCTGAGGCTGAGGGCGTGGAGGCTGTGGCTCCGCCCGCAGTGGCAGCAGTCCCGCCAGAGCCGGCTCGCGGTAGCGGCAGCGGCTGCTGCTCCAGCGACCGCCCACCCTCCTTGCGCTTGCCGAGGCCGACCGCGTCAGCCTGGTGCTGCTCAGCTTCTGGAGAGGCCATCGGCACCGCAGCGCACTCCCATGCCACCAGGTCCCCAGCCGGCATCAGCGGCACGCGCACGCTTGGCGGCGGCCATAGCTTGATGCGCTTGTCAGCCCTGGCCGCCAATGTTGCCTTGCTCGTTTCCGGTTGTGGTTCCTCGTCCTTGACCTCAAGCTTGGCCACGAGCTTGCCAGCTCCTTGTAGAATGTCGACAAGGTCATCCACTGCAGCCTTTGCCTGCCACAGAGGACAAGTAGCAACAGTGTCAGCTGCGCTTAGCAAGCTCTAATTCCACGTTTCAGAGCATGCTCTTGGCAATCATAGACAATGCTCGCCAGTGCAAGGCGCTGCGTTTCCACGTCAAGACGTGCAACATATTCCTCCTCTCCTTCCAAACATGTCTTATAAGAGCCAGAAAGACGTGTAACACAGTAAGGAGAGGTGGAAATACATAAAAGTAAGCAGGCAGAACAACTGGTAGGCCATTTACAACCTGCTGCCAAGCCTGCCGCNTGCCCCCCCGACTTCGACGACGCGCATCAACCAGCCGGGCCAGATGCTGGATCAGGGAGGACCATTTCACGCCGTAGCCTCCATAGATATCCATGTAAAGATGGTCCCCTCGAGGATGATCATGGTAGTGCCGCTCCTTCTTGCGCTCCGCGCTGGACGTGGCCCAGCCAGACACGGTTGACGTTGGTGCGCCAGCCTTGCATGCGTCGATCAGTACCACGTCCAAGAGCAGACGAGGCCCACCGCCCCGCGGGGTAGCGACCACGTCCAGACGCCGCACGTATGGCTTGCCGCGCCTTGAGGAGATTGGCATGATCCCAGACACCTCCATCGCCGGATAAAGAAGAGAGAGAGAAGGCGCGCGGGGCGCATGAATTGAAAGGGAGGCCAATTCAAGCCAATACATTGTTCAGGCAGAGTCGAGTGCAGACTAAACAATGAATGCTACATAATACGGAAGAGCGAGAGTCATCAGCCGCAAGACCGGGTGGCAGCCCACTCAGCGGGGCCGGGCCGACGACTCGCGCCACTGGGCGGATGACCGCCTCGCTCCCGTTGGGGGCCGGGCCGAGACGTCGTGGGCCGCCCCAGTCGCGCGCGCCCGTTTCGAACGCCCTTCAACGGGCAGCATCCTTCCCTTCACGGGCCGCCGCCGTGCTCCGCCCGCCATCTCCGCCCGCAGCCCGTCGCCCCACTGCGCCCCGCGCCTCGCCGGCCAGCCTCCCTCTTCCCGGGCTGAGCTTGCTGGCTGACGCCACTGCCCTCAAGCACCCCCCTGGGAAGCCGCCGCTGGCGCCGCCGCTTTGTCCTCGCCGCGGCCTCTCGCAGAGCCCTTTCTGAAGCTGGATCGCGGAGAGCCGACCTTTGGCTACGGCGCTGCTGCCGTCGGACCGCGTTTGCCTGCCCGAAGGCGTCAGGCATGCGTTGTTGGGCTTGAGTAGCGCAAGACGGTACTCGCGTCGTTCACAGAGGGCAGCTTTGGTATTCTGCAGCGGCCCGCGGAGAGTGTCAGCGGTTCGGGGTTTACGTGGTGGAGGTCCTGTCCTCCGGGCAGCGTTAGAGCAGGATGAAGATCGTGGAGAAGGTCAAGGCGGCCTATGCGGAGGACCGCACCATCTTTTCGTTCGAGTACTTCCCGCCAAAGACGCAGGAGGGCGTGGAGAACCTGTTTGACAGGATGGACAGGATGGCCGCGCAGCAGCCAGCTTTCTGTGATATCACCTGGGGAGCTGGAGGTTCTACGGCCGACCTTACTCTGGATATTGCCACAAAGATGCAAAATATGGTGAGCTGAATTACCGCCTGCTGCAGTGTCATAAGTATGGCGTGCGAGGACAAAGCGGCGGCGACGCGGTGCATATCTTGCATATGTTGCTGTGATTTACACCGTGTGTTCCTATATCTGACTTTTTCCCTGCATGTCGCAGGTGTGTGTAGAGACTTCTATGCACCTCACCTGCACCAACATGCCAGCCGAGAGAATAGATTCGGCACTTGACAAAGTGAAGACCGCAGGCATTCAGAATATCCTCGCTTTGAGAGGGGATCCTCCCCATGGTCAGGAGAAGTTTGTACAAACAGATGGAGGATTTTCGTGTGCTTTGGACCTGGTATGTTGTTGGCTGCAGCTCGTGACTGTGAGGTAGCAGGAGCTTGTGAGACTAGTCAGACTTGTGGCTACTGGCAGATGCATAGAGAGTGCAGGTTGGCAGTGCAATCTCACGGGATGTCCCATTGAGTATCACCTTAATCTTGAACCCCTGATACAGTGCTTGGTCCATCTAATATTACCCAGGTTTCTGCTAAGAAGACAGTACGTCTTTAGTGGATCTTCTTGTAAGAAGCCTCCATTGATCTGAATTGATGTACTTTCTTTGTGACTTTGTGTATTTGTCATTCCATGTAAGTGCAGGTGAAGCATATCAAGTCCACTCATGGTGACTACTTTGGGATTGCAGTTGCTGGATATCCTGGTCAGTTGCTGAAATGAATGACACCACACTTAAGAAGAGCTGGTCATGCGGACAGGTCATTCTGCAAGGACACATGATGCATAAACTACCTTCTTTGGTTGCAAGAGCCATGTATTTACAACAGGAGCAGGTACAATCGAAATGACCTGTCAAGGAGAGAGAGGTGAATAAGCTTCAAGTCGTTTGCTGTGCTCAGAGGCTCACCCGGACGCAATAAGTACTGATGGCGCAACTAATGAGGAGTATGAGAAGGATCTGAAGTACCTCAAGGAGAAGGTATAGTTGCGATACACAGCTTCTGTCAGCCAGCATATGTGAGGCATAACCAGCAGTACTGCAAGCAGGGGTCCGCAAAGACAAGATGGATTTGGAGGCTTGTGTACACAGGCAATTTGAAAGCACACTTGTTGAGCATCTCATCAGGGGGCGCATATTGACATAATAGCACCAGGATCATAGGAAATGAGGATAGTCAGTAGAAATTTCGAAAATAGTCATCCACAATGATCTCTTTTAGACGCCCCATGCCCTGCACTCCTTCATATTCGTCGTCTGCTGCAACTCATACAGCATCTGAAGTCAACAGGCTATTTGCTGTTACTCTTTCTCCTCATGTGCAGGTGGATGCAGGTGGGGAGCTCATCATAACACAGCTTTTCTATGACGTGGACATATTTCTCAAATTCGTGACAGATTGTAGGCGTATGGGGATTGATGTTCCCATAGTACCTGGTATCATGCCGATTGGCAATTACAATGGTTTCAAGCGTATGACAGGGTTTTGCAAGACAAAGGTATGTGTCGACATGCCTGTTCAAGTGAATGCCCCATTGTTGTCAATTTTGAAGTTGGGAAAAGCTTGCTGACGGGCTTGCATAATACACTAGTATCCTGCTAAGTAGAATGCATACATAGGTAAAACCTGGTAGTCTTGCAGATAGGCCTTTCCATGTCGGAAGAGCGTGCTGACGGGCTTGCATACCTCACCAATGTCCTGCTAACTAGCATCTATACACTAGTCTCTTCTGATGGTCTCACTTGTAGGCTGTGTTTGCAACAGCAGTCAATAATGCTTGATAAGCTGCTCAAGCAGCTGATGCATCTCTGTACCAAATCTCCTGCACATGAACATCATGAAGTGTCTCTGGTGTAACTTGGCTTGCCTCATCTTGATATGTTCGAGTGAGGTTTGTTGCAGGTGCCAGCCCATATTCTGGAAGCTCTGGAGCCCATCAAGGAAAACGATGAGGCTGTTAAAGCTTATGGCATTCATCTTGGTATCCAGATGTGCCGTAGATTGATAGACAGTGGCATTCGCACCCTGCACCTTTACACTCTAAATTTGGAGAAGTCCTCCTTGAGCATCTTGCAGGTGACCAATCAGTCCTTTTGAGCATGTCCTCTTGAGCATGACCTAACTCCTTGTGACTCACTATGTTATAGCCCCGTCGGACGACCTGCATCCCAGGGAGGCTGATATGTATGTTCACAGTGTCATCTGACAGATGAGCAAATGAGCAACATGGTCACTCTTTTCTGTCTGCTATTGTTGTTACACATCTATATATGGGTCAGGGCATTGGCACTAGCCTGTCCGTTGATCATGCCTGTCCATTTGTATGTTGTTCAACTCTCCAGGGCCTTGGGCTGATTGATGGAACCAGCATGCCTAGATCTTTGCCGTGGAGGCAATCTGCTAACATTAGGCGGTCGCTTGAGAATGTCAGACCTATTCATTGGTATGCCTGTATTTAAAGAGCTTGTATGTGAGTGCTTATCTGCAAAAGTTAGCAGCTGGCAGTAACAGCAACTGTTGCACGATGAATCAAGCAAGCAGATTCAACTAGATTGCTTCAAGTTATCAGCCGAACAGAGGAGCTAATTGCAGAAACAAAAGCGTGCAGGGCAAATCGGCCACGAAGTTACATCTCACGAACAACAGACTGGGATCAATTTCCTAAGGGTCGATGGGGTGATTCCCGCAGCCCTGCGTATGGTGATTTGTCCGACTATCAGGTAAAGCATCCCAGAAATATGGGATAACTAAAGGGGTGATGTTCAGTGTGAAGTGTCTGGCTGAGGCAAGCAGCATCTCTTGTTCTCCATGCATGTCCTCAATGTCAATGTTGTGAGCAGAGACTTGATGCAGGGCTTCCTGCTCAAACAAGCTCCAATGATCAATTAGCGCTGACAACATTTCATTGCGCAAATGCTTGCGTTCATTATGATGTGGCAGTTCTTGAGGAGGAGGTCTAGAAGCAGCAAGCTGCAAGAGGAGTGGGGAGCTAATATAGGCTCCGTCGAAGATGTGCAAAAGGTAACTGCATGTATGTACTGACATCCCTTCCTTCTCACATTCAAGGACGTCATAAGCTTAATAGCATGCAGGGGCAATCGACACGTACTTATACGTGCATTGACTAAGTTTCTATTGTTGGTGCCCTATGCTTGCAGCTATTTGCAGATTACTGCGCAGGGAGGCTCACGACGTGTCCTTGGTCAGAACTTGAAGGGCTCCAGCCGGAGACTGAAATGATCAATGAGAGACTTGTGGCCATCAATCTGAAGGGCTTCCTGACCATCAATTCTCAACCGCCTGTCAACGGGGAGCCTTCCTCATCTCCTGCTGTTGGTGAGAGCGTCTGCCATGCATCACGTTCTTTTTCACGTCATCTCCTATTTGGCTCTCTCACTGGGGTAGATACTGCTGATGAGATGGTGATCTAGTTGATTTTGTGGAGAAGGACGTAGCCTGCCAGCTGCTTATGCTAGATTGTGTGGCTTGCAAACAGGTTGGGGTGGACCTGGTGGTTATGTCTACCAGAAGGCATATGTCGAATTCTTCTGTTCGATTGAGCAATTGCAGGTGTGTGTTTCTACGCAACTGGTTTACACCTCAGATTATAGTAGATACATGAGTGACGTTAGCTGCAGTCATCTTCTACTGTTGCTGATCATATGATAAGCAAATGTTTTGCACTCTGCAACCTTGCAAGCACCATGTTGGTAGTAATGTCCGGTCCAATGTAGATTGATCATACTTGCTCGAATCGAATACTGAGTGCTATTTGTTGTTTGCAGGCAATGATAAGCAAGTTGAAAGACTTTCCCTCCCTCACCTACATGGCTGTCAATGCTGCGGGGGATGTGAAGTCCAATGTTGGTCCAAGGAGCGTCAATGCTGTGACTTGGGGAGTTTTCCCAGCCAAGGAGGTAGTGCAGCCAAGCGTGGTGGATCCAGTCAGCTTCCTGGTGTGGAAGGAGGAGGCTTTTGGCGTGTGGCAGGCAGAGTGGGGCCAGCTGTTCCCTGAGGACAGCCCATCAAAGAAGCTTCTCACAGAGGTGTGTTCATGGTCTTATTAAACATGATACTCTGCACGTGGTGACCTAGGCGGACGTTCTGCACCATTTGCTGCAATTTTGACTGAGGTGTCCTGTGAATTGAAGCACGCTATTGCTTGCTCTGATTTTTAAATCCTACTTCAACTAGCTTGTATGTACAGCACCGCTTGAAGCACAGAGCAGCATCCAAGTAGGAAGCGTCATTCCTGCAAACATATCATGCAGTTACTTGGATATCATCAAGCTGTTTTGTAGAGCCCAGTTTTGATTGCAAAATCTTGCATTTTACAGATACACGATACCTTTTACCTTGTGAGCATTGTGGATAACGACTACATTCGTGGCGACCTATTTGCAATATTTCAGGATTTGTGATTTTCAAGGTGCTCGCAATCAGCTGATTTCTGTTTGTTCACATCGTGGAGCACCATGAAAGTGCTTCTACTTTCTTGCACACTGCGGGTGACGCCCCAACTGATACCTTTTTAATCTCAGAGTCTGCAAGGCTCCCTGCTTGTACTCAATAGAGCTCTGATCAACACAGCTGTCTGATAGCTGCTCTGCACCAGAGCCAGAGTCATATTGTTTGCCCCTGAGTCAGCATAAGCTTGACAGCGACAGGAATGGATCCAGGGCAGCCGTGACTGTTGCTCACAGGGGGCACATAATTGAATCTATTGACGAGGTGTTGCGGACGCAATGCTTCCAAAATTTTCCCTTCAGCTAGTGCATGGAAGTTTTAAGAGGATGACCTTGGGGCTTCTCCCTTTTTCAGACCTTGTCCATTCTCAGCACCACCCTTTGTGGAGAAGCACCTTCTCGACAGAGACAGCCCTGGTTGTCCATTCTTTTTGGGCTGTTCACAGCCACAGCCTCCTGTTTGTTTGGAGGACTTCTCAAAAATGGTCTGTGTCGTGACCCACCACATTCAATCGGCAAGGTGGTGCCTTCAGGCGAGCAGGAAGTGGCTGCAATTATTCATATAAGTGGTGGCGGACAAGTGGCTGCGTGTTATATGAAACGCAGCCAAGCGCATACCCAGGGACTCTTACATAGCCTGGGCATGCTGGGCAGTTGAGAGCCCCAGTACCCCAGTGTCACTCGTTGGAAACAGATGCGCTGATTGAAGTAAGAGGTACACCGCTGCCAGAGGTTGCTGCAAGGGCTAGGAAAAACTAGAAGAAGAAGGATGCGGCTGCTGATACTGAAAGAGCGGCTGTGAAAGCCAGCCAGGTTTATACTGAGGGTTATCATGACAATATTAGCGGAGCCACAGGCTAGGCAGACAAGGCCCTCTTTTAAGAATTGTAAATCAAGGAGGGTGAGGAACAAAAGAAGAGAGATGGTGCACGGTGCGCATGTAATGAAAGGGTGGCCAATGCAAGCAACATTGTTCAGGCAAAAGCTAGTGCAAGAAGTGGGGCTACGATAAACGAAGACCTAGAACAAGGTGGTTAAGGTGCCAGTGTGACGTTAGTACCCAGGGGTGAGCACATACAAGAGAAGAAACAACACAAACCCAACAGGCGAGATTGGGGAGCCGGAGCGCCGCCACGAAGCGGGTGGTAAAGAGAGAGAAGGCGCGCGGTGCGCATGAAATTGAAAGGGAGGCCAATTCTAGCCTTACAAATGTCATTTTAACTGGGTAATGAGCTGGCTAAGGGGGACACTAATATCCCCGAGTAAGCACATGCATATCTGACAAGCTACATTGAGGAGCCAAACCACCACCACGGAAGCCATTAGCCTGAGCTAATGCACGACCAGCACGCTGGTGAATCGCGAGTGCTTGGGAGCGCAAAACAGAGGAGAATGCGGCACAGGGGGAGGTGGCCACGTCGTTTGGGTGGGCACCGTTCAGCGGTGTTCGCTATTGAGCTCCTTTCCCATCAAAGAGACGAGCCGAGCAAACACGGCGGACGGCAGCAAGCAGAACGGCGCAGAAAGGGAGCCGACGGTGATAGTGGCGACCACGCCACGTCTGGCCATGCTGCGGGCCGCCCGGCTGCTGCGGCGCGCCGCCCCGCCGCCGCCGCGNAGGTGCCGCCGGCGGGCCTGGGCGGCGCCGTCCTGCGCGCGCTCGGGTACTACAGCGACGAGAGCCGGCTCATCCGCGGCGCCCGCGCGCTGCACCGCCGCATGACGGCCCTCGCCGAGTGCGACGAGCTCTACCAAGGCGAGCGCCGCCTTGCCCGCCACGGCTCTAGAGGCGAGCTCGGCAGGCCTCGGCGCCCGCCAGCGCCGCCGCTTTCAGCTCGATAACGTCGACGGCGCGCGGCTCTGAGCTGACCGATAGCTCGTTATTTATTGCGCGATCTGCAGCGCTCGGGCTGCCCAAGAACTTCCGCACCGTGCACGCCGTCCTCGTGCTCCACATCTGGCTCTGCCTCGTGCGCCTGCGCGCCGAGGGCCCGCGCGGCGCCGAGGTCGGGCAGACCCTCTACGACCTCTTCAACCACGACTGCGAGAAGCGCATCCACGCCGCCGGGGTGAGCGCGCGCGGCACTTGTCACAGCTCCAACAGCTTGGGCAGTGAGCCGCGGCTAACAAGGACTGCACTACACACTCGAAATACGTGGAGCTTGGCCCACGACAATTGGTGGTGATGACCACAGAGGTTGCTCCTGTCTTCACAAGCGTAGCACAATCCAGCTCCAGACGCTCTCTCAGCACGGAAGGTCGTTGTGCCACAGGTCAAGGTCCTGATTAGTAAGTGGATGAAGGAGCTCGAGAAGAACTTTTACGGGGCCTGCAGCGCCTACGACGATGCCGTCCTGCCCACGGCTTCCAGCGACGCCCTGCCTCGCGCCCTGTGGCGGTAGAACTCAGCTGCTGTCTGCTGGCTTCTGGCAAATTGTGTCTCTTAGTGGTAGGCAAGGTGGTGTAGAGTGTCATTTGCAAGTGATCTCACACAGTTTCTGAGGGCCCGCAGGAGTGCAGCTCATGGTTTGCCTGCTGCCATATGCTGCCGCGCATTGGCAGGAACATCTTTGCGGAGGACGACTCAGAGATGCCGCAGGGGCCGAGCGTGGCTCCTGTGCAGGTGGGCATTCGTTGAGGAAAAACCGCAGCTGAGGTCTTGCTCACAATTGAGAAGCTGCTCAGCCAGGCCTCCAGAGACCTCAGCATGTGAAGAGTGAAAAAGGTGTTCTCAAAGTGACGTAGTGCTTAGCCTGTTTTCTCTTATCCTCCCTATACGCTTACTGAATATGAAGTGTCGCCGCTGTGCTGCTGCAGGAGCTTGCCAAGGTTGTTCGGACAGAGCTGGCCTCCCTAGCCATGACAGGTCAATTGTGCTCCTCCATGGCCAACGCCCCAGCTCCATACAAGCAGAACTATGCTCACCCTTGACTAATCCAGCTCTATGAAGTGGCTTGGATGCATTAGCTGCGTACAATGTCGGCGTGAGCCTAGAAAGTGCATGCACAGATCGAGGAACTCTATTTTCTGCTTCAGCTGTCTCCTTTGTTTCCGCTTGCAGATTCAGCCTCTATGTTGAGCGGAAACATTGACTTCTCCTTGGGATCTGTCGCACCCATCCTGGAGCCCTCTGGACAGCCCGTGGTTGCAGCCTCGTAGTTGCTCACATGTAGCTAGCTTTTAGTTGCTCTCATGTAGCTATTCTTTATTATCGCCGCTGCAAGTCCAGGAGCTTCGTCCTATGAGGTGGCTTCTCTGACTGACCGAAATAAGGCATGTGCGACTGCCATTGGCTTGCTTGCACATTGCAAGCAGACTGTCTCGTACCGCTGATGTCCTGCTGCGTGCCCTCCTTGAAGGGCATGTAATTGCCACATCAGGAGGTGTGGAGCCTTGCAGAGGATATGCACCCATTGTACTTGCCGCGCCTCTTTCATGTGCTCTGCTGTCGAATCTTCAGTTTGGCAGGCAGGCAGCACGCTTCTGGAAATTGCCGGAGAATGTGGCCTTGCCAGCGCTGCAGTGGACTGTAGGCTGCAGAATCAAGGAAGGTCGGGTGGGTTGCTGCTCATCAATTGAGCTCTGCCAACGCACTTCAGAGTTCTCACGCCAGAGCCATATGAGAAGCTGACGCAAGACTATGCCCGACAGCCGTACCTGTGGACCTTCTCCTTGACAGCCGCTCTTCTCTTTCTCGGTGACTCTCAAAGCATGCCAACAGGACCTCTTTGCCGCATACCCGCCTCTGGTGTGCCAAAGGCAGTGAGCGCACGGGCTCCCACAACCTCCTACGTGACGCCATGTATGGCATCGTCAAGGAGGCGGGATATCAAGTGGCGTTGGAGAGCACCGGGGTGATGCCCGTCCAACTCCGCAATGGGGTGCCTCGGACGAGGCGTGTCGATCTGGTTGGCGTCCCCCTGGGAGGTGGCATGCTCCTCATGGACGTCATCCTAACCGACAGCTTCCGAACAAAGGGCCCCGTAACTTCTGAGACCGGCTATGCTGTCAAGCTGGCCGAACAGAAGAAGTTGCACAAGTACAAGGACCACCCGGCGGGTGATACCTTTTACCCCCTGGCCATGGGACATCCATGGGTGTTACGGGGGTCGGTGGTCCTCGTTGCTTACGCTGCTGGCTTCTCAAGCTGACCAGCGGCGCTGGGAACAGGGTGCAGCCCTTCCCGGTGGCTCAGTGCCTTTGGGTCTGGTGTCCTGCTACCGTATGCGATTGTCTATGTCCCTGCAGCGCTCCCAAGCGCTTGCTTTGCACCGCCGCGCTGGTCGCGCCCTTGCAGCAGCCTCTGGCTTGCGCAGCGGGGTTGCTCTTCCTCCCCTCAGCTCATCTGACTTCCTACTGCTGACACGGGGGTATTGAGGGCGCCCTGTCTGCCTAGCCTTTGGCTCCGTCATGAACACCTGTATGCATCTGGCTGGCTTTTCACAGCCGATTCTTTGATATCAGCAGCCGAACTTCTTTCACAGCCGCTCTTGAATATCACCAGCCGCTTTCTTCTTCACAGAGCCACTTGGGTCAAGATTGTAGCTGCCAGAGAGTCAGAAAGTCCGAGGCTCAGCCCGCTCTGAACCATGGCTGCGCCGCCCGCGGGAAGCGGCGGAGGCGGCGGCGACGGCAAGGAGGCCGCGGCTCGAGCGCCGCGCAGGACGGCGGCGNTGCCGCCGCCGCCGCCGCCGCCGCGGAGCCCGGTCTTGGCTCGGAGAAATGCTCGCCGCTGGAAGGCTAGAGCCAGGGGCCGCGCCGTCGAGCTGACGGCGGCGGCGGCAACGGCGGCGACGGCGGCGCAGGTTCGCGACCTCCGGCGTGGCCTTCCTTCTCCTCCGCGCCTGGGCGGCCGCCACCGGTCAGTCGATCGCCGGGACGGCCGCTAGAGCCAGGGCCCCTGGTCATCGCCGTTGTCTGGTCATCGAAGCTCCTTGCCGCACAAGCGGGGGTCGCTTCGGCAGCAGCTGTGGCAACGGCAGTCGTTGCGCATTGCACCTGAGCTGTGGACTCGCTGTCCTTCAACAGCTTGGTGCTGCTTAAGCCAGGCGCTGAGAGGCCTTGCCGCCGTCGCCGCAGGGACGGAGGTCGGCTTCTGGCAGCTGCTCTGGGCCCCGCGGCTGGCCATGGCGCTGCTGTCCTTCCTTCTAGGTGCGCCCTCAGTTTCCTCATGCATCAGGCAGTCTGCTCCATCATGCAGGCCAACTACTAGCTAGGCACATTGCTTGTCATTCTCTCATTGTACTTAACAATAAGATGTCTTGCTGAGCTTGCAGCCCCTTTACCAACCCCATTGATACCTATGACGATGTTCAGTGTAGCAAATTACGACCTTAGTCCCAGGTCCTTCATGCGCTTGGGCAACCCAAACCCACAAAGCAGCTCCTTTCATAGTAAGTCATTAGCGTTTGGGGCTTCTGCTAGCCCTGTCGCTTCTGCTAGCCCTGTCGCATGGTCTGACTCTGCGCCGGCGCGCATGACAGATGCTGCAACCTTCCGCCTCTGCTCAAGGCTAGGCGTGCCCCCGATGGGCCGCGCCCTCACGCTCGCGTCGGCCTGGCCGCTTCTCGTGCTCCAAGTCCGCCCCTTCTCCAACTCCCTGGAGGCTGTCCTCCTGGCCCTCACGCTCATTGTGGCAGTCGACGCGGACGGTGTCGTGCACGCTCAGTCAGCCGAGGAGCCTCTGCATGCCGAGGACTCGCAAGCGCGGAAAGAGGAAAGAGGACAGGTGACCCCATTGGCGGCAGCGCCAGAAGTAGCAGGAGATAGAAGACGCTGGGTCTCACGGCGAAAGCTCTTGGCTTGCTGCCTGGTCGGCGCTGTGACGGCAGTCGGCTTCTTCATCCGCTTCACTTTCGTGCTGTTTGCCCTCCCGGTGGGGCTTTATATCGTCCTCGACAAACCCTTGGCAGACTGTGGCTCTGCCCGTGCCCGGGGCATGGTTGCAAGGGCCCTCGCGGGAGCTGGGGGGTTTCTCCTCTCCTCCAGCATGCTCGTGCTTTGCGATTCCATATATTTCTGCTCGCCGGCGTTCACTTGGGACAAGCTTGACTTCCACCTGCTCAAGAACTCGGCTAAACTGGTATGTTCTCAACCATACCCATGTATTGTCTGTATAGTCCATGCTCTCAAAAGGTTGCTAATAGTGGGGACTATCATTCAGATCAGTGGGTCAAGATCGGGGTTAGTGTGAAGCAAGGAGCAAGGGTGTACAATTTAGACTGCCAGAGGTCTAAGTCTCTGAGGCTAGTCCTGGTCACCTACAGTCAGTGGTATGCGACGCAATACACGTTGACTTCCATGCCCCATCATTGGCAGAAAGTGGTCATCACCCCATTAAATGGCATGATGTACAACGCCAAATTATCCAATCTGGCTATTCATGGTATCTTTGCTGCAAAGTATTTGCATCTGCATTGTATCTGTATTGGGATCTTGAGTCCTAGTAAGGTTGACTATTGACTAGTTGCTGCCTGCTCCTGTAAGGATTATTGCAAAGGAAGCTCGAGCATCTTGCATTGTATTTTGCTAGTAGTCCAGACTTTTCAGTTGTGATTACAAATCTCCTTCTGCACGCCATCACTGCATTTGTTGTGCTAGGTCTGCATCCGCACTATTTACATGCTCTTGTCAACCTGCCGCTGCTATTCGGACCACTTGCAATAGCTGCGCTTCAGGGAGCTGGGGCTCATCTGAAGATGCTCTCCACCACTACAGGTAAGCACTTCCACGCAGTCCTTTGGTAATGAAGTCTCCAGGCACCCTTCTCCCCTCAGTTGACATAACAAGGAATCAATAGCATTAGTACTCCTGCTTTTGGACACATCGCAAGGAGGTCATTGCTCATGCTTGAGCGTCCATGTTTCCATGAATACCTCTAAACAAGAAGCCTCTGCAGACTTCAGGCAGGCTAGCACGTCTGCCATCACTGGAAGGCGTCTGCGAGTAACTCTTGGTGCCTGCATCATCCTGCCACTCTTCGCTCTTTCCTTGGCCCCACATCAGGCAACCTCCAGCTCAGTACAAACTTAAGGGTCCACCTCTGGTCAAGCTAGTGGGCCACGATGGAGTCAATGTGTTTGGCTTCCACCCATGAGGATCTCCCAGACCATGCCGCTATGTCTATACTGGTAAAGCATCGTGCTCTGTGTAGCCGGTCCAAGAGGGTTGCCACGTCTTTGGTGAAAGGTAGAAACCTTGAGTAACATATCAATCTGGTCAGATGCTAGTTCCACGTGAAGCTGGCAAGTAACTTCATTGTTTCTAGTGCTCATAGTGGCTGAGAGTCCTGGTCCAACAAGACTCCTATCCCCGTGCCGCACTTTGACCCCGCACTTCTACCAACTGTGTAGTCCACACATCTATATCTCAGATCTTTTTCTTCAGAAGGTCTAAGTAGGACGTGAGGTGAAGGTCCACTTCATGTCGCATGTGCAATGGTGGGAAGTCTGAGTAGGAGGTGGGATGTTTGCCCAATTGGTGTTGCATGTTGTGACACAGGAATGATCATGTTTGTGCAGGAGCCTCGCTTCCTGCTGCCAATGCTTTTACCACTTGCGGTGCTTTATGGGGATGTCCCAATGTCAAGTAAAAAGAGACTGGTAAGAGACTCTGTCTATTTCTGAGCAAGGGACTTGTGAGGTGTTTTATGGTGACTCCTGCACTAAGAGTCCACATAGTATAGTGTTGACGAATACCTCTGATGCCCTCCTGATGGGCTACCGAATGCAGTGGTTAATGATGTTATCTCTTTCGCTGAGGTCAAACTTGCCTTCTTTTTCAGACTTGCTAGCCGTGTAGTGACGTCGATCATACATTCATCGAGATTTGTGCAACCTTGCAGATTCTGTGGATCTCTTTCAATAGCCTTGGCCTTGTGTTCTTCGGATTTCTTCACCAGGTATTGAGGCTCCTCTGTCAGGCTCGTCGCTAGCCTCCAGCAAGTCACAGTTGATAGTACGCAGAGACACGGGCCATGTAGCACGTGGGGCAAAGCAAGCAGAGTCCAATAACAAACCGACTGAAGTTATGTAGCTCCAAAGCGTGTAACTCAAAATCTTGATGCCGTTTCAGGGGGGCCTTGTTCCTGCTCTAGCATACATCCACCGGCATCTGCACGCCCCTGAGCTCACAGCACGGTGGCTGGATCTCCAGGATGGGGAAGGTCCGCCATGCACCTCCGCTTCTCTTATGCATCACAATCAGGCCTATGAGATTGTTAGCCATTGTCATGTCTTGAAGGTCTTGAGATGCTGACAGCATTGTGGAGTTTGTGCTCAGGTACTACAAGCTGCAGGGGTGATAGTGTACCTACTCTTGCACGTCCTGTGCATGTGGACCTTATCTTCTACAGGACCTACATGCCCCCTGGCCACCTGCTTGCCATCCCCAGCAGTGGCATCATTGGTGAGATATGCAACAGATCCTCCATGCTCCTCTGTGCATGCGCAGTTCATTTGAGCCAGCAACCAACAAGCACACAAAGACTTGATGACAGTCCTCATTTTCTACTGGCCAGCTTCTTGAGGGTGCCTGAGCTATGAGTCTTGGGTGCATTGATGGAATGACAACACCCTTTCAACATCTCAAATGGCTTCTGAGATTGTGGATTTGGATGAGCCTGCCTCATACTGACATTGCCGGTGAGCCCAGATGCAAAGTCCAGGCAACTGTCCGTGGAGGTTTTGGACCTGGGCGATGTTCAGTATGGGGCCTTTGAGTCTGCTGTCCTATCCAGGCGCGCCACAAGCTGCCTGGAGTCAAGACCATGCAACCCAGACACATGTGCAACCAAGGCAAACATCTGCTCAGCCGCTTACAACATCACCATTTTGATTGCTCCTGCCACAGTCTCGCTGGGGAGGATGATGGGTTTGCGAGGTTTTACAGAGCAGCAGCCATCAACGCCAGACTCAGCGCTAGGCAAAGGCGCTGCTTGTGACTGCCCTTCTTCTTGTCAGGATGACGTGCAAACGGGTGCTGCGGGAGGCCAAGGCTGTGAACACAGTGGCTGCCTCCACCTTCTGCACAGCTTTGGCCCGCATCTCAGCACCGAAGAGCTGGATGTGTTGGTGGCGCTGGCCAATCAAGAGGGGCTGCAAGCCATGACTTCAGCTGTGAAGCTCAATCTGTACATTGACCACTGTCACCTGCATGGGCGTTGCTGCTGATCCTGGCAGAGGGAAGCACATCAAAATCCACTACCGTGTTGCATTGGTCACAACAGCAGCGTCAAGTAGTGCCGAAGCCTTGTCTCATGGGCGAATATGACAAAGACAGAGCCAAGTGATCCTGCTTGCTGCTTGTTGAAATGCTCACACAACCACTTCGTGGGCCTCCCCGTGGCACTGTTTGAAGAGCGTAGCCAATGGCACAGTGGCTTCAATCCCCACTGAAGTGAAGGCCATGGGCCTTGAGAAGCTCAGTTGAGGACATGGTGTGCATGACAAGCAACGCTGGTAGGTAAGCAGCATCGCGTCAGGCGAGCTAGCATGTCTGTTTAGGGTTTAAGATTTAGGGTTTAGGGTTTGCACAGACATAAGCTTGTCCATGCAACTCCATGCCACACCTACAGAGACCACTGCAGCAAGATACTACAAAGAAGAAATGTACTGGGCATGATGCCCTCGCTTCGCAACCAGCTGCCACCACTGAATGAGCAGACGGTCGCTGAAGATGTCAGACATAACCAATTGACATGTTATTACGAATGTTTCCAACTCACATTATAAAGTGACATCAACACAATCCTCTGAAAACTCGTCACAAGTCATGCTTCTATTCGGCGTAGGTATCTCACGTTTTTTGGAACGAATTTTAGGAGCAGCAAATTTAAATTGGTGTCATTGCCCTCAAACCAATCTTATGTGCCCTTTGCAGTGAACAAGCCATCCAAAGTAGAAGGTTCAAAACACTTCGGTGCCAGCAGCTGCACGCCACAACTGATGCATATGGCTTGCATTGCCAATCCCAGGACAAGCAAAAGGAATTACTGTGCATGACTGAAAGTTGCGCCTGTGATGACAGCCTAACCAAGAATACCTTGGGAGCACTGATTGAAGCGACGGGTTGGGTGGCTGCAACAGAAGCCTTGACAATGATTTAGGGGCATGAGTGATTGCAGCTGACTGTAAGTCACTGGCTCCAGATTACGGAGCACCCTTACGGACGAGGACACAGAAGTATGTGCAAAGAATATAGGCTTCTCACCTTGTCATCTAAATGCTGTTACTCATCCACCTCCATGGTGCTGCCATTCTGCAACGGCTCGCTGGCGCGCCGGGGGCGATACTTCCGGGACTGCTTGGCCCCAGGCCGAGCGGCCGCCACGAAAGCCACACCGTTAGCGCCAGCAAGTCCCTTGTCGGTAGCATCACTAGTAGCAGCCTCCTCAAGGTCTGGCAATGTGTCATCATCCTCCACTGGTAGCCCCTCGTCGTCCTTCTGCGTCGCGGCGACGACCACCCGGGAGCCTGGCTGGCCAGGCTCTGCTGGCGCTGCCGCCGAGCTGCCGGCGGCCTCTCCTGTCGGCTGGTCATGACCGTCAAGCGCGGCACGAGCGCTTCGTGGCGACGGCCCCAGCCGTCCACCGCGGGTTCTGCCACCCAAGCTCACACGACCAACCTCGTCGTTGACAAACGCGGGCGCACACGATCCCACCACCGGCGGCAGACTTGGGCGCACGAAGTGAGGTCGGGGCGCTTCTGCGGTGGCATCGCCGCCTCCCGCCGCCACTGGCGGCGTCGCTCCCGGGCTCGGCAGGTGTGACCTTGCCGCGGCCAGGGCGGCAGCCAAGGCCGAGTGGTTGGCGGCAGACTCCTCCTCGCTGCCCTCCTGGCCATTAGTGGCACTGGCGCCGGGGCCGTCGTCTTCGGTCCAATCGAGCGAGTAGTACGTGTACTTCTCGGGGTGGCGCACGTGGTCGGGCACCTGGCTCGGCCCAGAAGCCCGTCGCGGAGGCCGTGGCGGCAGCTTCGTGGCAGCCGCCGGCTGCGCCGCTGCCGCGGCCTCGCCGGAGCCATGGCCCTCCTCCACCGAGAACCGCACCGTTCGCCTGGGCCGCTTGGCGCTGCCGGGCCGCGCCAAGCCTCCCCGGCCCGACACCAGCGCCTGCGCTTCTGTCGGCTCACTCTCAGCGTGCTGTGGCCGGCCACTTTCGTCGCTCTGTAATCCCTCACCATTATTCACAACCTGCGGACTTGTAGCTGCGAGATCTACCTCAGCATGGCCACAAGGTGGTGCTGTGTCGGGGACCGGCAGTGGGTCTGGACCCTCGTCAGCCCCCATGCTGCCACCACCTTTGGTGGGCGCCGGCCCCGCCTCGACATACGCAGCAGCGGCCTCCGCCTCGTCCTCCTCCAGCCGAGCGGCTGCCGCACCGCGATCGGCTCTCGGGTCGTGCCGCCCCCCAGGCTCCTCTGCCGCAGCCGACACCGCCGCTGCCGGCGCCACAGCGATAGAGGTGCCGGTAGCGGCGTCCTCGAGGAGCTGCCTTTCTCCCTCGCCGCCGTACGCCTCCCTCATGTACACGCGCTCGCCGTCCGTCCGGGCGCCCACAGCAACTGGAGGAGCGGCACAGCACGCCACAGTAACATCAGCCATTTTATCCCATATATCTTGCTATATAGGTAGAGACAGGCATCTTGCGACGCTGTCTACGGGTTAGAGAGGTCCGATGTGGGCACCCACAGCAACTGGAGGAGCGGCACAGCGAGCCAGCAGTATGATCAGCCATTATTGCGGTTCTATGCTGCCAGAGACAGCCAATCTTGTGACGCCGTCTAGAGGTCAGACAGGAGGTCCGATGCGACGGCCGTGAAGCGCTTAGGGAGGGCGTCAAAGTCGGCGAGTGACGGGGTTTGAACCCGTGTTCCCGATATTCACAAATTAAGATTTGACAGGCGCCTCTGCGGCCGCGGCGGGGCGAGCGCACCCTGGTCGAACTCGTCCTCCTCGGCCTCGGCGTCCAGCGCGTCGTCCAGGCCCACCATGGCCGCCACCGCGCGCACCTCCGCCTCCTCCTCGCTCAGCTCGCGGCCTCCGCCGCCGTCCTCGTCCTCGGCGGCCGCGTCGCCAGACCCCAGCAGCAGCGCACCTTCTCCGCCGCCGCCGCCGCCGCCGCCGCTGCCGCCTTCGCTGTCGCCGTCGCCGTCGTCGTCGTCGTCGCTATCGCCGTCGCTGCCCGCTGGTCGGAGCCCGCCGGTTTTTTTTTTTTTTTTTTTTTTTTTTTTTTTTTTTTTTTTTTTTTTTTTTTTTTTTTTTTTTTTTTTTTTTTTTTTTTTTTTTTTTTTTTTTTTTTTTTTTTTTTTTTTTTTTTTTTTTTTTTNTTCTTCTTTCTTCTAGTTGGTGGCAGAAGGGCTCCGTTTCTGGCATCTAGTATTTATGCATCGATTAGTGACCTTTATGCATTGACCAGTGGCTATTGAGCGGGTCAATCTGCTGTAGGTTTTGTAGATTTTTAGATGTGCTTGCCTTCGTACTTGGCCATTTGGCCTACGTTTGTTTCTAGTACACGGAATCCTCTCGTCTCCCGCCGCGTTGCCAACCGGGGCAACGGCTCTGAACCTCTCCCCCCTGCCCGCTCCCGCCGGGCAGCGGAAACAAAACCGGCAAGCTCCTTCTCGCCCCATCTGCGGGCCCCCCGCCGCCGCCGCCGCCGCCGCCGCCGCCGCCGCCGCACTTCGCGCAGCGGGCCGGACGACCGGCGATCGGCTGCAAGGCCAGGTCAGGCAGCTCTGTGCCTTGAGCCGGATGCCGCATAGCGCAGCGTCTGCAGCCGCTCGGCCATTGGTGGCCTCGCTTGGCATCCTGTGGTGCTCTTTGTCCCATCAGCCGCGTTGCCTACGGTCAGCCTCCCCGCGGCCGCCACCGCGCCTTCGTCCCGGCGCAGCGCTCCGCCACCGTCCCGCTGGCTCGCTGTCGGCGCCGCCTTCCTGGATCACAACTGGAAAGTGTCAATTCAGATCGATCATCGTTCGTGGTGCGGCTTGCCACTTCCTTCACTTATCCATGGCGGTCATGCCTGCTGCAACCACCACGCTTAACAAGCGGAGATCTTGATTGCCGGCGACAGTATCGTCAATCTGCAGCCGTGCAATCTGTACTATACGTTTTGACAGGTGCCATAAGCGGTTGATCAGGGAGAGCTCCGCTGGTCTCGTACATTTCAAGTGACAGCACCTCATCAACCAGGCTAGGAAGCGAATTCAGCAATGCGAGTCAGACGCAGAAGTACTTCTTCACTAGACATGAGTGGAGCTTGCACGAGCGACAGTGACTAGGTAGGCCAACTGCAGGTTGCTTCTGTGCTTGATTTAACAAGCCGCTCAGCTGTACTATGTGTGGCACGCAAAGCGAAGGTAAAAGTGGCCCCTCCGCAATCGTTGATCCTGGAAATCTTGGACATTTGAGCAAGTTAAGCCTCAGCCATTGTTTGTTTTGCTCCTGCTTAGACAGTGTTTCTGAACTGTGGCGTGTCTGTAGCCAGCGTTCACTGCCATCGCTTTGTTCACGACATTGCATCTACCTTGTCCTATGACAATGCATCTGCCCTATCGTTATCGCGCCTTGCCTAGCTAGTCAAAAGTTGCGCATGCAGAAGAGCAAGTGCTGCTGCTTGCAAGCGCCAGCGTTTGACTTGCGATTGGTGATTCCTTGTCAGGGCTGGGTGTGTCTGTCAAATATTTGAAGACTGCCTTTGCTGCATCGTCACTGACTCTCACTGATAGGGCCACTGCAAGAATGACGTTTTAATGCCCTGCCTTGAGTCTATTGCAGCAGAAATATCGCTGTGTTCCCTAGGCGGATATATCTGATAAGTGTTTGAGGAAGCGTGGCATGTATTGACGGGCCTTACTGCTTACTAACATTCGGCTCCTCTTGACCTTGTCCATTCCTTTTGGGCTGGCTTCTCCCAGCCACCAGTCAATTCGGCCGCGCTTTTACTTACTAACATACTGAGAGAGTAAGAAAGGCTGCGAGGATTCCCATTTTTATGTGAACCCGCTTCTTCACCTGCTGCTTCACCTGCACTACAGAACTGTGGACTACGACAGCCACAAAATTGCATGCAGTACCTGGATTGTGCAGGCAACAAGCATTGGCACGCCGGATGTTTCCGAGCAAAGTGCAGTTGCTCTTCAGTGGCGCTCCTAGGTGAATGCAGAGCACCGCCACTCCAATTTTGCATTCTGGTGGCGGCTACTGGTAGAATATGCCACGGAGTCTAGATGCCACTGATGAGGGTGTAGTATCCAGTCGACTTCCAGTCGAACTCAAGCAGATGTGCAGAGATAGGGGGATAAATACCAGAAGTTCTTAGCAACAATTTCCAGGATCAATCAATCTGAAGACGATCACTGAGAAGAGTGTTGTCCATTCTGGACAAATCTTAAAGGTAGTTCCTGCTTTCTCTAACAATGATATTGATATACCATCTTGTTTGCAAGCAGCTCTGACTTCCAACATGTACTGCAAAAGGAGCAAGCAATTGCCGATGGGATAATCTAGTTACATAAATATAAAACTTGGAGATTAGAAAGGTTACCTGCAGGAAGAAAGGCAATAAGTGGGTCTTCAAGATAAAGCGAAATACTGATGGTGTTATTGACAGTTACAAGCCAGGTTGGTTGTAAAAGGTTGTGCTCAAATAGAAGGTATTGATGTCCTTGAAAACCCTTGGCTCCAACACTTTACCTTACATATGTGAGAATAGTCTTATCACTGGGAGCATGTTTGAAACTTCGAAATACCAAAGGGATGTACGTACTACAATGGAGATCTACAAGAGAAATTCTACATGCAACACATTGAAGCCCATCTGTGCAGGGACAGGAGCAAGCGTCGAGGGCATGGTATCAACACATTGATCAGCTAGATTGAAGAATGGCTTTTCTAGATGCCATTCTGAGTATACATTCTATGTATAGGGGTCAGGTATAGAACAACTCGTCCTTGCCTTATATGTGAATTATATGTTGATACATCTACGGACACTGAAGGAATCGAAAAAGTCAGACAAGTCCTAGCTTCAGAAATCTGAAATATTAGATGTAGGCGAACTCAAACAGAAACAAACAAAGTCAAACAAGTCAAACAACAACGGACTAGTACATGAGATATATGTAAAGCTCTGCATGCTGCGCCAGTGTCACGAGTAACGTGGCAAGGCCGCCTGCTATGAGCTGCTAATAAACACTACAGAAGACCCAACGACCTCCGCAGAAAGTACTAGCTAGCAGGTGTAGGGTGGCTGAGTCGCAACTCGAGCCAACCTCTACTCGCTGGCTATGGAGCTTCCACAAGTGGTAATATGTATCTCTACAAACCCGACCAGGCTGCTGAAAGAGCTGCCGCTTATCAGGCAGCCCCAACTCATAGCTGCTGGCGGAGTGGTGCAAGGGAGACTATAAGTATTGCATACATAAGGTGCTCGTGTGTCAGCCTTCGAGAAGCCTGTGAGCAAGATGAGCTAAACCAGGCGTTCCGCAGAACTGGAGTTAGAGAGACCAAGACTAGCCTTTGTGGCATGCCACACACGAGGCAGAACTGGCAGCAAGGCGCGGTAGAGCGAGCTGCCTTTGGTACTTTGCGTCCGGAGGTGGCTGCGATGATGGGGCCGGTCACTAGTAGCAGATGACCATGGTGTCGAAGCTGCTCAGGCAGATGGCAAAGGCTTGGAAGGCGGAAAGCGGGTAGCGGTAGTCCATTGTGAATGTGTCCTTGCCAATCTTGCCGGACTGCAGCAGCACGGGCGAGGGCGAGGAGGGGGCAGCAGCGGCCCCCGTGGCACTGCTGCCGCCTCCTGGAACGGCGCTGTTGGGGTTAGGTACCGAGGTGAAGTCGAAGTCGAAAGGGTAATAAAGTAGCCGTCGGAAAACCGGCGGCTGGATTGACTCTTTTATGGCACCATCCACCAGCTGGAAGTTCTTGATGGACGGCATCGTCACACGGCCCTGGAAGTTGAGCGACCAGCACTGCAAGGCGGCCAACGCACTGTGACCGTGAGATCATGGCAAACAGTGCACGAGAGAGGTTGCTGCAACAACGTGGCTCAGAAGCGAGTTCACAAGCCAACTGCAATGCAGCGCTGGGCTATGGAAGCCGGCGGCCGAGGCTGCCACAGCGGTGGCGGCCGGTGGTGGAGGCTGAAGCGGCAGCTCACTTGTAGGTGCGGGTGCCAACGTGCCGTCCTGCTCTTCAGCACCATGGGCTCGAGGCCACCGGCACCGGCACCGCCGCAGTCGCTGCCAGCGAACTCGAAGCAGTCTGCCACTGCAGCCCGGGATCGTGAACCATTTGTGCTGCTGAGCTTCGTCGAGGCGGCGGTATGGGCCCCGGTGGCGGCAATCGCGGCGGTCGCGGCGGTCGCGGCCAGGGAGCTGTCTCCGGCGGAAGCCGTGGCCGTCGCCTGCGCCGGCGCCGGCGGCGGCTTGCTGGGTACCGTGTGCAGGGTGCAGGTCATGCGGCGGGGCCCTTCGGGCGCGCGGGCGGAAAACTCTCTGAGCGCGAATTCCACGGCCATGGTCACGCCGCCGCCATCGCCGCCGCCGCCGCCGCCGCCGCTCGCGGCCTTGCCCGAGGAGAGGGAGGAGGTTGCGCCGCCGCCGGCATCGGGGTCGTTGTCGAAGACGGTGAACTGGGTGCCGAAGAATTCGGCGCGGAGGCGGCCGAGCACGGGGCCGGCATCGCCGCCGGGGCCGGCGGCGCTGATGGCGTAGTCAGCGGAGCACGGCCGCCAGCGGGACTTGCGCGCGGCGAGCAGGAGGAGCTTGCCGCCGGGCTGCGGCCCCAGGTGTAGCGCGTACGTGCCGGCGCGGCGGTCGCGCCGGATGTAGCACTCCACGGCGCGGTCGCGCGGGCCGGGCGCGCGCAGCTGCGCCGGGGACGCGAG
>WELB01000023.1:231624-243272 GCA_009602725.1 Spirogloea muscicola
AGGGGACATACTTCCAGGAGCATAGCCTCTCCGACCTGCGCCTGCTTAGCAGGGGTTACTGAGTGGTTAGTAGCTGCTTTGTTTTTTCTTGTGTGCTTGTCATTTCTGCTGCTTCGCCTTAGGGCTTCGCCTGGCTTCCCCCCCCCTCTTCTTGTACTCTGTTCATTCTTTTTTGGGCTGGCTGTTCCAGCCCATATTCTCAATGGGCGAGCCCTTCTCCTCTAGAATAAGAGAGAAGGGCTCGCCCATTGAGGATAGGGGCTGGAAAAGCAAGCCCAAAAGAGAGAAGGCGCGCGGGGCGCATGAATTGAAAGGGAGGCCAATTCAAGCCAATACATTGTTCAGGCAGAGTCGAGTGCAGACTAAACAATGCTACATAATACGGAGACCTAATCTTAAAAAGAATGAACAAAGTACGAGAAGGGGGGCCAGAGGAAGCGCTAAGAAAACAAAGCACACAAAGAAAGAAAGCAGCTGCAAATCACTCAGTAACCCCTGCTAAGCAGCCGCAAATCAGAATAAGGGCCCCTAGCCCATGGCGGCACCCGCAGCTCGACTGCTGCAACAAGGGCTGCCATTGCCGCGAGCTGCAGCGAGCTACTCTGACTTGATGTTACTCACTCGCGGGTACTGAGCTTCGCTTTGCATCCTCTTGTGTTTTGTAGTGTAGTCCTTTTTCGGCACCTCTTTCTTTGGCTTTGGACATTGTCCATTCTTTTTGGGCTGGCTTTGCCAGCTCCTCGTTTCTATGGGTATTTTCTTCATTGCCTCTGTGGCCGACCTTCCCACTCCTTGACCGACCCCTTCAGCTTTTCCACGCTCCTCCCCGACGACGGCTGTGGAGCCCGAGCCCCTCCCTGCAGCCCCTGCTCCTAATGACTATGGCTCGCCCATAGGATAAGGGGGGCTAGCAAAGCCAGCCCAGAAGCCAGCCAGACCTGATGAGATAGCTCGGCTTGCGGACCCCGGCTCGGCCTGGCCTCCTTGGATGCAGAGTCCGAGGCCCCCCAACATAAACCCCCAAGTCGGAACTGTCATCAGCCCGGCACAGTCAAGCGACTCCTCTACTGCGGACGGGCCGTTTCTTTCCTTTGTTCATTCTTTGTTGGGCTGGCTTTTTCCAGCCCCTCACCTCACTGGGCAAGCCCTTCTCTCCTCCTTTCCTGCCGGCCGCGAAGTCTGCTGCACTACTCTCGACTCGAAGCGAACGCCCATCTCATTCTCAAGCTCCAGCTGTGCATTCACCAGTGCCTGCACCAGTCCCCGCCCCGGAGCCGCCGCCACCACCACCACCACCACCACCACCACCACCACCACCACCACCACCATTGCCGCCGCCACCATTGCCTCCTCTGCCTCCCCTGTTACCTCTACCCGTACCTCTACCTCCCTTGCTGCCTCGACCTGATGTCGTGCGACGGCGTCCAGCTGGTGACCATCAAGGACGACCTCGCCGTCGGCAGGGTCAGTCTCACGACCTGAGCCCAGTCCACACGGACCTCCCAAATGCGCCAGACTAGGAAGTCCCCCGCCCAGGATGCCAGCGCCGTTTCAGCACGAGAGGGCTGCCAATCCATGCCTATCACTGCCGCAATCGCCAGAATCGCCAGGAGCTGGCAGCGAGATCACATGTGCCGGGCATCGTCCGGCCTCTACCACCCCCTTCTTCAGAGAGCTGGCTTTGCGCCACCACAGTGGACCTCACCCCCCTTCTCATCCCTGACGGCCTTCGAAACCTACGCCATATTCCCAGATGGGCACGTCGTGAGTGCACCAAGGTTCTTACGCCCTACCTTGCACGCATCGAAGCGGACTCTATGAACGAGGCGGCCTGGGCGTTGTACATGCTTTTTCCCAAGCTTGTTCTTGGCCATCTGCCCTCTTTCGACGTCGGTGGCCGTAAGACTTTCCAGGACAGACTGGCTGAATCTACAAGCGGATAATGTGAGGAGTTGGCTCAGCAGCGTGCAGCAGCTGCTCAGGTCGCGCTCTCACAGCGGCGGGCGCGCAATGGATCAGTCAATCAGCCCTCTCAACGATCCACAGCTGGCAATCTAGCACGCGCAAGACGCTTTGGCAGGGCAGGAGGACTTTCCAGGGCCGCTCAGGCCCTTTGCTTTGACCCCCTGGCTACTATCAACGACGCCACGGAGGCTATCTTGCCACAGCTCCACCCCCCTCCACTACACCCCCTTGAGCCCTGGGCTGGCGAGCTCCCCAGTCCTCTTGACCTATCGGCAGAGGCGCTCCGTGTGGCCCTGACCAAAGCCCCCCGGATGGTGTCTGGAGGCCCTTCTGGATGGCTCTTTGAGCACCTACACGACCTTTTCCTTGATGGGGATGAGAGGAGCTTCTCCCTGTTCCTGTCCACCTGCCGGCACATCGCCAGGGCTGCCATTCCACTACGCACTGCCGAGGCCTTCAATTCCAGCCACCAGCTGGCCCTTCCGAAGCCGACAGGCGGTCTGTGACCCATTGCATAGATAGAGGTTATCATGCGGCTGGTATTAAAGGCCGTGTGCAGCGAGCTGAAACCCCAGCTGACCAGCCACCTATCACCCCACCAATTTGGTGCTGGTATGTCCTGCGGGGCGGAGGCCCTCGTCCACGGCATTTGCGCTGCTCTCGATGTGGACCCTTCAAGGATGGTCCTTTGGGCTGGATATCAGTAATGCTTTCAACACAGTGGAGCGCAGCGTCATCATGGAGGAGCTGCGCGACCACTTCCCTTCCCTTGTACCCTTTTTCCTTATGGCCTATGGCCGCCCAGGGCGGCTGCCGTTGCAAGCCGGCGAGTCGTGGAAGACGCTGTGATCATCTTCTGGCACACGCTAGAGGGATCCCCTCAGCTTTGCTTTGGCACATTGCCGTGCTCTTCGGCGCACCCAGAGCCAAAACCCAGACCTCCGCTTCCCCTCCTACGCGGATGATACACGCATCATTGGACCTCCAGCTGAAGTCATGGCGGCTTACCCCTTGCTCGTTTGCGAACTGGACCTGATGGGCCTGCGGGTTTGCCACTCCAAGAGCGTGGCATGGTCCCCACATGGTCTCCCCGCCAACCTTCAGCTCCCCCACGGCTGTCAGACCCCTGCCAATGGGCTGGCCATCCTCAAGGTCCCCCTCGGTACACCAGCTCACGTGGCGGTGGACTTGCGGGAACGCCTTCAAAAATACCTCGCCCCTCTCCCTTCCCTTCCCCTCCTTGGGGACACACAGCTGGCATTGGCCATTCTCACCCGCTGCATCAACCAACGGGCTTGCTATCTGCAACGCACAGTCGCCCCATTGGGCATGGTGGCAGAGCTCTACAAGGAATATGATGACTCCCTTCTGAAGTCCCTGGCATCCCTACTACATTCTTCATCTTTCCCCTCAGCTTCATCTTCCCTCCAGGCCTCCCTCCCCACTCGCATGGGCGGCCTTGGCTGCCGGTCGTTGGAGCAGACGGCGCAAGCAGCCTTCCTGGGCTGCTGGCACCAGATCGCCTCTCTGCTTCCCATGCGCTTCCCTTGCCTCCACGACCCTGTACGCAATGTGGAGGACGGCTCCTTCCCCTTCCAAGCGGATCTGAGGAGCATCCACGACTCAGTCATCGGCTCTTTTCCCTCTATCCAACCCCCTCTCAAGCCATTCTCTGCCCTCGCCCAAGCTTCTAGTAGAGGGGCACAATCCAGACTGGTTTCGGCAGTAGGAAGATGAGCGCCGCAGAAGGTTGAGGAGGCTGCCAGAGATTCACAACAATCCACGGAGCCTTGCAAGACTTACTTTCGTCGCCACACCTGGAGCCACAGACTGGATCACCTCAGACGCCGTGGCCAACGCCTTCAACTTCAGCTCCGAGGCATTTCGGACGTCGCTTCAATTCTTCCTCGGCCTCCCACCTAACTAACTGATTGGGGTGCGCCAGTGTGAGTGCGGCTTCCGTGCAGAGAGTGCTGAGCTCGCCACCCACATGCTGCGATGCCCCACTGGACCAGAAGTGGTGGGCAACCACAACCTCCTCCGTGCTGCCCTGGCGGGTTTGATGCGCGATGCCGGGTACCGTGCGGTTGTGGATGTGAACAACATCATGCCTATCACCACGGATGCCCAGGAACGTCATCATCGCCGCACGCTTGACGTTGTGGGCGTGCAAACTGGTGGAAGACCACGGGCCTTAGTCGATGTCGTGGTTACGGAGGCGTATAGAGGTCCAGCATGGACACACATCGCTAGCCACGCAGAACAAAGAAAGCTGCAGCACTACTCCGAGTACCCCCAATGTGATCAGCTCCTGCCAGCGGCAGTCGACATCTTTGGCTGTCTGGGTCCTCGTTTCCTTACTCTCCTTCAGAACATAGCCAATCTAGGCTACACACGACATGCATTTGTGTTCCCGGCTCAGATAGGCTTGCCAGCTACATATCTGTCGTTCTTGCGACGACGCTTTTCGGCCTGTTTGCAGCGTGCTCAGGCTAATGCTTTGCACCAGAAAGCTGGGCGAGCTCTAGGTGGTGGCAGAAGGTTTTCGTATCTGCCATCTAGTATTCAGGTATCGCTTTGCGACCTTGATGTATTTACCCGTGGTTACTGAGCGGGTCAACCTGCTGTAGGTGATGTAAGTCGCTAGATGTGCTTGCCTCTGTACTTGGCCATTTGGCCTTGGTTTGAATCAAATACACGAAAGCCTTTCCTACTAAGCAAGACACAAGACGACGCAACGGTAAACTCAGGGCCCACTGCATACCGGGTCGTTCGGTCGCAAATCGTCTTGGGCCTCAGATTGGCAGTACCATTGACCCCAAATATCCATACAACGCGCGACACGTACCCCTCGGCCGCGGCCGAACGACCCGGTGTGAAGTGGCCCTCAGTCATTCTTTCCGGGCTGTCCTCTGCCAGCCCCTCTTCTGCCAGCCCCAGTACTTGGCCTTCTACGTCTCCTTTTACACAAAAAGGCCCCTCCATTACTTACCACACTGTTCACTTTGATAGCGCTGCCTATCTCCTTCACTTTTGCTGGCTGGATTCTCACTGCCATCTTCCCAAGAGCTGAGCTGTTTGTATCTTTCCCCCACCCAGGATTCTTCTGTCCTTGTCCATTCCTTTCGGGCTGGCCTCTCTTTGGGCGAGCCTTCTTTTCTCCCAGCCACCAGTCAATCTGGCCGCGCTTGCTTCTTTTCCCCATCGTTTGCAAGATTGGGGGGGGGTTTACTTGGAGCGAGCAGGGCGCGGGGAGCAGCTTGCCGCGGCGACACGTGGAGACTCCTCGGGAAGGTCCGGGCGCGGGCGGGCGGGCACCACGTGGTGACCTGGCCGCAGGAAAGAGCCAATGACCAGCCGCCACGCTTCGGCCGCCGCTGCACCCGGATGCCCCATCGGACGGCGGAGGCGGGGTCGAGGCGGGCCCACGTGGGCACGTGCGCGGCATGGCGCCTGCCCCCCACTGATTGTGCGAGGCGGCCGGGCCAGCGCCAGAGCTCCCTCCCGCCGCCGCCGCCGCCGCCGCCGCCGCCGCCGCAGTTGCCGCCGCCGCTACTTTTTTTTTTTTTTTTTTTTTTTTTTTTTTTTTNGCTCCTCGCTGCCGCGGAGCCTCCCGCGGCGGCGGCGGCGGCGGCGCGAGGCGGCCGTGAGATCGGCGGCAGGGCCCGCGTCCTGTCGGCGAGGCATGGGGGCGTGCTTCTCGGACCTCAAGGGCGGCGGGGGCCTGCCCGCCGACGCGTACCACAACGACACCTTGGGCCGCTACGCGCCGCGCAAGGGCGCCGCCGCCGACAAGCTCCTCCTCCTCGGTGAGCCGCCATGGCTGCCGCTGCAAGAGCTCGCCGAGCGCCCAGCCGTGCCGGCCATGGCGCGCGCCTGGCCTCCGTCTGGGGACCCTCTGCGGCCTGTCTTCGTGGGGGCAATACGACGATCGCTGACGATCGTCGTGTTGCCGTGCCGCAGATGGGCACACGGCGGCCAAGCAGATCCTTTTGGCGGAGCAGCGCCGCGACGCGGAGCTCGCGGCGCTGCCGGGCCGCACCGTCGCGCCCGGCGCCGTGCCCGCGGCGGCGCTGCACACGCAGCAGGGCAAGAAGGGCCCCAACCAGGACGCCATGATCGTCTGGCAGGTGGGTCGGGTCGGCCTCATCCCGCTCTTCCTCTGCAGTGCTGCTGAGCTCTGGGTTCACACACGGCGCAGGCTTCCTGCTGCTGTTAAAGCCAAGCACTGTGCTTACTGCAGGACGTAGTATGATCAGATTTGGGTCTAGCGGATCCTTTGATAAACCCGCGAGCCGGACTTTGCCGGCAGTCGTGACTGTGGCGCTTGTGATCTCATGCAGGGCTACCTGGCGAGCAAGAATGCGGTGCTGTGTGCTGCCTTCGACGGACATGGCCCGCAGGGCCACCGCGTCGCTGCACGAGTGCGCGACTCCCTGCCCACACGCATCGCCGACCTGTACAAAGCGGCACAACAACGAGCAACTGTCGCCGCTGCCCCTGCAGCCGGCAACCCACTGTCATCGTCTCCTCCAGAAGACGGGCCTGGGGATGGTGCTGACGCCAAGGTGCAGGACTCTGGTGCTCCACTGGCTTCTACGGTAAATCACAGCGGATACCAGCCAGCTGGTGAAAAGAGTGACACAGGCGCAAGATCATTGTGGGAGGGGATTCTGCAGCAGGCCTTCAAGGCGATGGATGCGGAGCTCCGAACGCACCCTGGCATCAATTGCTATGCCAGTGGTACGACAGCCGTCATGGTGATTCACAAGGTGCGTGTTCCAGACTTTGCATGGTTGCGGCAGAACCATCTGGTATGGTAGGAAAAGAACGTGCCGGCTGAGCTCGAAGCCTACGATAGTATACTGCAACTGTAGTGGTTGTATGTCATCTGGTATGTTGCCAAGTGGCCCTGAGCTCCTCAGCTATGAACTGCATAGCAAGGTCCAATCACCTGGGCTGGGAGCTAGCAGCGCCTGTGAGACACACCCTCACAAGCGAATACCTGTCTGGCAGGAGTCCGACCTCATTGTTGCAAACCTTGGCGACTCGCGGGCAGTCATGGGCTCCTTGCGTGACGGGGTTTGGGTTGCCACGCAGCTGACTGTCGACCAAAAGCCCAACGTCCCAGGTATCATGCAGCAAAACACATCCAGCTAGGATGGATCACTCCTTGCTGGCGAGCTACATATAGTCAACTCGTCTGTGCTCACGGCCGCTCGTCGGCGACAGCAACCATATCAATTCTGATATAACTCTAAGCTCAAGATGGGCTCTGCAAAACCTGCGCAGAGGAGGCTGCACGAATCAAGGCATGCAATGGCCGTGTATATGCGCCACGGGATGAGCCCGACGTATGGCGCGTGTTCCTGCCCAATGAGGAGTGGCCAGGCCTTGCCATGGCACGTGCTTTTGGTGACATGGTCCTCAAGGACCACGGTGTAACGGCTACCCCAGCCATCTCATCTGTCAGCCTCGCTTCCGATGGCTCCGACGTGTTCATTGTGCTGGCCACTGATGGGGTAAGGCTCAGCCGCGCAGCCAGTCAAACCTCCTTATGCATTCCGAGCCTGGGCTCCACCACGGAGTGACTGGCAGGGCTGCATGAGGATACACACACAGTGGTTCCTTCAAGGATGTGAATTATGAGCAGCTATCATCTTGGGTCACATGCATTTCCTGATAAGCAATATGACAATCGAGTGCAGGTCTGGGATGTGCTGAGCAACGAGGAGGTGGTCAACATCGTGGCAGCATCAGAACCGCGTAGTAGTGCGTGCCAAAATCTCGTTGCCACCGCAGTGGGGGTGTGGCGCGAGAAGTTCCCCATGTCCAAGATCGACGATTGTGCTGCAGTGTGCTACTTTTTGACTGAAGACAAGGGCGGTGATCCTGGTGCTCTCTCAGCGCCTGTGACAGCCAATGGCTGGTCAACTGCTGCTGCACCAGCCTTAGAGGCTGACTCTTCAACTACGTCATCAGGAGGATCGCCAGGTGATAGCGTCCGGGGGGGCCGCGCTATGTTGGACAAGGCCCCACCAGGCCGCCCAGTCGATGTAGGCAGTCTGAAGCGGCAGTTACTCCGGACGGGGACGTTTTCCGAGGTTGAGGTCGCATACTTAAGCACCAATGACAGCGTGGTAGACCTTTCCAAGCTGGCAGCAGCCACGGCAGACACACCAGCAGGTGCCATGGCCGCTGCCCAAAACAAGGCTGAGCTACATTCTGCTTAATGCAGCCAATTGTTTCTACAAGACAGCGGATATTCACAACCAGACATGGATTGTCCAATACTGCATGTCCTACGTGTCATGCTGCAAACAGGCTCGTGTACTTGCATGGACGACCAAGTCTTACATAAGCCACGCAGTGGCCACGAGGAAATGTGGCTCCCCAAGCACCTGAAATCCCCTCATGTTCCTTTAAACCTCCCTCCCAACTTGGCTAGCTTCCGCCAAACTTTCTTCTTGATGCATGCATGGCGTCATAGACCATACTTTTACCCCTGTGGTGTTTCTCTGTAGGAAAAAAGATAAATTTCAGGGCAAAAGGAAAGGTCCAGCAAGACAAAACACCACGATCTTCTTAGCCTTTCAGTACAGCAGTCAGCTCACCTATACCGTGTGTGGGATTCTAAGCATCTGTTGTGCTGTTTGAAAGCGTGGCAGTGACTGAGTTTCGTTGCTTGATTCGTGAGACATTATGATGTGTCCTATTAATACTACTCAGCAGGGATGCAAGGCTGGGTTATTTCCAATTTAAAGCTCTATTATCTTCTACTTTAGACTTGGCAGCAAGGTAGGGGGCAAGGTGGGACCTGATGAGAGTAGGTGACCCGAAAACCTTATCTATGGCACCCACAACTCATACGAGCCACACAACCAGACATCATCTGACCTATGATGGTGCACTACTTATATGCACAGGATTCAAGAAGCACATTGTCAGGCTAATAATGTCTTCGTACAGTGATTCTGAAAATACGTCAGTGACAAAATTATTGCATGCGATTGACCACAGCGGTTTGATTGATGAGTTCCTCCACCTCCACTCCGAGTGTCACATGCGCCTTGGCCCTATTTCAGCCCAGCTCCAGGCCCAGCCTTGTGTTAATCTTACTCCACGGCCGCCAAACATGTCACACATGTTGGTGACTCAATATAAGCTAGACTCGAGGTCCCATGAACAGATGCAAACATCAAGACACAAAACGAGGCCTTACAGAGTACGTGGTGCATTATTTCTGCTTGTGCGCTGACGCTTCTGCCAACCTGCAGCCCTGATGTTGATGGATTTACTGGCCCTGAAGTCATTGCTGCGCCCCTCCCCCTCATCTACAACAAGTTGAGCCCGTCTCTAGACATGGTATCGGCTCAGGCTCGGGCGAACTTGCCACTGCAGACTACATCGGCTGTGTATACGTCTGTACATATACGAGAATCCTATTACATGTTGGCTATGAATGATGGCCACCTAACCATGTCAGTTGGCCTACGGTGCCTCTACGTTGCACAGCACTATCAGACTGGAGGAGGCCGCTTAGCTTGCTGCTTCTAGGTTTTGCCGTGGTGACACTTTTCCGGCTGCAAACTACTCTTACTAGCGTTTGCTGCCTAGGGGTTATTGAGCACCGTTCGATGTAGCCACTTGTGTAGGTTTGTATGTCAGCGCTTTCCGGCCCTTTCAACCTCCCCCCGTTCTGAGACAGCTCTTTTGGCCCCTTCGAACCTTGTCAATTCTTTTCGGGCTGGCCTTTCACAGCCCTTGCCCTTACTGGGAGAGCCCCTTTCTCTTCAAACCTTGTTCATCCTCTTCTGGGCTGACCTTTCATAGTCATCGCATCCTTCTGAACAGAGCTTTTGATCATGCTTGTGAGCAGCTCCTCCATTTAAAGTCAATCGCGAAATGGCGACCTGGGTATTGCGCGAGCCCCAGCTGCCCCGCTTTGCCTCGGGCTGCTGGGTTGACCATGTCGCCACCTCCCTCGACTTTACTCGATGCCTTACTCGAACTGACCAGCTCTTTGCTGTGCTCTATGCTTCTGTCACAAAGGTTTCGTGTATACAAAAGAAACAAAGGCCAAATGGCCAAATACAAAGACAAGCACATCTAAAGATCTACATGACCTACAGCAGATTGACCCGCTCAGTAAGCACGGGTCAAAACATAAAGGTCGCTAATCGATGCTTTAATACTAGATGGCAGATACGAAGCCTGTCGGAACCGGGAGCCAAGGCGCGGCCCTGCGTATGGGGGAGAAAGACCCTCCTCCAGTAGATGGCGATGGCTGTGGTTGGCCAGCCCAGAAGAAGAATGAACAGATTCGAAGCGGCCAGAAAAGCGCTAGAGCACACAGCGACTCAAGTGGCCACTGGGTTCTCGATATCTCCTGTTGAGCAGCCGCAGGTTAGAGAAATTAGTCTCGGAAAGGGGTGATAAGGAAGGATCTGTGTGTTTGAAACAAACGAAGGCCAAAATGGCCAAGTACAAAGGCAAGCACATCTGATGACGGTACATCACCCACAGCAGATTGACCCGCTCAGTAACCACGGGTCAACACATAAAGGTCGCTAATCGATGCCTGAAAACCAGATGGCAGATTCGAAGCCCTTCTGCCACCAACTAGAGCTCGCCCAGCTTTCTGGTGCAAAGCATTAGCCTGAGTAAAGCGCAAACAGGGCGAAACTCGTCATTACAGAAACGACAGATATGCAGCTGGCAAGCCCATCCCAGCCGGAAACACATCTGCACGTCGTGCATAAGCCTAGACTGGCAAAATTCTGAAGGAGAGTGTGGGAACGAGGACCTAAACAGCCAAATACATCGACTGCAGCTGGCAGGAGCTGATCGCATTGGGGGTAATCGAAGTAGTGCTGCAGCTTTCTGTGTTCTGCACTGCCCACTGCGTGGCCAGCGATGTGCGTCGATGCTGGACCTTTATAAGCCTCTGTAACAACATACACCAAGGCTCGTGGTCCTCCACCCGGTTGCACGCCCACAATGTCAAGGGTGCGGCGATGATGACGTCCCTGGGCATCCGTGGTGATAGGCATGATATTGTTCACTTTCATAACTGCACGGTATGAGATGAGGAGAAGCTCACTGATGAGCTCATGGGATCACCGTTGCCGAGCCCGTTGTGGTCTGGTCTGCCGTCTGCTCGTGGCCAGCAGCACCGTCTGCGAAGCGGCCCATTGGCCATGGCCATGGCCGCCCCCTCTCCCGCCCGCTGTACGACAAGCACGCGGGCCATGGCGGGCGACATCTCTCGTGCCGAGCACCACGAAACAGCTGTTACCCAACCAGCAGAAGTGTCTTCCACTTTGCAATGGCCCAGAGAGAAGGCGCGCGGGGCGCATGAATTGAAAGGGAGGCCAATTCAAGCCAATACATTGTTCAGCCAGAAAGAACGGACAAGGTCCAGAAACATATTCGTAGCTGCTTTGTTTCTTTGTGTGCTTGTTTTCCTTAGCGCTTCCCCTGGCCCCCTTCTCGTACTTTGTTCATTCTTTTTTGGGCTGGCTTCCGACTGCTATTCCCTTTCTTAGATTTGGAGTTCTCTTCCAAGTTAGTCCACCTCCCCTCGCCAGCCACGCCCACGTCGCCGGCAGCGGCGCGCGACCGCCATGGCCGCCGGCGGCGGCCTGGCCGTGGCGGCGGACGGCCTGGCGGCGTGCCTCGGC
>WELB01000023.1:243375-268294 GCA_009602725.1 Spirogloea muscicola
GGCGGCGGCGATGGGGAGGACTGCGACGGCGGCGGCGGCGGCGGCGGCGGCGAGGACGGCGGGCTGTGGGGCTCCGGCGGAGGTGGCGCTGACGGCTGGGGAGGCGGCCATGGAGACGGCGGCGGCTGGTCGCGGCGGTGGGGCGACGACTGGCGCTATGGCGGCGGCGGCGGCGGCGGCACCTCGGCGTATCAGGCCGTCTGCTGGCTCTCGCTCACCAAGTGCCTCTACCACGCCATGACCTCGTCGCTGCGGGCCGCCCGGGCCGCCGCCGCCGCCGCCGAAGACGGCGGCGCCGCCGTCGACGATGCTGGCCTTCCCGGCGAGGCCCCAGTTGCCATCCTTGGCGACAGCGGCGGCCGCGGAGGCCTCAGGGAGGCCGTGGAGGTCTGCACGGCGGCCTTTGAGCGCGCGGAGCTCGCGGGCGCCCGCCACATGGCCCTCATCAGATGATGGTGCTGCGAGCGCACCCCCCCTTTCCTCTGGAGTGCCCACCACGGCAGCGGCCATGGCCGCTCTCCTGCCCTTGTACATACCGGCCTCCCATCGCTGTTGCTCCACGAGCGCCTGCATGGGCGCTTCATCACCTCCCTCGCTTTGTTGTGAGCCGGCCTCAATTTGTACATAGTACATAGTGCGCCTCCGAGGAGCAAGGCCATTGTCAGATGTCGAGCGGAATGGCATGCCGGCATGCACACCTTGGACCAGCCTACCATTGCTAGTCATTGTTCATCTGTTCCATTGGAATTCGTCACACCACGCATTTTCCGGCGGTTGTGTGCTGTCCCCATCGGATGCTTCTGCTTGCTTGTTGTTGGAAGCACTGGCCCGCCACTAGCGAACTATGGTCATGCATGCAACTCTTGAGAGGATCTTAGCAATCATTGCAGCTGATGGTTGGCATGCTCCATTTCAGGGGCCTATGCTAGTGTTAGCGGTCTTATGGCAGCCCTGCACCATGGATAAAAGTAGAGGCATAGCCATGGTTCAAGAGCTGAGGTCTGCAGCTGCCTCCACATGCACAGACAGTAGTAGCCACCTGTGGTAGTGCTGATGCTTGACGGCATAGTAAAGGTCAGGGCCATAGCACATGCATGCACTGAAGCCGGAGAGGTTCGAGTGCCAGCTCACAGCTGGCAACCTTAATGGGCTCACAACGTAGCAGTAAGCCCTCGTTATAGTCACACAAGTCCAGCCGCTGGCCGAGGGCGTGAGCCACTGGGAGCCCCTGCCGATTCTGTGATACAAAGGCTGAAACTTCTTGCTCCAGCTCGTAAGCGCAACAATTGGCACATCCTCTCCAAGAAGTAACTTGGGGTAGCTTCAGAGAGAGAGAGAGAGCAGCTCGCTGTTTTGGCGCAAAGCTTACTGTTTTAATCGATTGTGGTGCATACTGGCTATCGCAGGGCAGTTGCTGTGCGGGAGCTCATGAGCCACACGAGCAGCACCCAGGCATGCAGTAGGCAGAGGTAGCCTGCGAGCATGGCGCGTGCAGAGGAGCTGCCACGCAGATACCGCGCACCCCCCAAGAAGAGCGAGTCCAGGCCCAGCGCTAGCAGCGAGACCTGGCGCACAACGGCGTTCCCTGCGGCGCCCAGCCCAAAGTCTTTACCCGCAAATGCTGCCCGCCGGCTCTTGCTGGGCGTGCTGGACCGCGTCAGGCCAAACTCGGGGTCCTCATCGTCTCCATCCCGGTGGTCGAGCATGGCAGCGGCCGCCTTCCGCCGCTTTGACTGCAGCAGGGCTGCCGCAGACTCCTCTTCAAGAGTGTTGGTGATGGTCTGACCCCATCACCGGATACCCGAGGAAACGTCAGTACGCAAGCAAGACTTGATCTTAGGACTGTGGCCCTTTCATCGTTTACAAGGTGCACGTTGCACATTGAGAGATGACCAGCCTCACTGGAAGCTCCACAGCGAAAAGGTTCATTGCCGACCATGTGATTCCGAGCTTACGACTGGCTAGAGGCCCCACCTCGAGGCGCAATGTGAGTGTGGCCTTCTCGCTGGCCAGTGCCTCCACCTGCATCAATATCTGCTCGTCAGACCTCTCCAAGGTGTACACCGTAGTCATGCTGCCGAGTTGGTCATCACATCAACTATTACCTGCTTCTACACTCGCAGTTGTTTACTAATTACTACAGTTGTTGGCCACCATTGCAAATCACCCGTGATGCACATCTTTGTGGCGCTCTCTTGAGAACGTGGCACTCGTCAGTCTGAATTGTGAGTCTACCTGGGATTGCTTCTGGATCAACTGGTCAGTCAGCTGCTTCAGATTCTGCTGGAGGTCAATCTCCAGCGCTGACGGCTGCCGCTGTGCAGACTGCTCAGCCTGCAGCTGTGCCTCCAGCTCCAGAACCTGTCATAAGCCCAACAGGCCCCAGCATGACTAGTTGCAACCATCCTTAGTGATGCAAGCAAGTCTGCAGGACCATCTGAGAACCACATGGTGCCTAAGCTGAAAGCTTGAGCTCAAGTCTGAGCTCACAAATACAACTGCTTCCCTCACCCGTTGTTGCACCTCCTCATACCGGGCATCGAGTACTGCGAGCTCGTCACTTTTTAGAGACGCCTGCTGGGTATCCTGGATCTGCAAGCGTCGTTTGCATGTAAGAGGATCGTCAGATAATGGAGACAAAATTGTAGGGAGACTGAAGTTGTACTAAGTCTGGCTGCCCTGTCGCTCCTGTATCACTACAAGGTACACCCTCATCTGACAATGACATGAGGGTGTGCCTGAGCGAACACTTATGCTGAGGCACACTTACCCCATCCTGCGCCAGTCCTCCATGGCGGAGCTGCTCCAGCTGTGCAATAGATGATTCGGCCTCTGCTACCTCCTGCTCCATCTCTATTGAAATGACAAACTTGAAAGACCATCAAAGCATTTCACTCAGACACATTTCAGCTCTAAATTCAGACATACGGCTTCACCACAAAGCAGGCAGCATGGACAATAGTCACAAACGATCAATCCTGACAGCCTCACCTGCTTGCCTAATCTCCGCTGTCTCAATCTTCATCTGGAGACTGCGGACGACAGCCACCTGCGAGCACAAGAAAATAGGGCTTGCATGGTGACCAGCCTCAAGAAACCAAACCTCAAGAATTGCTTGTAATTTTGGGTGAAACATGCCCAAGGATTAGGAAATTATATGGCAGTACCAGCCCAGATTCACTTATATGCTATATGTGGCCCAGCAATCGATATTACACCTGCATCCCTGAAGTCTCATCCTAAAGCCAAACAGCAGAGCTGTTCGATTGCCAAGTTGCGCACCTTCTCGTCCAGAGCACGCTGCGCTGCAGCAAGAGCCTTAGCATGATCCAATGTCTCCGTCTGTCCAACAGCAGCCAAGCATATAGGTAAGACCAGGAACGTCTTTCGGACTCTAAGAGCTGTAGTCTGTCTCTCCTTGTTGCCTTCAGATTTCTGAAAACCTTGTGTCACGCTTGCCACATTTACAGCTGCTCGTAAACGGCAGCCTTCTGTCCTCCAAAGCAATGCTCAAAGCGGAAGTACTTAGCAGGCAGGGGTCATCATCAAGCTGAACAGCGCACCTCCAGCGACGCCTCTCGCTGCACTGCCTCCATGCGGGTGCCGCTGTGAGCGTGCTTCTCGACCTGCACAGCCTGCATGCCCTCCAACATGCTCTCTCGCAGCTTTGCAATCTGCCACTCGCAAGGACGATGAAGCTTGCTTGAACATCACTCAAAGACCTGCGAGCAATGCAATTCTACAGTATCCTCGGCGTATTTCGACAAACATATCTTAGACATCTGATTGTCCAGCAGCTGCCTGCAGCACTATCAAAACAACTAGGACAAAGGACAAGCAGAATACGTGTCCCACCTCTTTGGCATGCTCCTCGGCAGCTGTTGCAACCTGCCACTTGATACCCTCTCGCGTCTCCTCCAACCGCACCAGCTCCTGCTCCTGCTCCTGCAGTGCCACCGTCGCAGCGGAGGCAGCCAGGTTCTCCTGCAGCATCGACGCAACACAATGTTCAAGAGGGAGCTCAGGTCACTGACATTCTGTGGTACTCTGAGCAACTCCTTAAGCAATGCAGGCGCTGTGCGCGCCACACTCTGTCGCAGGTTTCAGCACTGCGCTTGCACCTGCAAGATACGTCGAGCCAGGGCCGCGGCCTGGTCGGCCTCCTCCTTGGCGGCCGCAGCGCGGGCCATGGCCTCGTCGGCGCTGTCCTCCTCGTCATCGGAGGACATTGTCGTGCCCGAGACGGACTCGTCGTCGTCGTCATCCTCCTCCTCCTCCTCACCAGCACTGCTGTGCCTGCTGGCCCCATCGCTGTCCAGCTGCTGCAGCCGCTTGTCAGCAGTGTCACTGCTCTTTCTCCCGGCCTTGAAGAAGCTGGAGATCCCGATGGGGCCCCCGCCACCGCCTCTTGCCGCCCCAGCTGGCGCGCCATTGGCATAGCCCCGCCGGCCCTGTCGTGGCGGCAGGTCCAGAGGGCTTGCCCGCCCGTCAACGTCGCCGCCCGACATCTCGCCTGCCGACTGTGTGCCACGCGTCTGGATGCCCTCGATGTATGCAGCAATGAGGTCGTCGTCTTTGCCCAGCGCCTCACTCGGCCTGCCTGCTGACGCCATCTCTCGGGCAGGGGACGAGCTGCTGGTAGCTGCTGCTGGCGCATCCGTCGCACCTTCTGTGTACTGCGCGGGCTCAGTAGCTTCTCCGCCGCTCTCCGTAGACACCGCCGAGACGCGGTGGCTGTCGTCCGAGGGCATGCCCTGCTCGATGGAGCTGCCATTGCCTGCCTGTGTAGGCAGGGCATCTGCGGCTTCCTTCGCATAGCCAGCCATGGGCCCTGCACCGGCCTCAACATCGGGTCTAGCAAGGAGGGGCTCCACCACGGTGCCATCCTCCGCCAAAGCATCTGGCTTTCCCAGATGCACATCCTCCTCAAAAGTAGCACCTCCATGGGCGCCGGTGTCTTCGAGGGCGGCACCTGTTGTCAAAGCTCTGCTCCCACCATCCGGGACTTTGCCTTCTTCCGTTGCCTCAAGAACAGCACGCTGTGCTGCCGACGAGGTGTCAGCAGCGCCGACAAGTGGGGCAGGGCATGCCGCTTGTGCAGGCTGCTCGCTGACACCAGCCGCAGTGGCAGCTGCAGCCCTGCCGTCAGAGGCAGGACCTGCTGCCGCTGCTGTGGTGGCTTCCATGGCTGCAGGACAAGTGGCGGTAGCACTCCTCTCGGCCTGCGCAGCCGTGTCCTGGACCGCCAGAAGCTTGCTGCCTGGCTTCGCCGTGACATCAATGGTGTCTGCCACAATTTGAGTACTTGCTGTAGTTGGCGCACCCGAAGCGACAGGCTCTGTCCTCCCAGGCGCTGCTTCACGACTCGCTGCTGCTGGTGCTGCTGCCGGCACCACCTGGCCTCTGCCCTTCGAGACTGCATGGCTCCGGAGGGCGCCGCCACCGCCAGTGACTGTCCCAGCGAGACTCCCGCTGGCCTCCCTGCCTGCCGAGCTCGGCGCATCTCTCGTGCGCTGCTCGCTCCGGCCGATGCTTCCCCCAGTGGAGCCGAGCAGGACTCCCCAGTCGTCCTCCTTGGCAGACTTCGCCGCCCTCAGAGGCGGCTGCCTGGCCGCAAGCCTCGCCCTGCCACTCGTTGCGTAGCCAGCGGCAGACCCGTTGCCTGACGTCGAGGCGGGCCCCGGGTCAGCGTCCAGTCGCGGGTCAGAATGGTAAGCGCCAACAGTAACTGCGGCTTGTGCGCGGCCATCGGAGCCTGCAAGCGGCGATTGCTGCTGGCCGTCCGAGTGGTACTGGCGGCGGTGTGGCGGTGGCCGCGCGGCGTCGGAGTCCTCCGACTCGCTGCCGCGGCCCGCGGCGTCCGCGTCGCCTTGCCTCAGGGACCCTGCCGCCTTCTCATCAATCTGGCGAAAGGGCAGCCGCTCGTCAAGACACGCCCCCATTGTAAATAGCTAACGGCGATGGTAAGGTAACCTCGTCTCGCCGCGACAGAGGCGCTGCTGCAGCGGCTGCTGGCTCGACAGCCCAGCCGGCAAGGCATCCATGACCGTCGTCGGCCGCGCGCCGGCTCTCGAGAAGCCGGCTACCGGTCATTCGAGCCGGACGCCGGGAACTGGCCTAGGACAGCGCCGAGCGCGGCGGCGGCTTCGGCGCCTGTTTCGCCGCAGATGGCGCGGGGTTCGTCGGCGTACCTTGTTAAGGAACGACTCCGCGGCGCGAAGCCAGCCGGCCATGGCGCCGGCACCATCAACGGCCGTCTCCGGCGCCGCTGCGGCTCCCCGCCCCAGCGAGATGGCCTCCCGGGGCCCGCGCCGCCGCGGCGAGCGCCACGCCGACGGCGAGGCCGCGGGCGGCCAGCGATGGCGACGGCGGCGGCGGGCCTCCTGGCGCGGTGGTGGCGGCGGCTATCACGGCGCAGGCGGCGATTTTAGCGACAACTTGCCGGTGAGTTGTCGGCGGCCGTCTTGACGGCGAGCGCGGGCCTCCCGCTGAGCTCCGCTCCGAGACCAAGAGTCGCCGCTTGGCAGTGATGGGGCAAGTGCTTTCGCGCCGTCGAGGAAGCGACGGCGGCGCCCACTAGCGGAGCGAGCCCGCTCGCTAAACCCACGGTAAGTGTCCTTCGGCAGAGCTCGCTTCTTCTCTGCCTTCTCCTCTTTTGTTTACATGTTTTTGTTTAATTCTTCTCGTTCTCAGTTTCCTCTTTTCTGGGCTTGGCGAATCACAGCCATCGCCGTCAACTGAGCACTCGAATATCGAGCACCCAGTGGCCACTTGAGTCGCTGTGTGCTTTAGCCCTTTTTCTGGCCCGTTCGAGCATTGATAAATGATTTATGATGGTGTTATTTTCCCTGGGCTGGCCAATCACAACCATCGCCCTATACTGGGAAAAGCCGTCCCATATATCAGCTAGACCACCCCGCCGCCTTCTACACGCAAGTCCCTCCACAGCCATCGTCCTCCGCCACCTCCGCCGCCGCCACCGCCGCCGCCGCCGCCGCCGCCGCAGCAGGCCGCCACGCCCGACAGTCCTCGTGGGAGAGCTCGCCGGCGCGGGTCGCAGCCATGGTGAAGGGTGAGCGTGCACCTCGCCAGCCCCCATTTCCTGACGGAGGCGGGACTGTCGCTTGCTCGCACCAGGCTCCTTGCCTGACCGAACTCAGTGGCAGTCAGCTGAGACGGACAAGGATCAGTAGGGACACTGAATCTCGTCCGCAAGACCATCAGTCGGTCCGATTCACTCGCCGCTGAAGCGACTCGGCTGTCGGGGCTTTGAGTATTCCCAACAAGGCACTTCCGCCACTGACCCGCATGCCGCAACAATCGAGACAGTTTGCGTGCTTCTGTGGGCAAGGGGACACGTCTGCGCGAAGCTGCGCTTGACTTGCCGCCGGCTCTGCCCAAATCAGAAGTTGGTTCTGACCAGTCGGAGGCTGCCTCGAGCACTTCGTGCGGGAGCATCTGTTGTCGGGGCAGCGCGCCCATGCAAGTGCTGACGACAGTGGCAAGCTGCCCGGGATTGCACCCGTTGCAGTGAGCGTCAAGTGGCAGAAGGAGCTCTTCGAAGACGTGGAGATCGACACCAGCCAGCCGCCCCTGGTCTTCAAGGGGCAGATGTTTGCCCTGACTGGTGTTGCACCTGAGCGCCAGAAGATCATGGTCAAGGGAGGCCTTCTTCAGGTGCCTCCTCGTTTTGCACATCAGTTACTGGCCAGAAAGTGCCAATAGTGCTCCACTTTTGGGAACATGAATCTCGAGCAATGATCCTTTCAATCTTGTTCTTACTCAGCTGCAGTGGAAATAAGCATGCGTAACAACCTCTCTTACTACCCAACCTTGTCTTCTCAAAATTGAGGGTAAACATTTGTCAAGCATCTATTCGAAGTGCGCTTGTTAAAGTCCCGTGCGTGCTCTGCAGGATGACGCCGAGTGGTCAAAGGTGGCCATCAAGGAGGTCAGCTGTCAACAACAGCACCTTTGTCAGAAAATATGCTCCTTGTAGCCGTGGCTTGTAATAGTTGCATAGCTGTAGCTGTAGCGGCCTCGTGGTTGATTTACACAGCAAGGTGCACACATGCCAGCAAATCAACAACCCTAAACCCAAGGCACTCTTTTGCTGTATAACAGGGTCAAAAGCTGATGATGATGGGAACCGCTGATGCCTTGCCGAGCCAGCCAGTAGACAAGACGACTTTTCTGGAGGACCTGCCGCATGAGGAGCAGGAAGCTGCTGCAAACGTGAGTGATTGCTGCCATTGGGATGCGCAAGTCCCACAGTCAGTCTTGCGGTTGTCAAATTGCAGTGGGATGTTGTGAGTGCTATCTGATAGCGCAAGTGCTCTGGCCAGTGCTTGTTCCACTTGTAGCTTGGTCAGTATGAGAGCAGAGGTTTACAAAGTGACGGTCGTTAAGCTTTAGGGACTGTTCATAATTTAAGGACTCGAGTATGCCACTGCAGTCGGAGTACAGCGCAGGCTTGATCAATCTGGGAGAAACGTGTTACATGAATTCAACCATCCAGTGTCTACAACATGTGCCTGAACTAAATTCTGCTCTCAGCCTGTGAGGTTTCCCAGCTTGGTGTTGCATGGTCTCACATGGACACTCTTTAGTCTGTGCATGATAATTGTAGTCCATGGAGTCAGTGATTGTTGGCCACAAGCTACACTTCGCACTTACTTTGATAGCATGCATGGTAGAGCTATTGGCTCATCAAAGATTGCAAATAAGAGCTTGTATGGATCAAGGATTCAGAGTACTCCTGCTTATCTCTCTGAACATGTCAAGGCTTACGCAGTAGAAGCTTTAGCTGACTTTGGCGATTTGGAGTACCTGTGCAGCTATTCAGATGGGTCAGGCATTACCCAGGACAGATCTCATAAGCTCGCGCTGGCAACTCGGGACCTCTTTGTGGAGCTCAAGACCAGTCAAAAGCCAGTTGCTCCCTTCCGCTTTACAATGGTCAGTACCCTTATGGTGCTGTCGAGATAAGCCCTGCAGATCCGAATAGCAATTCAATGTTTGGTAATCGTCGCTGTTCAATCTCGTAGTCCTGTAACTTTTTGCATCGGCCGATGACGTCCTGCAGTTCCTGCGGGAGCTGTTTCCTCAATTTGCTGAGACCGGAGAGGGCGGTGCACCCATGCAGCAGGTATCTCGACATACCTTCTCATGTTCTTTTGAGCACCACATTTTGGAGAGTTGTATGTCTCCTTGATTTCTTGCATATATAACTGTCAATATCCTGTCTGCATGATGACTTTCATCTGCTGAAGCATTCCTGTACTTCTGTGCCGAATTTAGGAAGTACTAGCAGGAGGCAATGCTGCAGTAGTCATCCTACAGAACTGTCGCATTAGGCAGGTTCAGTGTATTTATCATGTTTCCCCATTTCGCACGTAACAGTCTTGTTTCCATACTTGCCAGGATGCAGAGGAGTGTTGGACACAGCTACTTTCCACACTTTCAGAACGCCTGAAATCCAGTAGTGTGAGCACAGCAGGTGCAGGCAGGTGTGGGCACACACAAGAGTCCCTTGAACTTGATGGTGTGGAATCTAGTTTACAGTACTTCAGAAGAAGGCCCACGGGAGGTAGCTCTATGCCAAAATCACAGATAGCTCAACCAGAATTTAGAATGAAGAGTTCAGTATCAGAGTCTTTGGTCTGCTTAGCTACTATGTACGCAGGAGAGAAAAGTGGGAGGGAGGGAGGGTGGGGGGGTGGGAGAAGAACCAGCATCAATATTTTGATGAAATGTCAAGCACCGAGATGCTTCTCCTTCACTCAAAATGACGGAGGACAAAATTATCGTCATGGTCTGCTCACAGTGGTGTGTATCCTCTTTAGAGAAGGATTGCTGAAAGCTGCCTCTAGCCTTTACCAGGGTGTTCATATACTTGATACTTGCAGGCTTGCTGACCCAGTCAAGGAGTTGTTCGGCATCGAATTTGTCAGCACGTAAGTCCATTCGCTGAGTCCTGCAGACTCAGGAATATGGTTCCATGCCTCCACTTTGCCTCCAGGCTGCCTGTGCGTATCTTATTTCACTGTTGCACAGGAAATGTATACACAACAAGGTAAACATAGTATGTCAGTCCAATGTGGGGATGACCAACATGCAATTCCAATTTTCAGCTGTATTTCTTGCTCTTGAGTCAGCTTCTCAGCATCTTCATATGTTCTCCTGTCTGCGGAGGTCAAACATACCTGACAAAGCTTATCAGTGTGGCTATTTGCATGCTTTTGCAGGCTTCGCTGTGCCGAAACTGGAGAGGAAAGCATAGAGAAAGAGACTGTGTACATGCTGAAGTGTCACATCTCTGCGGAGGTCAATTTCTTACAGGAAGGTCTGAAGCAGGTGCGGTTGGTCAGTTGCCAAGCCACATCTGCAATGGAACCAACATGTGCCTAACTTATCATCAAACAGCATCTGGTATATATGTAATCAAGGGGCTCAGCAGTCTTGCCTTTTCCTAATTGTGGACTATAAGCTAGCCATGGGCTCTGCTCACGTTTCCTTGAAGCTTCTGGCAGGGCTTGAAGGATGAAGTGGAGAAGAACTCTGCCCAACTAGGCCGTAGTACTATATTCAAGAGAGATTCACTCATCAGTCGGTTGCCTAAGTGAGTTGTCGTGAAATATTGAGCCAAATGTATTGGGTGTGTCCCTTAATTTTACTTTTTGAACGGCAGGCTTTATCTGTTTTACACCAATAGTATTGTTACATTGCCTGCATGCTAAGTGTAGTTTCTTATAGCCTGGCAAGCTCTTGTCAATTGTAGGAGCTTTCGAGTCACAGCAGCAACATGCATGCATGTTAACTGGAGAGTCCTGGCTTGCGAGACAATTACCACATATACAATGTTCCTGGATCAACTTTACTTGCTATGCTTGCAGGTACTTGACTGTCCAGTTTGTGCGCTTCTTCTGGAAGAGAGAATCTCAACAAAAGGCCAAGATACTGCGAGTAAGTTTGTAGTCTGCAGATTACTACCATGACTGCCTTTATTTGCTAGTGCTCAAGAATGTAATCTGGCAGTTGCAAGAAAGTGTTGGCCACAGTCGCAACTAAGTATATACGTTCTTGATGAATGTTGTTTTTTGGCTGCAGAAAGTCGGGTATCCGCTAGTACTTGACATATATGCTTTCTGCACAGAGGAGCTGAAGGAGGCCCTTACTGAGCCGCGAAAGGTACTGGTATCTGTAGTGCTCTGACTTAGCAATGCAAGACAGTTACGTGTCAAATCTGCACCTAAATTATCAGTGTCCTGCAAGCACTTGATAGGCAGAATACCGGGGTGCCCACTCTCAGCTTGTGTCTGTTCCACCGAATGGGAAAAGTGTTGGTCGCCAAGTACAGCTGCCGATGATTGCTTTACTGCATCGGTGGAGAAAGCACTGGCTGCCTGTACACACTGCTGGTGTAGCATGGCTCTTGCACTTACCAGCCATCTTTGCTGGTCTGCGTAGGCCGCGGTGGCTGAGGACGAACGGAAGGCTGGCTTGGAGAAGGCCACCAGTAATGGCAAGGTGGTTGGCCATGATGCAAGCAAGGACGTGGAGGCAACGCGCGCATCAAGTGGTGCAGTGCCAGAGGCGGCTGCCCAGGTTGATAACTCCACTGCTATGGAAGCTGATGTTAACATGGCTGATAGCAAGGTAACATTGTCACCCATCCAGGTGTCGCATACGTCGCTCGGTTTAAGAAGTAGTTATATGACCTGTGCTCCCTAAATTAACATGGGACTTGGCAGAAAGGACCGTAGAGAGGTCTGCCTTTGTGTTCAGGCATGTCTCAGGTCCTGTCACTCGATGAATTTGTGTAAGCATGCAGGAATTAGAAGCAGTGTTAGACTAGCTTAAGAGAGTCAGGAAGGTCTCTGTTGCTGCTTCTGACCCGCTCACCGCTTGCTGGCATGTCATCAGGAGTCAGATAGGCCCACGACATCATTCACCAATGGCGAAGGCTCTTCGCAAGGTACCAGGATGACCAACAAAGATTTATCATGTGTTGTGCACACTTGTGCAGCTTCCCTCTTTCATCTTGCTGCTAATGATCGTCCCATATACTGATGTTTAAGGTGTGCACCTAGGAGCAGAGCGTGAGGCCCATTATCTTGAAGCCCATTATCATGTGCCTATTTGAGAAATTAGTTTTAACGAGAGCCAGTGATTGTTAAGTGGCAAATTCAGGGGCATATATAGTGAAGGCACCATGGTCTGACTTGGTGTGTTGCTGTGGGTGGACTTGCTCAGCAACATTATCAGGCGTCGATGAACAGAAGCGCTTAACGGGAATGTACGACCTTGTGTCTGTCCTCACCCACAAGGGACGGAGTGCTGATTCTGGGCACTATGTGTCATGGGTCAAGCAAGAGAGTGGTATGCAAACCCGCCAACATCAGGACCTATAGAGGCTCCTCTTATGCTTGTTCGCTGTGACCAAGCACGAGCATTCTCTGAGTAAAGGTTAGCAAATGCAAGAATGAGGAAGCTGCACAGATTGCTGCAGTCTTTGGGCAAAGCTGTTCAAGGATCTCAGTGATTGAGTGCAGTCTGGGGGCCTGTGAGCAGGTACATGGGTGAATTATACCGATGAGAAATTGTTCCCCAAAAATGACGATGATATTGTGCGTTTATCAGGCGGAGGTACTCGCCCTGCATTTATTGTTCCACCTGAGCCGACGCCCATGGCATCCTATTCAAAGTCTCATTCCCAGCCATATTAATGGGCTATAAAACACATCAGCAGATTAGCCATCTACAGTTGCTATACATCTTAACCATGTCACTTGCCAACACTGTGTACGCAAGCTTCACTGACTTGTATGTCAATGGTACTCCTGGCAGGGGACTGGCATATGGCGTACATTCTTCTGTACAAGGCGCGGCTAGCACCAGCAGGGTGACTATGCTGTGCAGAACTGCTGCTTGCCTCCATTGAGAGGCTTCATTGTACTTCCTGGCAGACGTAATTTGAAGCCCCAGCTGGGGGCTCCATTGATCCGTCTGAGTGTGTGTCGTCGGTCATTGTAACATGGTTGGGCAAGTGCAAGTTTTCTGGTGGGTGGCTTTCCCTTGTGTTAAATTCGTGTGCTGGCTCGCGCTACCGGGTGCTCAATCTGCCGCCCACGCAGGGGGCATGTTGCACAAACAGGTCTTGTTGCTGCTTGAGAGCCCTGAGCGATTTTGAAATACCAGGCAAATAAAGTGACATCTATTGATGTTGCAGCCAATCCAGTTCTTAAGGTCAGCGGTGTTGAGGCTTGCTCAATGTGGTGGCTATGACCTGCAAGCATGAACACTGCTAACCTCCTGTTTGGTGGCGGCAGTCTGAAAGTCATCCGTCTGAATACATTAGCAAGCAGCTCTGAGCCCAACTAGCTAAGTTGCCACGGGTCGACCGGTGTGCATTGGGAGTCTGATAATGAAGTGGACATCTGATGACCAGGCTGATCTATGAGAAGGGCTACAGAAGAGTGCAGGTGATAGCAGGGGTTTACAGAGGTTTGTGTCATCTCTAATGTTTTGTATCGTCTATATTTTTGCGGGCCGAGGTGGTGCTGCAACAGGCGCCAGCTACTGCCAAGTGATGGCCGGCATGGAGGCGGTACCCTGTATGGCCTGGTGGCTGTTTGTGCGCAGGTGGTTGAGCGTGCGCTCCAGCAGATCGGACAGCGGCATCTACAAGGTGGGCTCAGGCCAAAGGGCACGTACTCTTAGCAGCTCACCCATGCACTAGCAAGGATCTATGTGGTATGCACAGTGACATTTTTCCATGCTCAAAAGTGTTAGCTGGTCATGCATCTCAACATCCCAGTCATCTTGTCACTTCGGCTATATATTGCGTCCTAGACTGGCCCTTGGGATCGGTGCCCACCTCGGCGCCGTCGGGGAAGTGGTCACGCAGCTGACTGATCTGCTGCTGCAGCACGGAGCTGGCCTGCCGCAGCTTCTGCACCAGCAGCTTGCTCTTGTCCTCCCCGGATGCATTCTCGCCGCCCTCGCCCGCCAGCTCTGCTGCAGAGGGAGGTGGCAAAGGTGCGGCTGCGAAGGACGGCAGCATCTGCTGCTGCTGGTCAACCTGGGACTGCAGGACCTTCTCACCATCCTCCACAGGCGCAACCTTCTGCTGCTCCTGCTTTTTGGCTTGACTCATAAACTGCGTCGGACTTGTGAGAGGCTCCGATACCGGTGCTGGCAGACTGGCCACGTTGCCGCCCGCCGGCGCTCTGCTGCTCTGCAGCAGGTTGGACCAGTCGTCCGAGGTCATGTGGCCGTCCACCAGCTGGCGTGACGGCGTGACGAAGCCCTGGATCTGCCACATGAGACCGAGCTGGGTGGGCGACAGGGCCCCTCCGGCTGGCAGCGGCGACGGCATCGGCCAACCGCCGCTGAGCTCGTCCAGGAACCCAGACAGGCCCCCAAGTGGGGATGCTGGTGACGGCAGCAATGCCTCTTGCAGCATGGCGGCCTGCATGCGGGGCACCGGCTCAGTGCAAGCTGGCGGCGGCAAGCACAAAGGCTCGTCGCCCAATGCGGCAGCGCCGCCGGGGATGACCAGCTGCGCAGGCCGCCGAGGGGGTGTCCCGCCTTGGTCTGAGTCAGAGCTGGAGCCCCCAGGGCTTTTGGAGCGCTGAGGGAAAGCAGCATCGGCGCTGCCGCTGCTGCCCCCACCTTGGCGGCTGTCCTGCTCCAGCACCGGGCTGTTGACTGCGGCAGAAGGTGGGAACATGAAGCTGGAGCTCGGCTGTGTTGGCTGCTGCGGAGTCAGGTGCGTCGTGGAGGATGAGTCGGAGAAGATGGATGGGCCGCTGTGCAGCGGCGCAGGCGTGAAGGAGAAGCTCATGTGGGCAAGCGATGGTGGGGAGAACAGCATGAGCTCCGAGATACAGTCAGCGGACAGATCCTCCTCAGTTGGCGGCGTGGCCTCTGATGGGTGGCCTGGAGCCGTGCTGGCGACGGCCTTGGCCAGTGTGGCGGGCTTGGCGCTGGCGAGGCGGGAGGGGTGGAAGGGGAATGGCGATGCGGACTGAGGCGACTCGAGGTCGTAAGCTTCGACGAGCGTCAGGCCGGGGTGGATCGGCTTCAGCTTCGGCTGCTGCATGCTGCCATCCTCCACCTTCACCATAGCATCGTGCGACTGGACGGCAGCGCTTTGGTCACTGTAGAAGCAGGTCAAGCCGAGCTGGCAGTGGGCCATCGCCGTCGTGTGTGGGGGCACCATCATTGGCATGGGCATATGCACTGCGGGCGCCATGTGGGTGGGGTAGGACACCGCCGATGACTGCGGCAGGTCAAATGTCTCCAATTGCGGCATCCGCGGCAGCTGCGCCGTGTCGAAGCTCGAGCGCCGCCGCTTGTCGCTGGCCAGCGAGAGCTTGCGCATCGACGGCGAGAGCAGGTCTCCTAGGAAGTCCTGGCTGTCGCGCGCGGCGCCGCCGCCGCCACCTTGTGGTTGACCTCCCAGAAGGGCCCCGTTGGCGAAGCTGCTGCCATTGCCAGCGGCTGCTGCGCTGCTGCCATGCAACCCAGCTTGGAGCAGCTGTGCAGACATCCTCGCCTCGGCGCTGTCCGTGAGGTCCAGGCTGGTGGAACGGCGGGCGCCGCGGCTGCCTCGCTGCCGCGGTGGGCTGCTCCCGCTCCTGCTCCTGGAGGCCACCCTCGTGAGCTCCGCGTGGAGCTCTGCATCAACTGTGGCCGCTGGTTCCGCATCTCCTGCAGCAGGCATAGCCTGTTGGCACTGTTGCAATGGCTTGCCTGAACGTGCAGAGACCGCTGCGGCTCCCCCCTTCTGCCCCGGCCGCTTCTGGCCGATCAAGCGTTGTGCAACATTGCGCAGCGACTCAAGTGTGGCCTTCTTCACTGACTTCACCTTGCTGGCCTTGGTACCTGGCTCCTCCTTCACATGCACAGTGCCTGCCATTGCCGCTCCCGGCTGACCTTGGCTGCTGCTGTGCAAGCCATCCCAGTTGCCATGATCGATGGACAGTGCGATCAACTGCGTGCCGCGCACTTGGCTTTCGCCTGCAGCGCCGAGGAAGCCCGCATTAGCATCCCCTGGAGCGCGCCCACCTGATGCAAGGTCCCAGTGCCCTGCATAGCAGAGAATCGAGCATAGTCACACGCCCTGCTATCCCGGTCATAATACCAGACTATCTGCATAACACTGACATGATGCTCATTGATGTGCTGCCCAAAGCTTACTGACAAGGTCTATAAGTGGCATTTGTGATCAAAGGAATGGGGGTTCCTGAAGACATACTCTGGCCAGGCTGCATCTGTGTGGTCAGCTGCCCTCTGGGCTGCTGTTTTGGGCTCAGCCCTGTTCGAACCAGGGTATGCTCCTGCACGTTGTTGAAGGCCTGGAAAAGGTCGCGCACGTGCTGCACCAGCGACGAATTTGGAGGCAGCTGCGCAAGTGGCATTGAGACATGGAACAGGCTGTCAGATGTTTCGCTCTAGGACACTGTCACAGGCCACTAGTGCAACTTGAGGCTGCTACTGGTACACCCGCCTGTCATTGCAACGTGCGGCAAGTGTTCTTGGGCTGCACATCAAGACCTTGCCGGCCTGATCTGGCCTGTGGCACCACAAGACCAGCGGCTTTGACTAGCTTCCTTACGTTTCAACACGCTGCAAAGCTTCGAGGCAGCCGCTCTGCAAGAGGCGGCCGCTCTTGCTCTCGAGAGAATGGATGAGGTTTGTACAATATGCTCCTAAGTGCCCCTGGTGGCGGAACAATATGGTTGTTGGCAAGCAAGGACTTGCCAACCCAGTGCAAGGGCACAGGTGTCAGGCTAAGTGTTGGGCCTGCTTACCATGCAGCAGGAGCCGAGCTGCAGCACGCCTTGGGCAACCGAGATGCCAGCAATCGTCTGTGATGACAAGGTGCCGCTTGTTTGTCAGTGCAATACGCATGCCACTGCTGGGCCAAGTGCAGATTTGCATCTTGCAGGCCCACCAGACATCAGATTTTGCGCCTCCTCTTCGTCCCAAGACGAGCAGCGCTTGGGCGCCTTCACGTGGAATCATACCTGGATCCCGGCATCAAATTGCTCCTGCCACCCTGCAGGGTACTGCACAGTGCGAGTTTGGCAAGCTCTTGCCAACAGCTCACAGTAAGTACCATCGTGACAAAGCGACTGATGTTTGTTGGCATTGCCTAAGGGTGCTTGCTGAGCGCAAGGAAGTGAGATGCAAAGGGGCCGCTTATACCTGCTCCGAAAGGCCGTCCAAGCCATTATCTGAGGCGGCAGCATGCTCCAGGTCCTTCTTGTGCACCCACTGGTAGCTGCCATGAGCGGCCACCTTCCCTATCAATCTGCACGCTTCGAACAAAAGCCAACGGCATGAGCTCCGCTGGTGGTCACCCATGAGATACTGCAGGACATGATATGTTGAGATTGCTGCCGCGGCACTTGCTGTTCAGGAACCAACAGGGAAAGAGCCAGCTCGCCAGTTGCAACTGCCAGATTGCCGCACCCATCATTGCAGTTGTACAGCTGATAGGACATGCGGCCAAACTCCTCAGAGAGCCTCGCTGGGTTAACGGTACTGAATTCCTTGGGGGACAGGCGCCAGTTGTTGAGGGAGTAGAAGCCGTCCTCCCACATGAGTACCCTGCAGGCGGTGCTCAGCCAAGCCGGGCCATAGGCAGCACTTGCAAAAGTCAACGTTTGCATGAAAATGGAGCAGAGTGAGTGTCTGCTCCAGACTTTCTCATACTACTGCAGTCAGGCCGACTATCTGACATCTGCCTCTCATGGCCTCGCTCAGCCAGGGAGCAAGGCCAGCAAAGCCTGCATGCCACGTCCCTGCTTTCACACTAAATGACATAGCAACCTCTCATGCATGTGATCCATCCAGGCATGCTGCAGCGCTGTGAATACCAGCCTCTCCTCGCCAGCAGGCAAAGAGGCTGATATTGAGCAGGCTTCACACAGCCAGGTACATACAGGCAGAGGGAGTGGGTGTGCACTCACCAGCCCTGCTCCCGAGGTTGGGCACCACTGAGACTGCCCAGAGCCGACGGATCCGAGGTCCTGCGGCGGCGACATAGCGGGTGCGGCTCTGAGGGCCGTCAGACAAGGCCGCGCGGCGGACCGCTGCTTTGGCCACGACTTGATCGTGCGGCCTGATGCCCACTTTAAGTCCTCCGCTGTGCCGTCCTGCCTTCCGCAGGCGTGCTCGCTGCCCAGCAAGGCAAACACCGTTCCGGCCCCTGTTTCCATCACAGGAGCCGCTGCGGCAGCGTAGAGGCCTCCTGCTCCACACCCCGTCGAGAGGCGTGACAAGCGATGCACGGAGTGGTCGGGGCGCTGGCAGCCCCGCTGCCCATCATCACTGACCAGACGACGGCGACGACGTGCCCTCGACACTAAAGTCTTCCTGAGCAATTGAATTGAAGCGGAGAACGGGGACAGCAGAAAGGCGGGAGAGCGGCGGTGGAAGGAAAGGAGGGGGTAGTGATGGGTTTTCTCACTGAGGCATCGCGCGGGGCCGGAGGCGCCAGAAGACGGCGTACGCCCAGCCGGAGGAGCGGCAGAGGCCGGCGAGCACGTCGTGCAGCTGCTGCGGGCGAGCGGGGCCCGGCGCCGCCTCGTCCATGGCGCCGCCGCCGCCGCCCATCATGGCCAGCGGCAGCCCCGCCACCACCGGGCGAGCGGGCTCAGGGCATGGCGGGCTGGGGCAGCGGCGGCGCGGAGACGGCAGCGGAGACGGCAATGCAGATGAGAGTGGCGCCTGCAGTGCCGGAGGCGCGGCCGTGTACGCGCGAGCTGGGCGGCGGGGCGGGGAGGACGGGTGGCCGCGGGGGGGAGGAGAAGGTGAGCTTGGGGGAACGAACTGAAGGGCCCCCAAGTGGCCAATACCGAACGGCGATCCCCATCTGGTTGACGTACGTTCTACCCACTGCACATCGCCCCCGCTCTCGGTTCCCCATGTCCTCCCAGGAGCGCCCAACAGTGCGGGCCAGGTAGGTGGCGCGCCCCCCTGGGAGCCCCCCAGGCCGGCGGGCCCCGTTCCCACGCGCCTCGGAGAGCGCCAGCCTGGCAGGGCGGGCGCCCTTGTGGCAAGGCTTGCGGCTTTGATTCAGCCACGTCGGACAGACCGCGTCCTACGTGGCCCCGGCTCGCGGGGGCGTGCCCGACCCAAGAGGCCGGTGGGCGGGCCCACGTGGGAGGTCGCACTTGCCTGGCGGTCGGCTTTGGCGCCACGCCATGGGCCGAGAAGCCCGGGGGTTTGCCCTCCCCACCCGCCCGGGGGCACCCGTCGGAGAGCTACCCACATGCTACCGCCGTTAGGACGGCGTGGCTGGACGCCGTGGCGGATTCACCATCACCCGCTCCGCTGGCCCCGCCAGCGAGCCCCTCGCGCTCGGCCGCACACTTGTCGGAAAGCTAGCTGGATGTCGCCCGGCCCAGCGGCCCGGCCCAGCCCGTACTGGGCGGCCGTGCTCGCGGCCGCGGGGCCCCCGATCCGCCGCCCCGGGATATCCCACTCGCCATGATCCCTGCCCTCCGGCCCACGACTCCAGATCCGCCGCATCCGCCCGCCCTCGCTTCTCCGCGCCCCTCCCCTCGTGCACGGCGGTGCCTGGCCAGCCGAGACGGACGCTCTTCCAGAAGATGGGCGATTGGCTGTGAGAGGCCAGCCCAAAGGCCTGAAAGACGTACAAGGTCTCAATGGTGAAGGAAGTGAGTAGCCCATCCAAGGGGGCGAGGGCTTCAAAAAGCCGGCCCGAAAGGGATGGACATGGCCAGCGGAACGCCGACCATCCGCCGGAAGACGAGTTCTTCCCGTTGGCAACTGACATCCATGGGGCACTGGGCGCTCGGTGGCTTGAGCTACTTAACCAGTTCGCCCGCCACGCAATCGCCCGTCGCTTCCATGGTGAACCGGTAGACTTTCCTGCAGCCGGGTCGCTGGCGCAAGTGTATCGCATGCGCTTGGCCGTCTCGCTGCAGAGGTCCATGGCCCGTGCACTGCACCTTCGTGCCGGAAGAGCCCTAGCTGCTGCCTCTGGCTCTGTCCAGGGGACCCACTTCCAGGACCCTAGCATCTCTGATCTGCGGCTGCTCAGCAGGAATTACTGAGTCATTCGTAGTTGCTTTGTTTCTTCTTGTGCTTGTTTTTCTTAGCGCTTCCCCTGGCTCCCTTCTCGTACTTTGTCCATTCCTTTTTGGGCTGGCTGTTCCAGCCCCTATCCTCAATGGGCGAGCTCTTTCCAGCGGAAGGCGGGGAGAAGCTTTGCCCCCGAGAGCCATGGCCTTGGACGAGGAGCAGCTCTTTCACGGGGCCGGGGCTGTGAAAAGCTTGCCCACAAGAGAGGACATAAGGTTCGACGGAGCCCGAAAACATGGAAAGTCAGCCCAGATGGCCAGCTGAGCGGCTGCAAGTAGAGAAGACGCTTCCAATAGAGGGCGGTAGCTACTGTGTGCACTTAGCACTCGGCTCCTTCAGACCTTGCCATTCCTCTGGGCTGGCCTCTCCCAGCCACCAGTCAATCTGGCCGCGCTTTCTCTACTGTGTGCCGCCCCCCTCAGCTGCCCGGGCGGCTTGCATGGGTAGGTGCGCCTTTGCACTCGGCCGCTCTTGCCCAATTATTGGATGCTGGCCATTTTCCCCTGGCGGAATAGTTATTTCTATTGCCTAGCGCTGCTCCTGGGGCTGACTGGCCCTCTTGCAGCCCAACTGCCTCTGTCGATCAATCTCCCCTCCCTTCGCTGTGGACCACTCGTTGTGCTGGAATTTTGGCGTCCCGTGTCAAGGCTTCCCCCCAGACCTTGTTCATTTTGTTTGTGCTGGTCATCAAAGGCGCGGCCACCTTTTGCAAAAGCTTCTCTATTATATGAGCTGGCATGGTTGAAGGGCCGCTCTCCTCCACAGTCATTGCCTCCTATGGCAATAGCTACCTTCTCCTCTCTCCGAGCCACAGCAGCAGCCTCCTTGAAGAAGGCTGCTCTGCCGCCCAGCCTCCGTTGGCACCCGGCTCTGCACCGCTGTGACTGGTGGATCCGGGTCGCTATGTCCGCCTCGATCTGCGATGTTGGCAAGTGGTCGTATGCCCGTCCACTGTGGCTTCTTCACAAGGAGTCCATATTGGAGTCCAAGGCCCAGCAACGAGCTGTTCTTAGCTTCACATCTTTCCAAGTGTGCTTTGAGCACTGCAAAGGACGAGCAACATGTTAGCATCTCTTCAACAAGCCCACTCATACAAGCTGTTAACTCTCGTTGTCATTCTACTACCAAGCACATGATCTCTTACATGCTTGCAACAAGCGCAGCAAGTCATCTTCAGTAGGGAGGCTCAGATTCCCAATCTTCTGGGTTGCATAGTCTCGCCCCATACATAGCTGCAGCTAGTGGAAGCCAACTTGCTCGCAACCAACTAGATGGAGGTTCCGCCTCCTTGTACAAGATTCCATCGCGTTATGGATCGACATGCAATCTCCTTCAGGTGCTTAAGATAGGGTATCTACATAATGGCAAGGTATGAGCATATAGCAAGTCAATCTTGGGCCTCTCTGGCAACATGCACGGTCGTGCACTTCGAGAAGCAGGTCACACGACTGGATGCAGATCGTGGCGTCTTTGTGCTAGAAATTTGAGACTGGGTAGAGGGCCAGAATCCTAGATCTGTGAACCAATGCAGCCACTCATACAATCAGAGACATACCTTACTCAATCTCTTTGCTTAGTCTTTCCGCAGCTTACACCATTTTAGGATCGCGCATACTAACAAGTGCAGCTGAAAATGCAGTTGCTGGTCAATGGATCTGCAGACCGTTCACCCTGTAAGGTGCAGAAATGTAGATAACTGTGTACACTGCGTCAAGGTCATCAGAGTACAGTGCTTGTCTTATTGAGGACGTCACATCAAGGACGGCACCGAATGCATGTACATGCGCCACCGTCCTGAGAAGTTGGTCCTGTTGCTGCTACGAACCTGCTGTGCCTTACAGATAGACTGCTTGTAAGCCCGTTGCATGTATGATGGCTCCTGAAACACAGTCTCCATATTATGAAGTGGCAATAGCAGGACTGCTGCCTCCATTCGATTGCCATTGCGTCGAGCTCAGAGGGATGCATGTCTCATTGCATAACATGCTTTGGTCGAGCAGTGAGCATACTTCGGGCGCTGCTAACGAGTATTGGCTGCACTTGTTTTGCATCACCCATACCACCAAGTCTGCGTTCTTGGAATGCTGGTGCGTCATTAGAAGGAAAGTCTGTAGGCTCACGAGCCTACTTCTGATGCTATGCTCTAGGGAGAGAAGGTCTTCCAGTAGATGGCGATGGCTGAGTGGATTGGCCAGCCCAGAGAAAGAATATACAAAGTGCGTAGAGGCCAGACAAGCGCTAAAGCACACTGCTCTATGCCTGACTTTTCCAAATCACACTAGCACACGACTGGTGCCAGTCCGGATTGTCTTAGGGGCCGGAAAGGCTGGGCCTGCACGGTTGCTGCCGGCACGAGGCGTTCGCCCAGGAGGTGGAAGCCCAGGGCGAGGAGAAAGGCACAACGGCGTCTGGCAGTACAACACAGATGGTGGAGAGAGGTTGTCTTACCAAGAGATGCACAGCTGGCCACTGTTACACGAGCACGAAGTACCTGGCCGAAGAGTGTTCATGTCTGTGGTTGGCATGCTCTTAGGCGCTTACTCATCGCTTAGGAGGCCAAGCACTCACAAGGATTTGAAAGATAGTTTCAAGAGTGTTTTGGTACGTTTGCGGAGAGAATGTTGATCTTAATATGCGTTACAACTCTATTTCATCGATACCAGAGATGCTCTTCGAGTACTTACTCAGGATACCGACTGCATCCTGTTGCTTTGCAAGATCAACCTTGGCGACGTCTTTCTTGCGATCGTGGTAGTAGCTAGCTTGGGCTTGGCACAGACGATATCAATTCCAAATACAACTATAAGCTTCCGCCTGATAAGATTGCTCAAGATGAAGGCATGGCAAGGATGTATTATTGATAGTGGCATAACATAAGAGCTCTGCGCACTAGCGGCTGTAAATAGTCCTGGTAGCGAGGTTCCAGACTGCAGAAATTAACTGCTTTGTGTGGCAGGCTAGGGCTCTTCTTCACATGCTTCTCCTCAACAGGAGCACGTTGAAAGGGCAAAGACTGGATCTAAAAAACCTTCTGGCAAGCGCTGGGCAATTTTGCAGCAGCAATGGACGAGACAAACACTTGAGCAAAAGAGAACGGACGCCTTCGAAAAGGCAGTGGCTGTGGGTGGCCAGCCCAAAGCGATGGAGTCCTTGTCAAGGACGTTCTGTGCTTGAGAGTGCTCTGACATGGGGGCAGCCTGAGGAATCAGCCACAAAGAGGAGGTAAGTAGCAAGAGCCTGCTTCCTAAAGCCGTAAGTAACTCAGAGATGGTGAGCTGGACACCGCCACCACAAAATTTTCAAGATGCAACCAAGAAAGCAACAGCAACGAGTTAATTACTGCACAAGCACAGTAGAGGCAAGACAGCAGCCCGAGGTCAAACAGAATGATGTGTAGGACGAACCTACTTAACTGATCCCAGAGCAGCATCTGATTGGCGGTCGCTTGAAACAGAGTTTTGTAAGCCCTATAGGAGTGTTGGTGTATTACTCCGTGCAGAAGTGGCAAATGAAGGTACACAGCTATCATAGCCGAATTCCTGTGTGTCTTCTCAAGCGCTTGCTGCTTCTATACACAACAACCGCATGCATAGGACATGTATGAGCGAGCTAGTAGGTCGAAGATTGCCTGCTTATAGTAACTGCAGCTGCCAAGCTGCAGCGTCACATGTGGAGGGCAAGAAGCTTGTGAACCTCCCAAAGAGGGACAAATCCGCTCCACTAGCCATCGACGTCCACTGGGCTTTTGGGTGTCAGTGGCTGGACCCTTTTGACCTGGCTTGCACGCTGCGCGGTGTCCCAACAGCGGCATGGCAGGCTGACCCCATTGCCGCCGGCGCCGTGGCGCGGGTTTTCCATTTGCCTTTCCATTTCCCTACAGTTGTCCTTGGCCCACGCCTTGCATCTGCGTGCTGGCCGTACTCTAGATGCTGCCTCTGGCCATTGTCAAGGGACCGGCTGCTAGTCTTTCTGACTTGCAGCTGCTGCTATACAAAGTCTGAAAGGGCCGGAAGGCGCAAATAGCACATTCCTATTCTTGACTTCTGTGAGTGAGTGCCAAAAAGATTGGACAAGAACCGGAGCCAAGGAACGGAAGCTCATCCAAAAGGGGTGCGAGGGCCAAACAGAAGACAGACTCTTAGTAGAGGGCGATGGCTGTAATTTGCCAGTGCAGAATATAGAATGAGCAAAGTTTTTGAACGGCCAGAAAAGCAAAGGCTATACAGCACGCAGCGACTCAATTGGCCACTGGGTGCTCAAATGACAATGGACAGAGTCCGAAGTGGCCGAAAAGAAGAAGTGGCACTCCCAATGGGGGCAAGGGCTGCGAAAAGCCAGCCCAAAAAGAATTCACAAAGGTTCAGGGGCCTAAGAGCGGTGAGCAGCTACAAAGGGGCCTGAGAGAAGGCGCGCGGGGCGCATGAATTGAAAGGGAGGCCAATTCAAGCCAATACATTGTTCAGGCAGAGTCGAGTGCAGACTAAACAATGCTACATAATACGGAGACCTAATCTAAGGTACCTAAGATGACATTAGTACCCACGGGTGAGCACAAACAAATCTGACAAGCTAACTTGGGGAGCTGGAGCGCCGCCACGAAAGCCGGAGGCCTGACTTAGAGCGCGCCTTGCACGTTGATGCCTGAGGAGGCAATGGTAAAACAGGGGGAGGATGGATCACTCAATAAGTACGAGTGAGGAGCCTCAGATCCGACAGACTAGCTGCCGGGAAGCTATCACCCTGACGAAAGCCAGAGCCCGCAGCGAGAGCACGGCCAGCTCGCAGATGCAGAGCG
>WELB01000023.1:268734-286080 GCA_009602725.1 Spirogloea muscicola
GGCGGCGCGGCCGCCATGGCGCGCGCCGAGCGCGAGGACGACGCCGAGGCCGCGGCAGGTGGCGCGACGGGCGCGGCGTCTTCCGTTGGCGGCGGCAAGAAGAAGGGCAAGAAGGGCAGGAATGCTGCGCAGGAGGACGACGACGAGGCCGCCATGAACGCGCTTCTAGCGGAGCTCGGCGGCGCGCCGGAGCGTGACGCGGCGCCGGCGCCGGCGGCGAATGGCGCGGAAGACGGTGACGAGCCGCCGGGGGCGGCGACGGCGTCCGCCGCCGACGACGACGAGGACGGCTCGTTGGCGCTGGCGGCCGCACTCGGCGGCAGGAAGAAGAAGGGGAAGGCGGGCAAGAAGGCGGCCCGGGACGCGGACGACGAGGCCGAGATGGACGCGCTGCTGACCGAGCTCGGCGGCGGCGGCGGCGGCAGCCAGCCGGCGGCGGCCGCGAACGGATTCGGCAACAATGAGGAGCACAAGGAGGCGGACGACGGCGAAGCTGCAGGCGTCCCGGCAGCCATTGCTGGCGGCCGGAAGAAGAAGGGGAAGGCCGGGAAGAAGTCGGCGCGGGAGGGGCTGGACGACGACTACGCCGAGATGGACTCGCTCCTGGCCGAGCTTGGCGGCGCGCCGCCGCAGCCGGCGGAGGCGGCGGCGACGGCTACGAATGGCGCTCATGCCGGCGACGGCGAGCGGCGGGAGGAGGACGATGATGCGTCGATCGCCAGCTCTGCCGGCAGTAAGAAGAAGGCGAAGAAGAAGGGGACGAAGGCGGCGGCACAGGAGCCAGACGACGCGGACGATGACACAGTGCTAGCCGCACGGGCTGCCTCTGCGAGCGTTGCTGTGTCAGCGGAGGACTATGAGGAGCCTGAGGCTGGGCCGCCGTCGGACGCTGAGGGCGAGGACGCCATGATGGCAGCAGCTCTTGCAGGGATGAGGAAGGCGGGGAAGAAGGGGGTAAAGGCTGTGCGAGGCGTGGAGGATGAGGCCGAGATGGACGACGTCCAGGCCGAGCTCGAGGGCCGGCCAGAGGCAGCTGCGGCTGCACCAGCAGAAGCGGTGGTGGACGCAGCAGAGCCCAGCACGTGGAACGGGGTCAGCGACAACGACCGCCAGCCGGAGATGGCAGTCGCGGGAGCTGAGGAGGATGCTGATGTCCCGGTGCTTGCCTTCAGTGGCAAGAAGAAGAAAGGGAAGAAGGGGAAGAAGGGGCCACAGGATCCGGAGGATGAGGGGGAGATGGCCGAGCTCGATGGAAAGCCGGGGGCTGTGTTGGACGCAGCAGAGCGTCCAGCCCGGGAAGCGGTGGATGAGGAGCCGCTGATAACGACCGTGAACGGCGCTGCCGAAGGCCAGCGGCAGGAGTCTGGCGCCGCAACCGCAACCGATGCAGATGGCGAGGAGGTGGCGATCACATTCGAGGGCAAGAAGAAAAAGGGCAAGAAGGGCAAGAAGGAACTTAAAGAGGATGCTGCAGAGGAAGACGTGCGCCTTACTGAAGCTGATGGCCTGCCCAAAGCTGCAGCAGCGGCCTTGGCAGATACTGCGTCTCCATCACCTATCGAGGGCGGCAGCGATCCACAGGAGGCAGGGCCGTTGGATGCGGATGCTGTGGACGGGGTTGACGACACCGCTGTACAATCCCTCGATGACAAGAAGAAGGGCAAGAAGGGCAAGAAGACGGGCGGCGCAGCGTCGCTGCGAGCCCTGCAGGATGAGGATGATATCGAAGCTCTCCTTGCTGAGCTCGACGGCCCATCAAAGATGGCAGCATCGTCATTGCAGCAGACCCAGGCATCAGCACCCATCAAGGTGGAGGCAGCAGCTGCAGCACCGGTGGCAGCTGATGCGGCCTTGCCAGAGGGCGTGTCAACAAATGAGGCTGCTGTCACAGGCGGCGGCGCAAGTGCTGACAGCGCTGATTCGGCAGCGGTTGCTGCTGGTGCCAAGAAGGGAAAGAAGGGGAAGAAGGGGAAGCAGCGCACACAAGAGGAGGAGGACGAGATTGATGCGCTGCTGGCTGAGCTTGAAGGACCCCCCAAGGGTGCCCCACCTGCTGCTCCTCAGGCTCGGGCGCTCCCTGCGTTGGAAGAGGGTCCGCCCTTGGCTTCCGCGGCAACAGAGTCGCCTGTGGATGGGGAAGGGGCTGTGGCCGAGGCAGCGGCAGTCGAGGGCGGCGACGATGACGAGTTGCAAGAGCCAGGTGCGCAGGAGTCGGCAGCTGGCAAGAAGAAGCGGAAGAAGAAGGAGAAGGAGAAAGCTGCCAAGGCCGCTGCGGCCGAGAAGAAGGAGACAGATGCCGGTGACGCCGCGCCTGCAGCGGAGGCTGCAACGGTGGTGGCAGCGGCCACAGCGGCTGCCAAAGGCAAGGCAGGTGGCGCTGACAAGAAGCTGCCAAAGCACGTGCGGGAGATGCAGGAGAGGCTCGCGCGGCTCAAGGAGGCGGAGGAGAAGCGGCGCGCGGAGGAGGAGGAGCGGCGGCGCAAGGAGGAGGAGGAGGAGGCCCGTCTTGCGGAGCTGGAGCGGCAGAAGGAGGAGGCCAAGAAGCGGCGCAAGGAGCGCGAGAAGGAGAAGCTCCTGCAGAAGAAGAAGGAGGGTTTGCTGCTCACTGGTATGGGCAACGAAGCCCCTGATCTGCGTGTCCATGTAATGGTCTGAGCCCTGTTGATAAGTTGTATTGCGTATGAACTTCTTCATGCGCAAATTCACTGTGGCCACAGATGATACTTACTAGAAACGTCCGGCGTGCAGGCAAGCAAAAGGAGGAAGCGAAGCGCTTGGCGGCGATGCGTCAGCAGCTCCTTGCCCAGGCCGGGCTAGATACTGACGAGGTGGATGCTGCCGAGCCGCCAACGCCTGGCGCTCAGAAGAAGAAGGTCATCTACGAGAGCAGGAAGAAGCGGAGGCCAAGCGCTCAGACGTCGGCTGACGAAGTTCAGCACGCTGGCGACTTGGTGGATGACAAGCTGGGGGAGGTTGTGGATGCTGAGCCCACGGAGAGGGCAGCTGAGCAGGCCAGTGAGGATCACCAGGAGGACAACGAGGAGTACCAGGAGGAGGACTCCGTGCAGAAGACAGAGGCTGTTGTGCAAGAGGAGGCCGAGCCGTCTGCTGCAGTTCAGGAGGAGGAGGAGGAGGAGGAGGCGGAGGAGGAGGAGGAGGCGGAGGAGGAGGAGGAAGACGAGTGGGATGCCAAGAGCTGGGACGCAGATGACGTCGCGTTGCCTGCGCTGAAGAAGCGGGGCGCGTTTGACGAGGACGAGGAGGAGAGCGAGGAGGAACGCGCTGCTGCTGCTACCAGAACGTCGACGAAGCCCACGGCTAGAGCGGAGCCGGCAAAGAAGACTTTGGTAAAGCAGGCGTCCACCTCCAGGGAGGCGCCGATCAAGGCCCGAGGGCCACCGAAGCAGCCGCAGCGCCAGGCTGCTGAGTCTCGGAGCGAGAATGACTCGGAGGACGATGAGGAGGACGAGAGCGACGTGACAAGTGATTCTGGGACGGACAGTGAGGATGACAATGCTACAGTGAGGAAGAAGCGCGAGGCACGACAGCGGCGGGAGGCACGCAAGGCCGAGGCGCTGAGCCAGCGCAGCGCTGAGGATCTGCGATCGCCCATTTGCTGCATTCTTGGCCACGTAGACACAGGCAAGACGAAGCTGCTGGATTGCATCCGGCGGACCAACGTGCAGGAGGGCGAGGCGGGGGGCATTACGCAGCAGATTGGGGCGACGTACTTCCCCATGGAGAACATCCGCGAGCGCACCAAGGAGCTCAAGGCCGACGCTACGCTCCGTGTCCCAGGTCTCCTGATCATCGACACGCCTGGCCACGAGTCGTTCACCAACTTGAGGGCCCGGGGTTCTAGCCTGTGCGACATCGCCATCCTGGTGGTGGACATCATGCATGGCTTGGAGCCGCAGACCATCGAGTCCCTGAATCTCCTTAAGAGCAAGAAGACCCCTTTCATTGTGGCCATGAACAAGGTTGACCCCCTTGCCCACCTATCTGGTCATTTGTAGACCATCAGGCTAAACAGTTAGTGCATCAGGGACTAAAGACCATCAGGCTAGATAGTAAATATTTCAGGGTCTGAAGAAAGAGAGATTGAATACTGGACTCCGCCAATACTGCTGTCTTGTCACCATTCTGACGAGCATGCAAATCTGGGCAACTGTCAACACTTTGCTAATCTATGTCGAGTGCTTGCCATTGCTTCATGATCAGGTGGACCGTCTGTATAGCTGGAAGTCCATGCTAAATGCGCCGATCCGAACTTGCTTAAAACAGCAGAACAGGGATGTGATCCTTGAGTTTGATCGACGATCTGAACAGGCAAGCTCCCTGCTTGCTCAATCAGTATATTGGAATTAGGGTTTGTTGTCTGAGCTGGTAGGCCTCTTGTTGACAGCATGAGTAGCAGGCTACGATGTCTTTCAAAATATTTGGCACAAAAGCAAGCAACACCATTCAAATGCTTGGACACAGCAGGACTGACTTGACCTGCACATGTCAAATAGATAATTACGCAACTCAAGGAGCAAGGGCTCAACTCATCCCTTTACTACAAGAATCCAGACATTCGCAAGTACCTCAGCATAGTGCCTACAAGTGCCATCAGGTGAGAGCACGAAAGTGGAAATTAATGGGATGCATATTGGATTGATCAAAAGTTTATGAATACTGAATCAAGTTATGGGTCTCCTGCCTGCAGTGGTGAAGGCATTCCCGACATTCTCTTGCTCCTGGTCCAGCTCACTCAAAAGATGATGGAGGAGAAGCTCATGTTCATCACCGAAGTCCAGGTAGCTTGAAGATCCAACCTTGACATCTGTTTACTCACTTGGCCAATCAAGAGCGACACGAGCCTTGAAGCCCATCCACTTGAGCTACCACTCAGAATAAGCGTCCACTTTGGTCTAGTATATGCTCTGTGGAACTTATGCCAACTTCTGGTTGCATGTTGATGTGAACAGTGTACAGTGTTGGAAGTGAAGGTCGTGGAGGGGCTTGGAACAACCATTGATGTTGTCCTTGTAAATGGCATCCTGCACGAAGGAGATCAGATTGTTGTGCCTGGCCTGCAGGTCAGCTTGCTTCACCAGTCTGGAAGGCATGCATGGTCAGGTGCTTACTCCTGGATGCAACGTAGCAGGAGGTTATAATGGGTTATGCATTCAAGCACACTGACACTGTGATTTACCGCAGGGACCCATTGTGACAACGATCAGAGCGCTCTTGACGCCGCACCCTATGAAGGAGCTGCGCATCAAGGTCAGCAATGGGTCATCCATGTTGATGTTGAATATTCTAGACACCAGCCGGGTTACCCAAACCATCAGTTTCAGTAAATCTTCATAAAGGATTTTCAGGGACCGGATTAGTCCATCATTCATCGTGGGCTGAAGCGAGCTATCATTTGAGAAGATCCTTAATCTGCCATCTGAAAATCTGAAAGATAAGGCTGACCTAAGAGTGGACTCTGTTGCTGCAGGGCTCCTACCTTCACCACAAGGAGCTGAAGGCTGCACAAGGAATCAAGTTAACTGCACAAGTAAGGCTGATGATGATATTCTTGTCACGAAGTTGCTGCACTGTACTGCATGAAGGTTGCACATTGCATTCACTGTCACACTTGGCCCCACCAGCTTGGTTGGAACCTTGATTCCTTGGCACCCTTTGATAACAGTGCAGTCCATTCATGACAGTGCACTCCACACGCAGGGCCTGGAGCACGCAATTGCAGGCACTCAGCTGTATGTGGTGGGGCCTGATGATGACGTTGAGGACATAAAGGAGGAGGCCATGCAGGATATTGGCACCGTGCTGAGCCAGGTGGACAAGAGCGGCGAGGGCGTGTGCGTGCAAGCGTCCACGCTTGGATCTCTTGAGGCCCTCCTGGAGTTCCTCAAGAGCCCGGACGTCAAGATCCCTGTGTCGGGTATCAGCATCGGCCCCGTTCACAAGAAGGACGTGATGCGGGCTTCCGTCATGCTCGAGCGGAAGCGGAAGGAGTTTGCCGTCATCCTTGCTTTCGATGTCAAGGTCAGCTCTTTCAATGTTGAGTCTCATACAGCTTGTGCTGGAGGCCTTGGTTGTGCAACTTTATCCTGTGGGTAGGCTCATCAAAGAGAGAATTACTCATCTGCATTCTGGAGTGGCCAGGTCACAACGGAAGCCCGCGAGATGGCGGAGGAGGTGGGGGTGCGAATATTCATTGCAGACATCATCTACCACCTGTTTGACCAGTTTACGGCTTACATGGCCAACCTCAGAGAAGAGCGGCGCCGAGAGAAGGCAGAGGAAGCTGTCTTCCCCTGCGTACTCAAGATTATGCCCAACTGCATCTTCAATAAGAAGGACCCTATCGTGCTAGGTGTGGAGGTTGTGGATGGGATTGCCAAGGTATGACCGTCATCAGGAGCTGTACATATGGGCCACCCACATTGTGCTTTGTCCTGTTTCCTGATCCTGCTGCATTAAGTAACACATCAGCTGGCTGTGTATAGCATCTATAATGATCAACATCTTCTGCATGTCCTTTATAGTAGCTGAAAGACTATTGGGTTTTGTTCCAGATTGGCACACCTATTTGTGTGCCATCCAAGGGTTTCATAGACATAGGCAAGATTGCTTCTATTGAGATCAATCACAAAGTTGTTGACATGGCAAAGAAGGGCCAGGCTGTGGCAATGAAGGTAAAGATCTATCTATGTGCTCACTGCGCACCGGTTGGCTTGTTCAATGGGCAGCAATTCTTGTTGACTGGAAAATGGCAGGACATTTGGCAACTTGTTGGCACATTGGGGCATGTTGTGCAGAGAAAATTTCCAAGGCCTTCTGCAGAGAAGTGCACAGCAAGCGCATACTCACTAAACAACCTTGTATTCCAGATATTGGGCACGAATGCCGAGGAGGTGCAGAAAATGTTTGGGCGGCATTTTGAGCAGGAAGATGAGCTAGTAAGCCACATCACGCGGAATTCAATAGATGTCCTTAAGGAGAACTATAGGGTGAGGTCCCACTTCTCCTTGCTGCATAACTCATAGCTGCAAGTAGTGATCGCATTCTACGCAGGCAGCTGAGCAGTGAAAGCCTGTCTCATTGCTGATGACATATGGTGGTGAGCATCTGACTTTCGGTTGCAAAGGGCATGGCTTCAAGCTCTCATATCTGTCCTGCTTGAAGGGCTCAGGCCTGATTATCTTTTTTGGTTGTGCAGAATGACCTTTCCAAGGACGACTGGGTCTTAGTGGTCAAGTTGAAGAAGCTCTATGAGATACCCTAGCCCTACGTCGTGTGCTTTGCTGAGCACAAACACCCCCTGTAAGCATCAGAATCGCTTGCCCACAGCGCAAGCAGCATCGGGGGGAATGGGTGGCTGCTGTTGTCAGCTGGTCGCACGTTCCTTTGGCCTCCCGCTCGTGTGCCCAGCACCACCTGAGCTGGGCTTTGCTTACTTTGCCTGTGCCGTGCTTGCGCACACTGCCACGCCTTCCTCCATGAGAATATCTGTGGCAGATTGGCAGGAGGGAGGACCTGCTGTTTGCTGATCAGGTGCCAGAGCTAGGTGAAGCTGGTATACACGGTAAAGTGGCAGTTGCAGAAGGGCCAGCCTGAGATCAACGACAGGAGTGCCTGCAATGCAATTAGTTAAACACGGGTCCTGAGCCACAGACATCAACGAGTCAATTCCGAGGAAGCTGTCACGCCTTGTTGAAAGCTCCCTGGGATATGGCCACTGGTCCAGCGAGTCTGAGCCGCAGCATGTCTGAGGGGCTCTGATGTCGTGACCCGACTGGCGCGGAGAGATCAAAGCGTGGTCAATGTTAGGAGGGGGCTTCTCGCTGTGTGCAACCCCGGCGAGCTGCAATGACCTGAGCACAGTGCCGTCCGTGCAAGATGGAGAGGAAGCTGCTATTGACATTCTTTGGTGGGCTGGCCCTCAGCAGCCCTCGCCTCCTCCAGAAGACAAGCTAAGCCTAAGGGGGGGGGATGGGTGTAGAATGGCAGAGGCAGGAGGAGGAGCTCTACCGCTGGAATGAGCTACTTTCCAAGAAAGCAGCTGCTTCTCTCCGCTCCCCCCTCTGTGGGCTGGCCGTCCCCAGCCCGCGGCCTTCTTGGAAGGGCTCACTTGGTTTCGGATGAGCTCACGTTCTCGTTCAGAAGAAGGACGCTTCCAGCAGAGGGCGATGGCTGTGAGAGGAAGCCCAGAGAGTTCAACTGGTGTGAGATCACTGCGCTTCTCTATCTCTCCAAGGGCCGAAGTGGCCGAGTGGCCGAGTTGCCTGGCGATACACGGCGGCAGACGGCCGTCGGATCGAGAATCGGCAGGAGACGATCGAACGGCCTCGATCGGCCCGGTGCCGACCCCGCCCCCAGGCGACAGCACATGCGGAGGAAGAGAAGCCGTCCCCCCCGCCGCCGCCGCCGCCGCCGCCGCCGCGTTTGCCGCCGCAAAGAGCGGCGCGCCGCCGGCTCCGCCGCCGCGNGAGCGCAGGCCCGCGCCGTCGTCCCTTGGCGCCACTCGGCCGGCTGGGGCAGGCGACGAGCGGCGGTCTGACGCCGCCGCTGCCTTGGCTGGCCGGCGAGCTCGCAGGACATATGGAAGCAATTCGAGACGCCCGACGCCGCCAGGAAGGTGGGCCTCCGCCACCGCCGCCGCCGCCGCCGCCGCCGCCGCCGCCGCCGCCGCCGCCGTGGTTGCTGTGTCCAATCCGAGCTGGGGCCTACGGTGGGCCTCGGCGTTTGTCCAGTGCCAGGCCGCAGCCTCAGCGCCGCAGCCTCAGTACCACGCCGCCGTCGCGAGTGCAGAGCGTCCAGCTGCAGGCGTTCGAGAAGTTTGGCAACACCGCCGAGGCGCTGGGCGCGGCAACGGCGCTTGTGGACAGCAAGCTCCCCAAGGCCCTGCGCAAGTTCCTGCGCGCCCAGTGCCAGAGCGAGACGCTGGCCGTCGCCGACTCCAAGCTCGGCTCCATCATCAAGGAGAAGCTGGTGAGGCGCCGGCGCCGCGCTCGCCGCTCTCTCAGCAAGGGCTGTGCCTTTGCAAGCTGTGGTGGGGCTTGGACCAGGAGCAGCAGGGCCACAGCAGCGGTGCCGACGTGGGAGACGGGGACCTCTAGCATCACTGACTGAGCTTGTTGTACCGCGACTGCAGCAGTGGTTCTGGTATCGGCAAACTAGACACCTGCTGAGCCAAGCTGGGTTTGGGATTTTGGTTTTGTGGGTTTTGTGGGTTTTGTGGGTTTTGTGGGCTTTCTGGATTTTGTGGGGTTTGGGTTTTAGGTGTAGCAGCCCAAAGCCGTCAGTGACACGAGACGAGGTGCAGCCACCAAGTTGGCTCTGCGGTTGGTTATATGGCATCTCGCTGTCGCCTGTGCTGCATACTGTGGCTACATTGAGGTGCTTGAGCGGGGTCGTTCACAGGCTGCACCCTTGGGTCTGCTGACGTTTACTGGCGATCATATTTTGAAACCCAGTTTGTGGATTCGCACGTTCTCACTGTGGTCTGGTGCGTGCGTGCCTCGGTGCTGCGGCTGGGCGCAGGGCGTGACCTGCGTGCACAGCGCGGCCGTGATGGAGCTCATGCGGGGCGTCCGCAGCCACCTGGGCGAGCTCATCACCGGCCTTGGCGGCCAGGACCTTGCGCCCATGAGCCTCGGCCTCTCGCACAGCCTCTCGCGCTACAAGCTCAAGTTCAGCCCAGACAAGGTACGTACATCGTCGTCGCAAAACTCCATCTCTCGCCCCCCTCCCCCGCAAAGCTTTCACCATGTGACGGCACGCAGGCTGTCTCGGCTAGGCTAGCCGGGCTTCTTCATCAGCCAAAGTCTCAGTCAGTTGGAAGGTACTGACGTTATTGCTGCTTTGCGTTTTGGTTTGGTAGGATGCTCCCCATAGAGAGGCTCGTACTTGACAAGGGGACGGCACATGCGGGTGCAGGTGGACACCATGATCGTGCAAGCCATTGGCCTGCTGGATGACCTGGACAAGGAGCTCAACACGTATGCAATGCGCGTGCGTGAGTGGTACGGCTGGCACTTCCCAGAGCTTGCCAAGATCGTCACAGACAACATTGAGTATGCCAAGGTTGTGCGCCTGATGGGGCCGCGGACGAGCGCTGCCTCCATGGACTTCTCTGAGGTGCCCCTGCCGCTCTCAACACCCTCCTGCTGGCACGTACTCTCGCAGCAAATCACTCTTCCAGTACAATCACGTCTCAGTGCTTAAGTCCAATGGCTGACAGGGTTATCATTGCTGGCAGTGTAGTCACAACAGATTGGCCACATTGTGGTCAATGTGCAAATCCTTGCCAGGTTCTCTCTGAGGAGGTGGAGGTGGACATGAAGGAGGCGGCAGTCATCTCCATGGGCACGGAGGTCAGCGAGCAGGATATGGCGAATATCGTGGCGCTGTGCGAGCAGGTCATCTCGCTGGCTGAGTACCGCGCACAGCTATATGACTACCTGCGCTCGCGCATGGCGGCGATTGCGCCCAATCTCACGGTGCTCGTCGGCGAGCTTGTGGGTGCGCGCCTCATCGCACACGCGGGCAGCCTCATCAATCTGGCCAAGTTCCCCGCCAGCACCGTGCAGATCCTGGGCGCAGAGAAGGTGACATACTTTCAGCTACTTCAATAGGCGTCAGAAGCTACATTTGACAGATTATGTTTGGGGCAGTCGGGTGACTATCAAGTCACACTTCTGACTCTGTCCTCTCGTTTTGTGCAGGCACTTTTTCGTGCATTGAAAACAAAACACGAGACGCCCAAGTACGGGCTGATATATCATGCGTCGCTTATCGGGCAGGCGCCGCCAAAGCTGAAGGGCAAGATTTCGCGCTCGCTTGCTGCCAAGTGCGCACTCTCGATCCGCATCGACGCCCTCGCTGAGAGCTCAGAGCCCACCATTGGCCTCGAGAGCCGTGCCAAGGTTCACGCAGCCACCGTCTTTGAAGCACCCAAGACATATGAGTGCAGTGATTGTCAGAGCGTGGTCAAGTGCATGCAGCACCCATTTGTTTGCATGGGCCAGATGGACCAATTTTATGTAGTTTCACGATCTTGGCTGGGTAAGCAGTGCAGTTCCTGTATGTGCAGCTGGAGGCGAGGCTTCGGCAGCTGGAGGGCCGGACGATGGCCAAGGCAAGCGGCGCTGCACGGGGCAAGCCCATGGTTGAGGCATATGACCGCGATCGCAAAAGGGATGCCCCTCTCCTCCTTACAACGGCCAAGGTGAGAGTCAGATCAGAACTCACTGCCGGTGATTTGAATGGTTGGCAAGCACGAGTTCTCAGAAAGAATCTGGAGCTTGTGGAGGCCTTACCACTGCACTCACATTTTGGCTCCACAATGCAGGCGTACAACCCGGCCGCCGACTCGACTTTGACAGTCGACGCTCAGGAGGCTGCTGGTGAAGCTCGAGCAGAGCTGAAGAAAAAGAAGAAGAAGAAGAAGGAGTCAGTGGTCAGCATGGGAGATGCTGTGGTCGAGGCACCTGAGGTGACTCCTGCAACAGGCGAGCCGGCAGAGACAAGGCCCAAGAAGAAGAAGATAGTGAAGACGGTAGAGACGGAGGAGACGACTGTCACTGTGAAGCCGGCACCAGATGGTGGTGCTCCAGTCACAGTAAGTCGTCACTCACCTCTGTCTGGCATTGCATGCTAGAGTGGTCATCTAATCAAAGGAGTACATTGTCTCCAAAAGAAGTGGCCTCAACATGAACTTATAGAGGTAAAGTTCTATCCTGTTGATTGCCGTTTCACAAACTTTGCCTGTATGAGCACAGGAGAAGGCAACAAAAAAGAAGGAAAGGTACTTTGAGGAAGACGCTGAAGAGGGGCTGGCTGGCAAGAAAGTCAAGAGGAAAGCGGCAGGAGACTCCAGTGCTGCTGCACTCAATGGAGGAACAGAAAAGCCGAAGAAGAAGAAGAAGACACAGCAGCCTGAGTTGTAGCACCCCTCAGTACATAGCCTCAAGCACAAGGCTGTCACCTGGTCGACATGGTGCAGTGAGCTTTTGCTGTGTAGGGTCGCCATCGCCTCATTGTCGAAGCTTAGAGCTTCATGGCATGCACGTTATTAGCTGCTTTGGCGTGGCTGTAGTGCTAGAATCGAGGCATGAAGCTTCATGGCCTGCCCACCGCTGGCTGGACACACACGGCTGAGCTGATGCTTGCACAACAGTGCCAAGCCCTGTCATGCCCCGCCCCTCACGCAGCCCCTATCAAGCTGTAATGCTGGCACCGCTATACACCGGAGGTGCCTGCTTGGAAGGCGAGTACCACCTGCAGCTACCTTCACTTGACAACCTTCAGGAGATAGACTCCACATGTTGGCTGCCCAAGTTGGTTGTGACTGAGGCCAATGTGCGCAAACCTCAGAAAGGCCGCAAGGCTTGGAACAACATTAGTGGTGCCAACGAGGAAGGCAATGTCAACGAAACCATTGACCAGCGCGAATGAATGCCAAGCATAGTTTGAGACCAGCCCAGACGACTCTGGGAACCTGCTCAAGAATGAATGGGGTTCTGTTTCCAATGGGCTCTTGCGAGGTGTAAACTAGGCCGCCAGCTGTCTGCTTGACTAATGCAGCAGTGTGGAAGAGGACTGCCAGCTTGTCTAAGCTTGCAGTAATGTAGTAGGACATGTGCAGGCCGCTTGGTACTAGCTCGAAAACGTCTGCGTGAGCTCAACCTTCATGTCCTCTGCTTGAAGCTCGTACTTCCATTCCCAGCTGCTGTGAACGTTTGACAAGGGCTCCAAGTGGCATTGCATTCCTGCAGCAGAAGATCCGAGACCAGTGTTATTTCGAAAGTCTTGCAAGAGGGACAAGAGACGGGTCAACGAATAAGACAGCCTCAGTGAGCGCGGCGGAAGCGCACCACCACTGGCGGAGGATGACACGTGCATTCGATGGCCAGCCGGGACCTCAAATGTCTGCTGGCCCTGCCACAGCCAAAGAGCACCCATCATGGTCCTGGTCAGTCTCAGTAGGATGTCAGCAGACGAAGTGAGAGTACATCAGCATGCCTTGCTGCGTTGATTCTGCAGCCTGTGGACAGATGGCTGGTACCTCAATGGTCACATCGCAGGCCTCAAATTCAGCACTGCCATGGAGGACAACCCGAGCCGCCTCGTGCCGGCTCACGCGGTGTTGCCAGTAGACATTGTCGGCACTGTCCCAATCTACGCCTCGATTGATGATGCGCACTCGTTCCAGCATGCACCTGCCACACCTGCAAGTTGCAAGCAAGGCTATCACGCTACTGAATCAATTGGCTATATTATGGGTTTCTTTGACATGTACCCGCAGAACGTCACATGCCTGAGCAAGTGCAGGAGGAATGCTGCCTCCCAGGAGAATGGCAAGGTCGTATTGGTTGATTTACACGTTTCTTAAACTACCACCGCAAGGCCCCAGGCGCCATGAGTGGTCAGCTTACTGTCTGCCGTACTCCAGTATGTGCTCGCCGGACTCGTCAGAGACCATGGCCCCCATGATGTTGTCTGCGTGCACAAGAAGGCTGCCTCGCACCTGCACAATTTGCACAACCTATATTCAACAAGCAGACTCAACAACTGCAAGGTGATGATATGGCAGCCAAAGCTTCAGGCAGAGTGCTTGACACAGAAAGTGACTGGCCCACTTTGACTTTCACAGACTCCACACCACGAGATCATGTGATTATTGCACAAGCAGATATGTAGAGCACCAAGGCACAGCTGAGAGCTGCTTACCTCCACATCTCTCCAGTAGAGCTCCGCAATCTCAAGCACCACCTCCGAGCCCGTCGCAATAGATCCACCATGCACCTTCCTCACAAAATACAACGAGGACCGTGAGCTTCTACAGCAGCTATGAAAAGAGCTATAGCACAGGGTCAAGTCTTGCTCTCCTGACGGGTCAAGTTCGACTCTGACAGGAGGAGCACTTGCAGGGCGAACACTTGTGGAGAAGGACTGGGACTTGAGATGCATCTTGACAGCGGGCACCCATTCAAGTAAGTAGCATGACAACCTTCTGGCGGATGATGTCCCAGAGGGGGCCAAGAGCTGGATGGTACGTCATCATATATGGTGGGCATGTGTCGAGGTAGCACTGATTGCTCTCCATCTGCAGAAACGCCATCAACAGCAAGTACTTGAAGTTAGGAACCAAAACCGCACTTCCAACAAGACTTCTGCATGCAAGCGGTACCGACTCTCAAGCACATGAGGCAGCTGGGAGGGCAGCTGCTCAAGGGGCAGTAGTGTGAGCGTCGACGCTAACCAAGGGCATGGCTACGCCACAAGAGGAGAAGAGCTCCCCTGCGTTTCGATAGAGGTCCAGTATGGACCCATCAGGCGTCTGCAGCCGACCACGTAAAGACTCAGTAACCCTTTGCAGGCTTGCATTGCACAGACGGAGCTTACATGCCAGGGCGACGATGAGGACCAAGTCCATGATCATCTTACAGCGACCATTGATGGTATTGTCGTCTGACCTGGTGTAAGGAGAGTTCATCAGGGTTCCTGCGGCGCTTTGCAGACGATGTCACTTTGCGCCTTTCGTTGTATACCAAGAACGTGTCCAGAGAATCTGATCAGGTTGCCCACGGACATGACAACTTAACACCATATAAGACAAGTGTGAGCTGAGGTGATGCGTCATAGCAAAGTCAAACCCATCATTGCACGCTGTCAAAGCTGGCAGCACACCAGATCTTGCTTTTGGAGACTGACCGTAATCACAAGGTGCCAGTCGGCTATCGCAACCCTGTACCAGCGAGTCTGCGATATTCTGCATGGTGCACTCGAGGCGGCCAGCTCGAACACTGCCACATTAAGAGGCCACCCTGAGCTCCTTGGGCTTGTTATTATCCTCACTGCCTCTTGCGGCAGGTTTGCGAATACATGTCCTCGGCAGTTAGGCTTAACAGTTAGGCTTAACGTACTTGACAAACAGCAAGTAGACAAGCAGGATGCTTGCAAATGATTCGGCTCACAGCATATGGACCTGTGCTTGCGCCCAAATTGGTCCTGGAACTTAATCTGCTTCTTGAGGTTCATTATGAGGCCAGGAAGCGCCGCCGGCCCCTTGCTGGTCGCCACGCGCTCGACAGCCTCCAAGTCCACGTATAGGACATTGGTGTTTGCTGGATACTGTGACTGCATGCTGACCACTCCAAAGAACCACACACAGGAGTGAGTCATCCTCAGAGCTCGGAGAATCTGACAGAATATTAACATCCAGCCTCGGCAACTAGAGCTTAATGCTTGTACTCGGTGATTGACTGGTGACAGGCTTTTAGACACAAGATGGGAATGTATTAGGGGCGACTCCGGGTCCCCTCAAGAAGTACGCATGCGATTGCTCAGGCTGCTGTCGGCATAGCGTACCTTCCCGACGATACAGGGACATCGGCAATGCCAAGCTTGTCAAATTCGGTGTATTCAATGCACGTGACGCCATACTCCCATTTGCCGTCCTCCTTGCGCGTCTCAACAAGCACGTTCACGCCCTCCGCCGTCCCCACATTGCGGTCGCAGGATGCAAAGCCAAACTTCTGCTAGAGGATGAATAAGACCAGCTCTGAGCTTACGATTCTCTTGGCTGGACGAGCAGAGCAACCAGGAGAAAGAAGGCCAGCTTGTGCGCAGGCAGGAAGGCATGCATTCGTCCGCAAGCACAACTCCAGCTTGGGAAAGGAAGACACGCTGACCTTCTTGTTGTGAAGCCCGGAGCCCGAGAGAGCCAGCAGTGTCACGTCTGTGGCAGCAAGAGGGTTGCTGCCAGGCAACGTGGAAGCACGTGCACAAGCACAAACATGGAGGTCAGCAACTGTCATGTTCCTCTGACACAAGGGGCAAGCCAAGCAACCACACCATCGCCGCGCATGTAACAGAAACGACATACCTGATCTGGCGCACGAGCGCCGACGACCTTCCCAGGCAGCGGAACCAGTCAAAGATGCCCTCATCTGCTGCGAGCTTCCATATGACGCCGTGGCCGCCCGGTTTCAGCACGGCCGTGAGCGGTTCGCTCATCAGCCACTTGCCGCTGTCCGCGGCAACGGTTGGAACCAGGGGCTGCGAAGGACCACCGTAAGTGGAAACCTCAGCACAGCAATCTGCACATGTAGAGGTGTTACTATGCAAACGAGACACGGCAACATGACAAAGGAGACCAAGCTGCTCTGACCAACAGATATCTGCATGGTCGTCTACAGCCTGCTAGAACTAAAGCTGTTGCAAGCATCACAGCCAACGAGGCCGAAGTGCCGCGACCCAGAAGAGTGCTAACAGCACAACTCAGGTCCAACCTGCTCAAACAGGCGGAAAGACTTCCTGCCTCTCCCAAACCACCGGCGGCTTTCACAAAGGGCCTGGACACGGGCGTGATTCTGCTTTGCAGCGCTTGTCATGATGGCCACCGGCGTGGTGTGCTGCCCGCCGTACATTCGGAAGTGCAGGTACTCGCGAGCCTGGACGGTGCGTGCACACCAGAACTGTCAGTGGCCAAGGGAGGGGCAATTGCAGGTCCAAGAGATGCAACAGTCACACTTGCGTCTTGCTTACACGTATCGGAATTCAACCAGCTGCCACAGTCATGGCCAATCTCGCACAAGCTCAGCAGGCAAGCAGAAGGTGGAAGCGGGAGTGTGGCTCCTGTGCAGCCAGGCTTTCCACGCTGACCTGAAGGTCGCGGATAAGGCCCTCGAGCAGTGTGCGGCCGCAGTAGGGCAGCATGGCCACAGGCAGGCACTCGCCCGTGCGCTCGTCGACAAGCCCGAGCCGGTCACCAGCGCCGCCCAACGGGTAGATCTCAGCCATGCTCGGAAGGCCCTGCCGGCAAGCCGCAGGCCACATCCAGAGAGTCCAGTTGAGTGCCCTGTGACCTCGCTGCCATTGCCAGATACTGGAGCTCAGTGCGATGGTCAGCGACGCACCTCTAGGCCCCACGTGGCGGCTGCGGCGGCAAAGCGCCTGTCCTTGGCGAGGTTCGGGCCTGCCGGCACCAGGAACCGGCGGGCCTCCTGCGCTTCAATCGCCGACAGAGCAGCGAGGCCCCCTTGGCGCTCCAGCGACGCCGCTCGGATGAGCTCCAGCGACGTGAGCTGGTACCTGCCATGGAAAGCAGGGGGAACCTTGACAAATCGCCGCCAATCCAATAAGAAGCTGAGCAAGGAATTGAACAAAGGTCACATGATTGCGGCGGCGGCTGACCCCAGGATGCCGCCGATGCTGTCGTAGAACCGCTCCATGCGGCGCAGCACGCCGACGAGCTCGGCGAGGCTGTCGCGCAGCGGCCGCGGCGCGGCGCAGGGCTCCCCGTACTCGCAGTCGGCGAGGCCGCCGGCCGCCGCCTTGGCC
>WELB01000023.1:340110-407071 GCA_009602725.1 Spirogloea muscicola
CGGCGGCGGCGAGGGGGCGGCCGCGAACGATGCGGAGCTGCGCGCCGCGTGGCTGGCGCGCTGCCTGCCGGTGGTCGCCCAGCCGGAGCACGACGTCGCGGCTGGCTTCGGCCTCACGCGCGTGTTCGCCACCTTCCGAGCCGATGCCGCCTGCGACGAGACGCTCTGCGAGCTCGTCCTTGCCTACAAGGTTTGCCGCCGCAGCCGCTGCTGCCCCACCGCCGCCGCCGCCGCCGACCCCCCTCCCGTCCGTCACTCTATCTCGGCACCAGCACGCTCGTCGCAGCACATTACATCTCTACATTGCATCATCGTGCTGCGACAGGGCCAGTCTGGACGGCAGCCATTGCCAGCTCCGACTCTTGCATTCGGCTCCTCTGTTCACAAGCAGACGAGGGCGTCCCTCATCCAGCAGCGCCAGTCAATGATGCTCTGTGGGTCATGATGCACCCATAACAGCCATGGCAGGGCTCGTCTTTGGGCGGCTGGTCGCTGCGGGCAACGTGGCGCAGGCTGCGCAACTTCTCAGGCCCTGCATTGACTGCGTCTTGAACGAGCGCGCCCTGCTCCAGGGCGAGGCGAGCTACAGCCGGACCGACCCTTACCACGTGAATCACTTCGCCACGCTCTTCTATATGTCGTTCAATCGCCTCGTGTGCGTCCCTCGTACGCCCGTGTCTGGTCCTTCCACCTCGTTGTCCACGGTCTCCTCTGGGTTTAGGTTCAGGATTTGAGCTTTACGTTCAGTTGAGCGCAACACAGTGTCTTGATTGTGGCAGTCATCTCATCTCTGTCGTTGCTGCACACATATGCTCACTGATGGCAATCTCCCCGGCCCGGCAGGAGTCCTTACCGCGGCAAGCTCAATCTGCAGATTCGGTAGGACGGCTGACCTGGACTACGTTACGCTCACGGACGTGAGGCTGCACGAAACAGCAGCTGGAGGCCAGCCATGGCGCAGCTTGCGCACGCGGGACCACGCGGGGACGCAAACGTGGTCACAGGGGAACAAGGGCAACCTCCTCAACTGGCTGTCCCTCTTCTACCACTACCAGGAGGACATCCCCTACGATGTTTGCCAGGTGCGCTAAGGAACCGCCTAGGCTGCCCGAGAGGGACTCCGTCGCGTGAGGAGGAGAATATTGTTGTCATGTGGAACCCTTGACCTTGATACTTGGCAGGATACAATCGTAATGATCCTGTGCCTCCTCATAAGTGTGCTGCCCATCGGCACAGTCACAAGCTTCATCTTCAGATGTACTGCGAGCCGTGGCATGCATGACATTCCAACCTTGTGTAATCTCAACCATGCGCCCTCCGGACCCTTAGGTATGACAGACCCTTATGGAAAGCTCTGGGAAGGGTTTGATTAGTGGAGAGGCTTGGTTGATGGCCGTTCTTACATTTGCTTGAGGAGCGAGTGCAGAAGATGGGCGACCGGCCAATCATCTACATCAATACAGCAAACCACCTGATGGGTGAGAGGAACAACAACCCCGGGCTACCCTTGCAATTATGGAGTGACTATGTCATCATGGACGGCGGTGTGGAGGAAGCTGAGGCGTTCGCCCGCAACCACATTCCACAGAAGCCTGTCTTGTGGGCACCATGGCATGGCAGCTGTGGCTGGCCTCCCTTTGCAAGGCCGCGGCAGAAGGCGTGCAGAGCCACCTGTTGTCGAAAGCTCTTGACTTGACGTATGTAGTTGTTTTGCTTGGTGGCCCGCTTTTGCAGCCTCCATATGTGATCAGAGCTGCTTGACCACCGCAGTCCCCATACTAGAATCTGGTGGACATAGTTGAGGTGGTACGAAGCTTACACTGCATATGGGTGCCATGGCTTTCAGTATTGAGACATTACTTGGCAGAATGGGCGGGGTGGAGGTGGGTGAGACAGCAATGGCCATCACCTTATGCTGACAGGGAAAGAAAGACCTTGAAACTGCAGGAGTTTGCTACATGTACAATGTTGCAGAGTGCACATAGAAGTAGCCCTTCAGCATACATGCTATGAGAGTCTACTGTAGGTCTGTACAAAGAATGTGCAAGAAAGAGACATGTACAGGATTTTCGAGGTGGCTAATGGAAGCTTTGATAACCATCCTCCCTACCTACTGTGAACAAGGGGTTGCGGACTTGGAACCAGCTTTAACCTTGACCTGGACGAGCATTTGGGAGGCCGGCAGCTCCGGGACTGTACACCTGCTGTGTTTTTGGAGCTTGTTCCTTCTCGTATGTACAGGCTGGCCGCTTGCTTCTGCCACCACGAGCGCTGACTGCAACCTGCAATCAGACGCTGCTTGTGGCAGTGCCAGCAGCTTGGGATTGCCCATCTGCAGAGGCAGCACCAAGAAGCGAGCAAGTGTTAACTACAAAGGTAATGCAGTCTGCTAAGGATTATTGTACAATGCATGGAGAGCTTCCTCAGCTGAACAAGGAGGTGGCGTGCCTCTTCCTGCTGAGCTGCCGAAGGACATCTCAGAGGGCAGAGGACATATATACAGAGCGACTGAATTGCCAAGCCGTAGTTGCACAGTACAGCGGCGGCGCACCAAGGATCAACGAAGGAGGCAGAGGCCGTCCACGGGTTGTGGCGACGCGAGCTGCGTGGCACCGCCAGCCAGCTCTGCCCCCAGCTGGCCCTTGGTCCCGGCGCCGCAGGCTAGGACTCGGCCGTGCTGTGTCAACAGCAGGCAGTGTGCGTCGTAGCTTGCAAACTTGGTCGCCGACGCCTGCACGATACGTTCGCCCGCCAGCAGCCCGATGGGCCGCATTCGCCGCGGCCGTGCCACGTCCGGGCCATCCTCGCCCTCTTCCCCTCCACCATCTCCTGCCGCACCGCCGCCGTCGCCGACCTCTCCGCCGCCATGCTCCTGCTGCCTCACATTTAGAGGTTGAGAGAGGCTGCCATTGACAGCCAATACTACGCGCTTCTAAACAGGTGTTAAGTCCCTGGCATCTAGTATCACATTTGTCATCGCAACTGGCTCACGAAAATCAGGTCCACCTGGAAATGGGTCTTAGAGCGTACACGTATTGAAGGGGTCTGTGCAAGCAAAGATACAAAGCCAACAAGAGTGCCTCACCGCGTCCAGCAAGTCCTCGCCGTCATCTTCGCCGTGGCCCAGGCATGTAGAGTCATTACACCCGAATGACCACACCTCGCCTTCCGCCGACAGCACGAACGTGGTGTAGTCACCAGCGGAGACGTGCACAGCAGGCACACCCACGAGGCTTGCGACGACCTTGGGCACCACCTCGTAGTCAGTCAGCCCGTGGCCCAGGCACCCATGCCTGCATGTAAAGGACGGGTCAGAAGGCCTCACTCAAACGACAAGCTTGTGCAGGAACAAGCAGCTGGAGCAGGCAAGGTGTTGCCATAACGACATTGCCACCACATACAGCAGTGACTTCCAAGATATGTGGCTCCCCATGGTCTGCTCTTCCAGTAGGTCCATGACTTGTTACTACCTCATTGGTCTTCTTGTTCTTCCGAGTGTTAGATTTCAGCTTTGCAGGCCTGGCCAGGAGCATGCAGCATACCAATGCTGCAGCAAATTGCTTGTGCCCAAGGTGGTTAGGTGGCTAAGGAGGAGGAGGCACACCTGCCCCAGCCCCAGGTGCAGATGCGGCCATCAGCACCGAGAGCCGCGGCATGCCAGGCGCCGGCAGCCAATGCAACCGGCTGGAAGCCAATCGTGCGGAACTCTGCAATCTCTCGCGGTGCCCGCTCGTCTGTCCGTGTGCCATGACCGAGCTTGCCACCGAGGCCGCATCCCAAAGAAAACACCCGCCTGAGTGCACCGTACTTGTCAAGGCCGATTCAGGCTACAGTCACTGTGCAGTCTCTAAGTGAAGTCTCTAAGCGAGTACCGGCTCCTTCATGTGTCAGCAAGGGCCCCACAGAATGATGACCAGGCACAGTCAGTGTCGTCATGGCGAGACAGGCAATGGTCCAAGTCACACCTGTCGTGAGTGAGGACCATGAGGTAGCAGTAGCCTGCTGCAACCTGCACAACTGGGCAGCCATCGAGCGGGCCACCTAGTAGGTGCGGCGTGCGGTCGTCAACGTTGGTATGGTGGCCCAGGCGCTCGCCGGCACCCCACGAAAGCGTGTACACGCGGCCCTCCCGCGACAGCACCGCTGTGAAGAAGTTGCCGAGCGCCACCTGGCGCCACCGTGCGGACAGCCCCACAAGGTGCGGAGCCTGAGTAGCCGCACATCCTATGGCTGACGCCAGTGGCTATTGCTGGCTTTGGACTGGTCGTGGCAGAGCCGCTGCCAGCTGTGCCGACAAGGTGCCTGGGAGCACCCACCTGAACGACAAAGATGCCAGCCAGCGACTCGACGAGGGTGGGCGTGGCAACAGCACGCGGCGAAGCAGCCGCGTACTCGGCCTCGCCATAGCAGTCCTTGCCGAACATGTACACGGCGCCGCACTCGGTGACGACCATGCTCCGGCTCTTGGCCGCCGCCACGTGCGTTGCTCGGTGGCCCTGCAGCCCACTGTGGCAGGCACGGCAATAGCTGGCGGGCTCGGAGAGGAGCATGGGCGGAAGCTCGACATCCGACACCGCAGCTACAGCACTGGGCGCCGCGGTGGCGGCGGAGGCAAGGCAGGTACCAGATGACGTGGGGCCGCGCCTCGTTCTCGCGCCCGCCGTGTCCGAGCTGCCCGTGGGCACCTGCGCCAAAGGAGAGCACGGCGCCGGACGAAGCTGCGGCGAGGCTGTGGCCGGCCCCTGCAACGACCTGCGGCGCCCCGCGCCGGTAGGCAGCCTCGCCTGCAGCCAGATACGCCAGCACACGCTTCCATGACCCCCCGCACCGCGTCCGTAAGTCGTCTTGGTCCTGCAGCACGCTCTCAAGCCCAGCCGCCGGCATTGCAGTCAGTTGCCAACCATGCTGCAGCATCCTCGCGGCTTTTGCCTGGCTGATCGTGACTCAGACCGCATGCATGCACGGTGGAGAGCCTGCCGGCGGCCGCAAGGCCTCCCTCAACTGGGCGGGTGCTGCCAAATGCTCCCGGCTGGCTAGCTGGAGTCGCGGTGCATGGCGCCCAATTGGGTGGGAGATACAGGTGGCTGCCAAGCGATACCTGCGGCGGCATGGTGGCGAAACACGGCCGCCGATTGCACATGTCCAGCGCCGCGACCTCCGGCAGGGGCAGCGCGGCATCCGGCGGGAAGTGCGCAGGCCGGTGGAAGTACGTGCATGTCGCCTGCGAGGAGCCAGGCATTTGAGCCCAATTGAGCTACAGATTCCAGTCGTTGGTGTGGGCGTCCCAAGCAATGCCGGATGCTGGCCATGGAGCCGTCGTACCGGCAATGCCTCGCATGCTCATCAAAGGCAAGGGCGCTGTGGGCAACAGGCACCGGGCCACGAATGTGACCCCACTGTTACTGCTGAATTTGAAGGCAGTAATGTCGATAAGAACGGATGTTGCGAATACATAGTGGCCAATTGCGTCTCACCTCAAGTCGTGCGAGGTCAGCGGAGCCCAGGGAGCCGCCGCCGAGGACGTGGAGGACGAGGGAGGGGTCGGCGGCCAGCGCAAAGTCGCCGGCCTCGCGGTGGCCGCGCCAGGCCCGCTTGCGGCCCGGCGGCTCCGAGGGCCCCGCCGCCCATTCGAGCTCCCCGGGCGGCGCCAGGCGCAATTGGAGCTGCAGGCCGGAGCCTCCGCCGGCGGCCGCCNGCGGCGGCGGCGGCGGCGCCGGGATGGGGTCCTCCATAGCAGAGGCCCCAGCCCCTGTGCTGCTTCCGGAGCTCGGGGAAGCCTGCCCCATCATCTTCCCCTCCCTCCCTCCTCCCTCTCCTCCCTCCTCCTCCCCCCTTTCTCCCCTCCTCCCCTCCTCCTCCCTCTCCAACCTCCTCCTCTCCTCCCCTCCTCCCTCCCTCCCCTCCTCACCTCCTCCCTCCCTCCTCCCTCCGAGTCAGGCGCCGACACCATGGCGCCACCCCCGCCCTCCCTCCTCCCCCCTCATCGCTGCGGGGCTTGCGGAGCCTCCCGGCCCATTGTCGGGCGCCCGGCAACCAAGACGGCAAGGATGCCCCCGATCGGGCGGCCGTGGAGGCCCTGCCGACCGGCGCCGGGGCTGACGGCTCTCCACTTCACGGTCCCAAGCTTCACGCAGTGCACTTGCGTCAGGCCTTGTCGTGCCGTGGCTGCTGCTGCTTCGTGATCCATCCTCCCCCTGTGCTGACATGACATCTTCAGGCCCCTCTGTAGCTGCTAAACGCTTGTCGGCCCCTCCGAACCCTTGTCAATTCTTTTTGGGCTGGCTTATCACAGCCCTCTTGTTGGGCTGGCTTATCACAGCCCTTGCCCCCATTTGGAGTGCCACTTCTTTCTTCTGGGTCTTGTCGGGGTGCCATCTTGTCCAGCTTCAACGTTACTCCGACTTGCGCTGCTGACTCGGGTCACTCAGCTCCCCTTCGCTGTAGTCCCTTGCATAGCTGTGTGGTGTTGGCGCCTTCCGCCACTATGGACCTTGTTCGGTCCTTGCTTCACAATGTATTTCGAATCGGCCACGCTTTCATATCATGCACACCGCGCGCCTTCTCTCTTATTCTAAGCTGGCCATTGATAGCCCCCAGCCCCTTGGAAGAGCTCGCTTCTTCTACTGTGCGGCGGAATGGCGCTCCCAGCGGCGCTGCCGATCTCCCCTTAGCTCGCTCCAGCGAAAGAAATTGGCTCTTCCAAAGGGGGCGAGGCTGTGAAAAGCCAGCCCGAAAGAGCGAGAGTCTTTTCCAGTAGAGGGCGATGGCTGTGATTGGCCAGCCCAGGAAATAACAAAAGTTCGAAGGGTCCAGAGAAGCGCTTAAGCACACAGTGAACTATCCAGTGGGTGCTCAACTTTCTTTGCCTGTCGAGCAGCCGCAGATCAGATCAGCTGGTCTCTGGGTACCTGGTTCCCTGTCTGTAGCCAGAGGCCGCAGCCAAAGCGCGACCAGCATGCAGATGCAAAGCGTGTGCCATTGACCGCTGAGCAACACTGACATGCACATGCAAGTACAGCGCTCAGAGCTACGGCCCATATGAGAGCTCCTTAGCTCCTGTATTGAGTACATGGGTTGATGGCCGCAAAGGGCTGCATCTCTGCATGGCCAGTGCAGGCCCAATCAAACTTTTGAGCTAAAGTGCGTACTTCTCATATGGGTTTCATAAGTACGGCCTATTGATTTGAAACTTTTGAGCTTCACTTCAGCTTTCATCGACTCAAGGGCACAGCCTCGCCGTAGACCTCTGTACTAGATCGGAATGCTTCCCTTTGGACATCTCTCACACTGGCGGACGCAAATAAGCAGTGAAAAAGCAAGTGATACAGAGCAGTGAAGATGCTGCTATTTATGGCTGTTGGTCTTCAGTCATCCTTAATCAGCAGGCATATGCATGTTATGCATGTTCGTTGTTGGAGTTGCTGACAATCGAGATGCACACATGACTTGTCAATAGATTACAACATTGCTAACTTCAACCCCTAATCCACTATGATTCATTAATACTGGAATGAGGCAGTACCTCGTGCATGAATACCATGGAAGCATTCAATGGTATAAGCTTCAGAGACTGAATGAGCTGCCTTTATCTTATATTTGCAGGCTGCTGCAATGAGATCCTTGTTCCTTGTCAATCTGCTCACGTACCAATGCTTCATACTTGACTCCGCGTTCTTTTCCAACCTAGCAAGGACATTTAGTGCCCTAGAGCCTGGTACTTACGATCTAGATACAGTTCCTATCTTTTACGAACTCCGACTTTATTTGACCACTCAAACCTAAATGACTTCTTGCCAGCTATCCACCTTCCCTCTGCCATGGAAGGTCATTAGCTCACATGTTGCTGTATACCCATGCAAGTCCAGACTACTATGCTGGCTGCAAGGTGTTTCACCAAATGAAGACCGAATAGTTTGGCAGGAAAGGGGGAGAGTCAGGGCTAAGCCAGTTGGTCTAAGGGCCACTGGCCAGAGTGGTCAATGGTGATGTCTAAAGCAGTGACTCAGGTCGAGCCCCCAAAAGTGTCACTTGAGCTCCCACAAGCCTATAATTGCTACAGCTTAGAGGTTGCACTGTGCAGCCCATGATGGTTGAGCAACCCTTGGAGAAAATGTGCATGCAACTTGGAGCTTGCACTTACACTCTGCTGATCCTGGATTCTCCTTGCGACTGCACCTTGGAGCTGTCAAAAGAAAATAGTCGTATGGCATTCCCATAAGCTGCCTCTGCGACTTCGTCTTGTGGCTTGCCCATCAAAGTTGCCACTCTTTTCAAGACCTTCCCCATGAAAGCAAATGGTTGTCCATATCAGGTAGGGCGATGCCACACTATGCCAGCAAGTCTCAGGTCTTGGTCCCGGTGAACTTATTCTAAAGAGTCTTGTATTATCATGAATTTCCAACATTTGAAGCACAAACAATGTCTTCTTCTTTTGTAATCAGAGAACAATTGTCAAAAAATTTTATGCGAGTTTGCATACTTGTCAGGACATACCACTGCCAGATTGGCTGGAGTATTATATTTAGCTTCAGCTGCATCTGCATCAGACGTTGACTGGTGTCTCCCATTATTGATTCTGCACAGTCACAGAGGCTGCTGAAAAGTGAAGCACTGGCACCTGCAAACATTGTTTTCTATGCACCATGCGATAGGTTCTTCTTACCCATGCTCCGGCTGTCTGGCCTCTGCTTCTGATTCCTCTGGTGCTGGGAAAGCATCTGGTGCATCTGTTTCTAGCAGGAGCCTAGTCATTGGTACCTGCAACAAGGATATTGCAATCCTTTGTCAGTTCCTCTTACTGTTCCCTTTTCTGTTGTCAAGTAAAGTAACAAGTGGATGTAGTCAAGCAGGACATCCTCCGCAAACCAAGAGCCATACACAGGCTGGTATAGTGCATGAGTGATATATGATATATACACTTGTTGCGAAGTTATTGGGACGTATAGCTTTATTGGCAGGCAGTTATTGAAAGGCAGTTGGAATGCAGACTTAGCTAAAGACCTGACACAGGCAAGGATATGTACCGAGAGTGTAAGTCATGTGCCACATGTGCCTTTGACTCAGAGACACATACTCCAAGAATCACTTACTCTGCGCAGTATCTGAGATGCTTTCTTTGCTTTCATATGGGTAATGAAACCAGAAAATGAGAAGTATGCCCCTTGCTTGCATAACGAATCAACCATTGCTGCTGAACCCATGTATGAGTGTAGTATCAAGCCGGCTGGGAAGTCCCCCAAGGTCCTGGATAGGGGAGAGAGCTGCATATGGAATGTGTCAGTTGCTTTGCAGTGTACTGCACTCAACACTCCAGAGTGTCCACCACAAAGCCGTAGGGCTGCCCTGTGTGACTAGAGAAACTGTTCTACAAGATGTAGGCTACCATAGTCTTAGGCAGCAGGCAGCCTCATATAACGTCCATAAGCACCATATAAAATACACGACCAGGTACAAATTGCCTTCAGAAGTAGAGTACATTCACACCCTGAGGGTCCAACCTAAGCGTATTCTCCAGGTCGCCATAAGCCCGAACACAGTGGACAGCGACAGGCCTCTTCAACTCCTGTGCTAGTTGTAGCTGTTGGCGCATCACGTCAATCTGCAAGTAAGCAACTTAAAAGGTATTCAATACAAGGCAACCACATGTACAAGCATAGTGGTAGTGACAGGGGAAACATCGAAGGGTCCAGCAAGAAAGAAGGCCACTAGTGGAAACTGCAAATTGTCTGTACTGCTTTGAATGCTCATAGGCATCAAATCAGGTCTCTGTTGACTGTGCAAGACTACTTGGAGGATGGCAATCACACTTGCTCAGTCAGCAAGTCATCTGACCTGGACGGCAAGGTCTGCTTTCTGCCCTCGAGGGCTTTTGTCAATGCCAACCTGCATCCAAGCATGGCTCCTTCAGGTGCAATAAGGAGCACACTGCAGCTGTCAACTCAGACATCACCTTCGGAAAATGATTCACATTGTAGCGGTATGTGCACTACTCTCTGCAGTTCTCCACAGCCTGCCTCTTCCTTTCAGTAATAAGAGTCAGTGTTTGCCAGTGTGCAGTTACCTCACCTACAGCAGCCCCCGGCACTTCCAGAAGCAAGTTCTTGAGCTTCGCCAACCACGATGATGAGCGATCTTTGACAAACCTGCAGATAACCAACCAGTGCTATGTTCAGTCGCTGTCAGCCCCTTGAAAGTCAACAAGCGCAGCAGCACATTATTGTAACGGGGGCCTTGTCTAAGCTCAGCACAATATGGCTGACAACGAAGAAAGAACGAGGAGGTGTCAGCAGTAAGCGACTTTGGTGAATGGCAAGGGGCAGGACCCTCCACCCCCCCCCCCTAATGAGAGGTAGTGTAGCGGGCGGTGTAGCGGGTGTAGCATGCTTGACACTTCATGCTTATCTCAGCCAATGCTAAGCACCATCACCAGGGGGCCACAGAAAAGGCGGATGGCAAAGTGCCGTGGCGGTACATACATTGGTGGCTACTAATGTAGCTAAAGTTGGGCGCATCCTAACAGTTGATGGTCGCTTATGTGAAGAAGCACACAATGTCAACCCGACAATCATAAGGGCGTGCCCGGCTGGAACACTTAGCATCACTGTGTGGTTGCTTGACTTCTACTTTCTATACAAGTTCCGCCATCAAGACGGGTGCCACTCCTGCTAAGGCAAGGCGTGAGTGGAGGATAAGTACCAAGGGTGCAGGCCAAAGGATGGAATAACAGCTTCGTGTCTCTCGCCAAGCTCCCTCACGTGATCCCAGTCGCTCTGCACGTTCCACAACCTTGGTTGCATACAATTACCACTCCACTTCTTCGACGTTCCTACTACAATCCCCTACTCTAGTGACCAGACACTGTCCGCTGAGTATTGCTGCAGCTGTGAAGCAGGTCTCGAAAGTGGACGTCTAAGTGGCCAACGAGCTACAGCACGAATTCTTGGGGTGCAATTAGGCAACAGGCTGTCAAAAGAGATGTAAATGTAATGCTTTACATGACACTCGTGGCTCTGTGACATATTGTGTAACGGCAGACCCCTCACTGGCCACAGTCTCGACATGCAAGAGCACAGCCGAAGCCAATAAGGAGGGCTGTCCGAAGGCTCCAGCGCACCTCGGAGGTGCCATTGGCGACGAGCCACCTCACTCCCGCCGCGCCAGCATCGGCGAGCAGCCGCTCCAGTTGGCCGCCGAGCCGGGGATCCTGAAGGTGGCAGTGGGCGTCGAAGAGGCGCATCGTTGCGAGCTCTGCCACCGGGCCGCCCTCGAGCTGCCGCCGGAACTCCATTTACGCGACGTCGGCCGCCACCATGCCGCTACGCCACCGACGCCGCCGCCGCCGCTGCTGCCGCCGCAGCCTCGGGAGGCGCAGTCGCCGGAGGCGCCATTGGCAACTTGGGGCCGCCACTTGGCGTGCCAAATGAGGAATGAAGTCTTTTCCTCTATACCGAGTTGAAGGAAGGGAGGGAATGCTCTCGTGGTGTAAGGGCCAATTTACACCGGGACGGACGGACGGACGCTGGCGTCCGCCCCGTTGGGGGCGAGGACGCGGCCACGGAGGCCGAGGCCGCCTGCACGTGCAGGTCCGTATTTGAGATCTCGTGTATTGAAGGGTGAGGGGTGCCAGCTGTCCCTTTCCGGGCAGGCCGAAAAGGGGTTGGACGAGGGAGAGGGGAGGGGGTGGACGGAACTGGCCCCTCCTCGGGAGGTGGTGCCAATTCCGTCCGCCCTCGTGGCAAACGCGCGCGTTTCCGCCTGAAACGCGCCCCAAAAGCCGTCCTAGTCAGCGCCGATGTGGCGCCTCCGTGGCGCGCGTCCGCGTCCGGGCGCGCAGGCTGTGTAAAGCCGGGCGTTCCATACACCGCGCGACACGTACCCCTCCGTCCGTCCGTCCGTCCCGAGGTGTAAATTGGCCCTAAGGGCCAATTTACACCGGGACGGACGGACGCAAATTGACCTCTAGTTAGCCTCTACTTGGCAAGACTTTGACCCCAGACGCTCCATACACCGCGTGACACGTACCCCGCGGCGGCGTCCATCCGTCCCGGTGTAAATCGGCCCTAAGAAGAAGATATGGACTGTTTAATAAGTGAAGAAGGACCCGTTCAGTAGAGGGCAATAGCTATGAATAGCCATACCAGAAGAAGAATAAACAGATATCGAAGGGGCCAGAAAATCGCGTAAGCACACAGCGACTCAAGTGGCCACTGGGTGCTCAATATCTACTGTTTAGCAGCCGCAGGTCAGAGAAACTGATCTGCGGGTAGCGGGTCCTCTGTCTATGGCTAGAGGCTGCCGCCAAAGCGAGACCGCCACGCAGATGCAACGAGTGTGCCCTCTACTTATTCTGATCTGCACTTGCTGACTAGCGGTTATTGAGCGCCCACTTGCAGAAGTCATGGAGAGTAGCATCCTGCTTTTGGCGCCCTCAGGACATCTGCGTGCGCACTCTACTTTAGTCTGATCTGCACTTGCTGACTAGAGGTTATTGAGCGCCCACTTGTAGAAGTCATGGAGAGTTGTATCCTGCTTTTGCCACGTTCCGGTCCTTTCAGACCTTGTACATTCCTTTGGGCTGGCCTCTCACAGCCATTGCCTTACATTGGAGATCTATTTCTTCTTCCATAATCGCTGCAGCATACTGACAGGCGCAAGCGATATACCTTACCGAGAGAGCCTGCCACGTTGGAATTGGCCTGCTCCTCTTGGTGACATCGATTTCACAGCGCTGCGCTGGCTGGTGCAGGAGCTCACCGAGCGCTGAACGCCCCGTGAATGTCGATGGCAAGGGGAAGTACTCGTCTTTTCGCGGATGGTCAGCATACTTCGCCCCCTTGCTTCGAGCGGCTCTGGCCACTGCATGCCCTGCCTTGGAGAGGTAATGGCAATGTAGGCAATGGCTGTGAGGGGCCAGCCCAAAAGGAGTGGAAAAGGTCTGTAACGGCCGGAAGGTGTGAAAACCAACGGAACTACTCTCCGTGCTTTCCGTGCTTCTGCGAGTGGAGGAAAAGCAAGGACGCCGCTCCCTTCTGGGCCGCTTGCCTCTTTTCTCACAAACTCAATCAATTAAATTTTCCGCCAGCCGTCCTTGGCCCACACCTTGCATCTGCGAGCTGGCCGTGCTCTAGCTGCCGCTTCTGGCTATTGTGAAGGGGACATACTTCCAGGAGCATAGCCTCTCCGACCTGCGCCTGCTTAGCAGGGGTTACTGAGTGGTTAGTAGCTGCTTTGTATTTTCTTGTGTGCTTGTCATTTCTGCTGCTTCGCCTTAGGGCTTCGCCTGGCTTCCCCCCCCCACTTCTTTTTTGGGCTGGCTGTTCCAGCCCATATTCTCAATGGGCGAGCCCTTCCTCTGCTTTCGATCCAGCGGCCAGCTCAGACAGCCATTGTGAGATTAGAAGAGCTGCTCCTTTCCTGTGGCTAGTCTTTCTGTAACGAAGTTACACAAGATGGAACATCTATATCATGAGAGAGAAGGCGCGCGGTGCGCATGAAATTAAAGCGAGGCCAATTCAAGCCATTACATTGTTCAGGCAGAAAATGCAGAAAGTGCAAAGAATGCAGCGCAAAGAATGTGGCTACATGAAAAGACGCCCTATACTAGGAGGGCCGGAGGTGCCACAGAGCGGGGGGAGCCGTGCTGACGGGGGCCATGTCGACTCGACCGGTACCGCTTGTGGAGCTGCTAGAGGAGGTTGAGAAAGCAGCAATGGCAGGAGGGAGGGCGGGTGGGGGAAAGGAGGGCCGTAGGTGCCACAGAGTGGGGGGAGCCGTGCTGACGGGGGCCATGACGACTCGACCGGTACCGCTTGTGGAGCTGCTAGAGGAGGTTGAGGAGAATGATAGCTGGAGGGGGTACTGAGGAGGCGAAGGACGGGCGCGCGATCTTAGAGAAAGCGCATCTCTGAATAATGGCGCGCCACGCTGATGAAGGAGCAATATGGAATTCAGGAGCGCGACGGCGGCAAAGCCGGAATCTAGTGTTAGAACTCTACTAGTATTAGTATTAGTATTCCGCGCGGGTCCCCGCAATCGGCGGCGACTTCAGCGGCGGAGGCGGCGGCCACGGGTGGATCTTCTGTGAGGGCTTAGCAAGTGGCCGGGCGCCTAATAATCCCATGAGGCCGGGGGCAGGGGCCCCGAGAACCTCGATGGTTACTTAAGGAGGAGGGGCGACCAAGCGCGGGCTTTCCCTCCCCCCCCACAAGAGCTGGTCAGTTGCCGTCCGGTATTCGAGCGTCAGCTAGCGACCTCTATGTGCTGACTCGTGGTTACTGAGCGGGTCAGCTTAGCAGCAGGTGACGTACATTTGTCCAATGTGCTTGCCTTTGTACTTGGCCACACATGGCCTCCCCATCTCTTAATATACACGCATTTTCTTTTCAAACGCTTACACTTGGCACTGTGTACATTTCAACAGCTGGTTTGTTTTGACCCATTGCATACGTTTGGCTCCGACTCCTTTGCTTCGCGACACCAACGCCTCGTCGTTGGGCTTGACGATCCTCATTCTTTACAGTTTCTGACTTGCGGTTGCTTTGACCTGATGTTGCTCACTCGTGGGTATTGAGCTTCCTGTGGTTTCGTCGTGTCTTCTTGTCTAGCTGCCTAGCTGTGTATTTTTTCATTCTTTGGCTTTCGGGCAATGTCCATTCTTTCCGGGCTGGCTTTGCTGGCCCCCTTTTTCTATGGGCGAGCACTTTCTTTTAGAGGCTACCAAGTGTCCATCCTTCGTGGTACTTGCTTAGTTGGGCTTTCTGGCCCCTTGGGACCTTGTCAATTTTTTGGACTGGAAACGGTCCTCAAATTCAGGTACGGTGGAAACGGTACCACAGTACGGTCCTCAAATTCAGAGCCCTCGCTCCTTTTAGGCTCATGCTTTGACACCAGAAAGAAGAAGAAAGAGCTCGCCCATTGAGGATAGGGGCTGGAACAGCCAGCCCAAAAAAGAATGAGCAGAGTACAAGAAAGCTGGTCGAGCCTTAGCTAGTTGCACAAGAGCTTGTCAATTGCCGTCGGGTATTTAGGCATCAGTTAGCAACCTCTATGTGCTGACTCGTGGTTACTGAGCGGGTCAGCATAGCAGCAGGTCAATTACATCTGTCAATGTGCTTGCCTTTGTACTTGGCCACTCAGGCGCTGCCTCACTCATTCCACACAACATTCTCCTTTGGATGAGCTTACTAACGAACAGCCCCTTCGAACCTTCCGGGCTAGCTTTCAGAGCTTTCGCCCCCTGTTGATCAGAAAGAAGGCTCGCCCATTTTTTCTTTCTTCTTCTGAAAGAGGGGCTGGCAAAGCCAGCCCAAAAAGAATGGACAATGTCCAAAGCCGAAGAATGAGATGCCGAGGAAGGACTCCTCCACGGCGCCGCCCAAGTTGCACGCACAGCAGATCTCTAATTACACAGACTCTTTGGGGCATGCGCCCGCGTCCTGGCGCCTCATCTCCTATTATGTAGCCTTGTTTAGTCTGCACTCGACTCTGCCTGAACAATGTATTGGCTTGAATTGGTGGTGACTGCCGACGCATTCGACCGATCCCACCCAGCCCAGTGTGCAACCAAGCCTGGGTATGCGGTCGCCTGCGCCGCTCGTGCCAAAGAACTCAAGTATACAGACCATCCGCCAGCTGACGAGTTCTTCCCGCTGGCCATCGACACACACGGGGCGTTGGGTGCTCGGTGGCTCGAACTGCTCCACCAGCTTGCCCGTCACGCCGTCGCCCGCCGCTTCCATGGGGAGCCGGTGGACTTCCCTGCAGCTGGGTCGCTCGCCCAGGTGTACCGCATGCGCCTGGCCGTCTCGCTGCAGAGGTCAATGGCCCGTGCGCTGCACCTGCGTGCCGGCCGAGCCCTCGCTGCTGCCTCTGGTTCTGGCTAGGGGACATACTTCCAGGAACATAGTCTCTCTGACCTGCGACTGCTTAGCAGGGGTTACTGAGTGATTAATAGCTGCTTTGTTTCTTCTTGTGTGCTTGTCTTTCTTAGTGCTTCACCTAAGTGTTTCGCTTAGCCCCCTTCTTGAATTGGCCTCCCTTTCAATTCATGCGCCCCGCGCGCCTTCTCTCATCGGGAATGCATAGATAGGATCGGACGGTTTAAGGAGCCTCCTGCGGTGGCGCGGGAACGCCACGTGGCGCTACCGGCGGCCCTCCGTCCCTTTAACCCAACCCTCACGAGCGGATAGAAAGGTCGGAAGGGTTGAGGAGGGGCCTGGATTTCCGGCTTGCCGCACTCGAGTCCATTGACTAATGCGATGCACGCCTGGGCCAGATTGTACGTCCTTTACTCGCCCAGTCGAATTGCATCGATCAATCTCCGCCCCTCGAAGCAAGGCGGGCTGGCCTGCCCCTCGAACCCCCGCCTCAAGAGTCGCCCTCAGGCAGCTTGCCGTTCCTGCCCTCCCAGCCAGCGCCGCCGCCAGTGCCGTCGCCGCCGTCGCCGCAGAGCAATCGGCGCGTGCATCATCCCGCGGCCATGGCCGCCACGGCTCTCCACGGCGCTGTGCTCGCGGCCAGCTCGTGCGCGGCTCTTGGTTGCGCTGAGGGGCCGGCGTCCTTGGGCAGCAGGAAGTCGTCCAGGCAGGTCAGAGGCGCGCTGCAGACCTCAAGGCAGAGGAGTCCTGAAATGCACCTCGAGCAATGTGTCACGCATTGTTACGTGCTGCGTTAGAAGTAAAGGCCACGATGAAGGGATCTGGGAGAAAGGCCAGATAAAGGGATCTGGGAGGAGAAGTTTGGGCTAGTGGCCAGGCAACTGTAGGCGGCAGAGTTGTGCAGCGATCGCCGACGGGCTCTGCAGTTGCTCGAGCGCGTATTACAACCATTGGCAAGATGTAGATACCTAGAGCCACATTTTGCGCTGGGTCTATTGGCACTGAGGCTTTGGAACTTGCCTAGGGTCTGAGGAAGGTGACAGTCCAGCGCCAGAGGGGCCCTGTCGCCTGCCCAGTGACTATGTAGAGGAGCTGCTAATCAACTTGTACACCATGTCGTCACAACGTTCCAATCCTGATTGATCGGCCTGGGTACTTATCAAGGACAACCTATGCTTATCTGACATATTGAGGCATAAGCCATGTCTATCCATGCAAAGATAGGATTGGCAAGACAGTGTTGACATCAGGGTAAAAATGTTGCTGCATTGCTCGCCTGCAGGTGAGCTTCTTAGGCAGCAACACTCTGTTCCAGTCCCTCGAGAAGCGCAACAATGTTGGCAAAGCTCACCGATTCGGCAATATGTCAGGTAAGCAGTGTGACTTATGTCTAGCCTCTTGCAATCAGGCAATCAGGCAATCAGACAAGTGAAGCACTGTGCATTGATTTCAAAGCAATCTGAAAGATACAATTACAAGCAATTAGCAATGTCACTTGTGTAGCCATTGATAAGTGTGATCCAGGGGTTCAAGATCACAGGCATGCTCAGTCCACATCCTTGCTTCCCTTCAGCTTGTTACTCGGCAGTCTACACTGTACCAGCTATCAGTGTGAGGTTTAGCTTCTAAAGGTCTGGTTGATCTTCACTAGAGGTTCACACTGAAAGATATGCTGGCTGATGTGCACAATTCTCTTGCAGTGAGGGCAGCCGTTGCTACTGATGAAGCGCCCGTAAAGGCAAAGAAAGTGTCAAGGAAGGACGAGGAAGGGGTCCAGGTCAATCTCTTCAAACCCAAGGAGCCCTACATTGGGAGGTGTCTGCTGAATACCAAAATTGTTGGTGATGATGCTCCTGGGGAGACCTGGCATATGGTCTTCACCACTGAAGGTAAGCTGCTCTTACAATTTTCACTGAGCATATAAGGACAAGGTAGGAAGAAGCCTTCCGAGGAATTCAGTCCAGCTGCAGTACGCCTGCGTTTTGATGGAGTTACTTGGATTTAAGCTTGTGCTTTACCTGATTCTGCGCTGAGATACAAGCTTAATTCGTGCTTCCAGGCAAGGTGCCATACAAGGAGGGACAGTCGATTGGTGTTGTCCCACCTGGTCTGGATAAGAATGGAAAGCCCGAGAAGCTGCGTCTGTACTCCATTGCAAGCTCTGCTCCTGGCGATTTTGGCGACTATAAGACGGTACGATCTGATTGTAGCCAATGTGCCACGATTGGCAAGACGAGCAGCTTATCTGCGAGTCATGGCCAGCTATTGCAGGCCGTTGCAGGCTGATGCTTCTCTTATTTGAGCCACATGAGCTCAGCAACTTATATACTCAACCACTTGTGCCTACAGGTAGATGCTCATGGCCCAGATATTGGCACATGGTAGCTGCACAGCATACGCTTCTGAATCGTTTGAGTGCGTGGTCATTGGCAGGTGTCCTTGTGTGTGAAGCGCTTGGTGTATGTCAATGACAAGGGGGAGACTGTGAAGGGCGTGTGCTCCAACTTCCTCTGTAAGGGCCGAGAATGGCAATATATGTCATCAATACAATTGGGCTGGGCTGCTGTTCGCTTCTGCTATCTCTGCTGTACCAGCTGATGAAAGGATTTCATTGCTCCTGGATGAAGGTGATCTGCAACCTGGTGAAGAGGTCCAGATTACAGGCCCTGTTGGAAAGGAGATGCTCATGCCTAAAGACCCTGCTGCAACTGTCATTATGGTATGTGCAAGCTAAAAGAATGACCACCAAGCGCAAGCATAGGGATGCAAGCAGGTATATCAATCTGCAAAATATACAAAAGTAGTGCTGTCATCTTGCATGACTAGTGTGTAATGGACATACAAATGTCTACCTCATGAACAGACACTAAGGACGCATTTCTCTGCTGCAGTTGGCCACTGGCACTGGCATCGCTCCATTCCGAGGATTCTTGTGGCGCATGTTTTTTGAGAAGCACGACGATTACCAGGTGCACTTTGGCGTACTCCCAGAAAAGTACATCGTGTACTGAGTTTCTGGCTTGTTGTATGGGTCTTATGCCTTACAAGGTTTTCGCCCAATTGCCTTGTTGTTGATTCTGCTGACTGCTGACCTAGTCTTATTTCCTACAGTTCAAAGGAGTTGCGTGGCTGTTCCTTGGGGTTCCCACGAGTAGCTCACTTCTGTATCGTGAGGTTGACAACAAGCTCATTTTGTCATGTTTATGCTACATTTCTGAGGATGTGCATGCACATAGCTCTTTCAGATAAGGCCTGCAGATAGTGGTTGCTCTCATTTGAGTCATCTCAAGTGAAATCAAGAGTAATTTGTATTCGTGTTTTGTTCGTGCTGTGCAGGAGTTTGAGAAGATGAAGGAGAAGTTCCCGGAGAATTTCAGGCTTGACTATGCAGTGTCCAGAGAGCAGACGAATGCCAAGGGCGAGAAGATGTACATTCAAACCCGCATGGCGGAGTATGCGGAGGAGCTCTGGAATCTGTTCAAGAAGGACAGCACCTACACATATATGTGTGGCCTGAAGGGCATGGAGAAGGGCATTGATGATATCATGGCTAGCCTGGCAGAGAAGGACGGTAGGCTCAAGGCTTGATGATGTGCATGCAGTCCAGATACTCTAATTAGCACTGCCAGCACAAACGTGCTTAACATCCTGGCGTCCTTGCACATAGCTCATAGTTCATTCTCCTTGAGGACGTACTGCTAATGCAACAGACAGGAAGCTTCTACCAACCGCTTGCATGTATACACCTGGCTTGTTCTGATCTAGTGATGCAGGGCAGTCTTAGCATTGCTGAGGCTGAATGCTGATAAGCATCTGTTTGCCTTTGCAGGGTACGTGTGGACTGATTATAAGAAGCAGCTGAAGAAGAACGAACAGTGGAATGTGGAAACCTACTGAACTAGGCATGCACGATATACGTTGCTGAAAGAGGGTCGTATACTTGGAGGGACGACCTTCTCACCTGCTTCAACCTCCATACTTAGGAGTTCGACCTGCTCGTCCCATTGCTCGTGCCACTTGCAACACCTTTAGGACAGGGTACATGCCATGCATATGGTCTAGTTGCGGGGCTTTGCATGTATTGCATGCTCTCCGCGCCTCGTTCACTCATTTATCTATTCCATCCCCACAATTTCCTCCATATTGGACCAGGATACCAAATATTACTTGGCGAACTCAGAATTATGTTTCTGTTAAGGATGGGAGTGTCTTGTAGTTGCAAACAGCAACATGCACTCATGCATGCATTCAAAGCTGTGCTTTCCGACAGTCGATTGTGATATGACTGGCAAATTAGCTCGGCATTGATTGTCCACTGTGAGCACTGATGTGTTGAGTACTCATTGCTGAAATTTGCAACTTCAAAGCAGGAACCACCCATCAGCAGAGGGTGCAGTTGCACAGCAGGCCTGCCCTGCTGGATAAGTTGCCAAGCCAAGCAGCAATCACGGTCTTTGATGACAAGGAGAGTGAGCTGACGCACTCTGGATGTAGAAGATGCACTTGTCAATCAGGTACCGGGGCAAAGCTGCGGAGAGCGATGTCAGTCAGCATTCGCAGCGATGGGCTTCGCTCTTCCTAGTTCGGATGCTGGAGCTGCTCAGACAGAGGAGGCTCTCAATCTATCAGAGAAGCGGTGCTGTGGGGCAGCCCAAGTGAATGGACGAGGTCCAGGTCAAAGCCCCAATAATATATTACAATTCATGCGGGTAAAACGAGAGAAGAAGCTCTTGAAATGGAGCGGTGATTGAGAGGCCAGGGGCAAAAGGAATGGGCGAGCAGCTCGCCTTTGCACGTGTCGTGCCCCGGCAACAGTGGGCGTGCAGGCCTTCGCCTACGTCAACTCACAGTGCAGTGCTGCAGCTCAGAGCCAAGTGCAACTCACCAATTCCCTGCAGCGGTCCATGGGCCATGCGAGCTGGCCACGCTCTAGCTGCCGCCTCTGGCTGTCACTGGGGAACTGCTTTCCGGACCTTGTCAGTCAAATTCTTTTCGGGCTGGCTGTCCACAGCCCTTGCCCCTTCGGGAGAGCCACTCTCTCACACCGGCTGCTAGTACTCAGACTTGCAGCTGTCCCTGTGCGACGACCCGCGTGCGACGACCCGCACAGCCGCTTCTACGCAATGCCAAACCGTGAAGGCGCGCGGCTCCGGCTAGACAGCCTGCCGCTAGCGGTCCGGCAGGGCTGGCGGCGGGCTGCCTCTGCCTGACGCGGATTGCGCGCCAAACGAAAGGGGATAAGGCAGTTCGCGCCAAAACCATATCTCTCCCCACCTCCCTCCTCGCCTGCCTCCTCGAGCCCACCCACCCTCCTCCTCGTCGGCCTGTGGCCCTTGTAGACGGCCCTGTTCTCCTCCCTCGGTGGCCTCTCAGCCAAACTTTGTCAATTCTTGACGAGCTGCCTGTTCACATACTATTGTCAGAGCCACTTTCTCTCAGCCGCCTGCTCTTGGCGGCTGGCTTGTCCTCGGCCGCCGCCTCTCTTGGGCGAGAGCGCCGCCCTCCGTCCTCCGCCATTGCATCTCCGGGGGCCGGGCGACAGGGCCTCGGCTCGGCAGGCTATGGCCGATGCTGCCGCGCCGGCGCTGTAATTAGAGGGAGGGTAACGAGTGCTTGCTGATCCGGTGGAGCCCGATGGGGCTTGTGGGCCATCGCTCGGCAGCGGCGCCCCGCTGTGGCCCTGAACGTCTGCGGCGATGGCCAGCGGGCCGCTCGTGCTCCCCAGGCTGCTCCGCTTGTACTTGGTCGACGGCTGTGATCGTGAGCAAGAGCGGCTGAACGCACGTGACTTCGATTCTGCCGCATTCCGACTGCCGCCATTGCCGCGACGACATGGAGCTGCGCTGCGGCACGGCGGCCCTGCACCTGCTGCCTGCCCGATGCACAGCCGCTGTGGGCCTCGCACTGCGCCCCCGGGTCCCGGTGGCAGTCATGCGGGGCCGCTGGTGGAAACACTGGCCGTGGCTTGCACCGCAGAAGCGCGCCGGGGCTTGTCGTAGCGCGGTGGACAGCAGTGGAGGCGGCCTCGCTCTGTCGGCGGCAGCGGCTCTGCCCTTTCGGTGGGGCAAGGAGCCAGTCGTGGAGCTGCCGTTCGACTACTATCAGGTCTGACGCCACCGCGCTAACCCACTTCTGTGCCAAGGCCCTGCCTTTGGCATTGGTGCCGACTCAGTCCAGCTTATTGTGCTGTCCCCATCACCGGCAAGTTCTGAGGCACGATAGATGCCCTGCATGCAGTCGTTTACCTCCATGTCCTTATGGTTGTCGTCCCATGGTGCTGGTGCAGGTGCTGGGCGCGCAGACGCACTTCCTCGCCGACTCGATCCAGCGTGCGCATGAGGCTCGCGTGGCGGCGCCGCTGCCGGCAGAGGGATTCAGCACGGACACACTGGCGGCGCGGCGCGAGCTCCTGGCTGCGGCGCGTGACACGCTGGCCGACCCGCGGCGCCGCGGCGAGTACAACGACGCGCTGCTGCGCGCCCTGGACGCGGCAGGGCCCGCTGGTGCGGCAGGCGGCGTGGCGAGAGCCATACAATGGAGCCAGGTACCGGGCGCGCTGTGCCTTNACGTGGCGCTCTCGGTCGCGCTCGCGCACTCTGCGGAGGCGCGTGCCCGGCTGGCCAGCAATCCGCCCGACGCCGTCGCGGCGTCCGAGGCTCTCGAGACTGCGCTCCGGATCCTCCAGGTACTGCGCTTGGCGCTGCCGCCACTGATGGGCTCTCACTGCATGCAGAAGTCGCCGTGCAGATTCCTTGCTCGGGCGATGCTTGCTGGCCACCTTTGACCGTGTGGCAGTGGCCGGCGGGCGGCATCGCAGGACGAGGGCGGCCGGGCGTTAGCTCCGGCGCTGCAGGAGGAGCTGGAGGCGGCCTTGGAGCGGCTGGCGCCACGCTGCGTGCTCGACCTCTTGGCGCTGCCGCTCGGTGCACCGCATGAGGTCGCCCGCCGCGAGGGCTTGCAGGTCTGACGATGCCACCGCCACTCTGCGGCTTACGCGCTTGACTTGCCGCATGCTAGCATTAGCAAGGCTGTCGGTTTCATCTGCGTCGTGCGCGCGCTGCAGGGCGTCCGAGCAATGCTGTGGGCGCCTGGCGGCGCAGCGCTGGGCCCGGGGTCGCCAAGCGGGCTCCCGCGCGAGCAGTTCATGCGCGAGGCCTTCATGGTCATGACTGCGGAGGAGCAGGTGCGGCAAGCTGAGCTACACCTTCAGTGTTGCCTGGCATGAAGCTGATCACTGTAATATCATGGGCTGTTAAGTTGGCCATTTATGGTTGCAGCTTGACCAGTGTTTTAGCTTCACACCACTCTTGATTGATCATATATAAGATAATTGATGGCCCAGGTGGCGCTTCTGAGGGCGACCCCAAGCAGCGTGCCTGCTGAGCCCCTGGAGGTGTACAATGGCGGGCTGGCGCTGGCGGCACGGGGCTTTGCGACGCGCCGGCCGGCGCTCGTGCGAGAGGCTGACGACCTGCTCGCGCAGCTGCCGCCGACGGCGCCGCCGTTGCCGCCGGCACCGCTTGCACCGCGAGGCGTGCAGAGGGGGGGGGACCCCCCGCCAGAGGTTGCGCTGGAGCGTGCAATGTGCGCACTGCTGCTCGGCCGCGTCGGCGCCGCCCGGGCTTGGCTGGGCCTCTCTGGGCCGCCGCCGTGGTCAGTGGCCGACCCCGGCATCACGCGCTTTGTGCTGGCGCACTCGCCGGCAGCGGCGGCCGCCGCCGCTGCCAGTAGCAGCGCCGTAAATGGCGGTGAGGATGTGGGCGACGACAACGATGTGCTTCTCCCGGGGCTCTGCCGCCTGCTCGAGCGCTGGCTCGGCGAGGTGCTGCTGCCGCGGTTCCGCGATACTGCCAACGCGCCGTCGGCGCTAGCAGGCTACTTTGACAACGCCAGCGTGCGTGCGTACCTGGAGGGCCTCGACCGTGGCTCATTGCTCGATGCACTGGCGCACGCTGGCGCCGCAACCCTCGGCACTGTGCACCGCGCCCTCTCGCTCGGGCGCACTGCGTGGCTGCATGGGCGCACTGCCGCTGACGAGGACCTTGCTGATAGCACGGCCTACCGGCTTCGCAGCGGGGTGCTGGCTGCGGAGAGGGCGGCAGACGAAGTGCTGTCTGCTGGCACTCGCAGCCTGCGGCGGACTGCGGCCAGCAATAGCGGCAGCGGCGCAGCGCTCCTTGAAGACGAGGAAGCTTCTTCAGCGCCGGCGGCGGCGGCAATGGCGCTGCAGCCGCCTCTGCCATCGTCTCTGAGCCCATCTGGTGACAGGCGAGCAGCGGCAAGTGGCGAGGCAGGCAGCTCCAGCAACGGCACGGTGACTGCCGCCGCCTCTGAACTTGCTGGCAGGCAGCTCGCCGCTCCGCCAAGACCCGCAGCTCTTCCGCAGCTGCCACCGGGGCTGCCGCCGGTGAAGCGCCAGGCCGAGGGTGCCATGGACGTGCTCCGGGAGCGGCTGGCCGGCAACGAAGGGGTTGCGGCAGTCGCCGCCGCGCTCGTCGCGCTGCTGGCACTGGCCGTGCACTACCGGCACCGGGCCACTGCTGGTGGCCCCACGGCGATGCGCCAGCATCACAGAGTCTCCACCACGACCACAACAACCGTTGGTGCGAGTCCGCACCCTGCTCTTCCTTCTCTTGTGCTGCGCCGAGGAACTTTCATTTAGATAAAACGTAAAGTAATGTTGTGTTGCAGATCTTTAAACCCCTGTGTCCTAAGTTACTCCCATAGCTCATCTGTGCCGCCATGGCATGCCTGTACTCTGTCGTTGGCAGGGAAGCCGGCGGCCCCCCGCGAGCACGTCTTGCCTCTTGACAAGCGGCGGGCCGAGGCAGTTGTACGGCGGTGGCAGGCCGCCAAAGCAGACGCGCTTGGGCCACAGCACAATGTCGCTGCATTGCACCAGGTACAGCAATGTCAAGAGTGCAGCTCCACACACTAGTAAGCTGCAGCACCAGCGGGCGGGAGCTAGAAGTGGCCACAACTAACTGGAACCTACAATTGCTGCCCGTTCACGTCTTTGGTAGAGCAGCTCAGATACTGCTGTAAGCTTGAGAGCAGCAGTCGTAACTGTCTGAAGCAATCTGATGATGATAGCTTGACTGACAAAAACAGCGGGAGAAAACCTATGATTGTAACAGCTCTTCTTCTTGCACTGTGACTTGGTGCTGGCAGGTCCTGGACGGCGCTATGCTGGAGGAATGGGCAGTCAAGGCTCGCGAGGTGCACCGCCGTGGCCTGCACTGGCAGTATCAGCTTGACGCCGTGCGTGTGGGCAGCCTCATCCTGTCGGAGAGCGGGCGGCGCGCCATGGTGGAGGCCGAGCTGCGCGAGAGTGCGGCATTGGTCGCAGAAGGTGCTGGCGGCGGCCGGCGGAGCTCCTACCGCAGCACGTACACGAGCCGCTATGAGCTGCGCTATTTTGGCACTAGCACTAGCAGCAGCGGCAGCGGCAGCTGGAAAATAAGCAGCGGCAGCGTCGTGCATGAGAAAACTGAATGAGAGACCCTCACTGCTCCGGTTGTTGAATACCATCTTCCAATCTTTCACATTGCCATTCGAAGTTTGTCACAAAGCAAATCAAGCATTCAATGCAGAAAGTCAATGCTGTGCTCATGTGTGAAACGCTTACTCTCATAGCACCATGTCTAAGTCACATGCGCGAATGTCCAAGTGACTCAGAGGAGATGAGGTAGCCCCAGGTGACTAGGCCCATGTATGCGCTTCTTGGCTTCGTTAGAGTGGGCAACGTGCATCCGCTCAATGATCACAATCATTAACAAGTGATCCCGTGGCACCCAGAATGGGGGTGGGCCATAACTATGAAAATAGTAGCTGAAGGGCAACACTGGCAGCTAGCAAAACTGCAATCTGCACTACGTCTTAGGAAGGATCTTGATGGCCAGGAGCGTGGACCTGGCAACACTGACTGATCGGAACAGGCACTGTGCGCCGTGCTGGGACATTTCTGCGGGCACGGCGTTTTCAAAAAGCAAACCGTCTCCGGCACAGGCTGGAGCCATGCTCGGCATACTCTTGCTTTGTCACCACCTTCTGCTCAAACTGCGGGCTGCTTGAGAAAATTGCTCCCCCCCTCCATGCGCACAGCTCCGGCCTACGAGCACCGTTCGCATCAAGAGAATGTCATGCGAAGAGATGAAGATGGAAACACTCGTCAGGCTTGCACAAGGTGACAGACAGAGCAAATGAGGGAAGGGCTTGTAAGGGCTTTCGTTTGGAGGCCCATCGATTGGGTGTACCTGTCTGGAAGTATCACATTTAAGCCATACTCATCTGGCACAAGAGCCCTCAGCTCCATCTCACTACCAACACACGCACACGTCGTCGCCCAGGCGGCACCCGTAGGACAGCGTCAGCAATACTGAGACCAGCACAGGCTGGGCACAGCAGCACAAGCCCACCTGGCAATTGTGCACAAACATCATTCATGACCATGGGCGTCTTACAGCTTCTCTCGGAAGCCGTGGAAGAGCGTGCTGCCGCCAGTCAGCAAGATGCTGCAATGAGCCCAAGGAAAGGACAGCGACATGAGGTGAGATTGGTCATATCCAAGCGTTGCGTCAGGGGCACATGTGCCTGCAGGTACGCTGTGTCACACTTCCCAGTCAGAGGCGCCCAGGTTGTGCCAACAAGAGGTGATGCACTTGGCAGGATAACTATGTGCATGGCGGCCTGCCGCAGCGAGCACAAAAGCACGGGCCTTGTTTCGTCACATAGTCGACCAACTTTGTGGCATTGAGATCAGGGGCGTCCGCTGACCTGGAGTAGAGCAGCGGGTGCATGTCTGCTGGGCAGGCTTTGACGGCGTGGACGATGCATTCTGCCAGCCCAGCCTGATTGATACCTGGCCATCAGCCGCAGCATAATTGTCAATCTTTTCTGTCGTCTTGATGGCTTTGCGACGAGCTTCACGGTGCACCCCAAAATCCTTGCAGAGGTACTGCTGGCTGACCTTCCTCCATAAAGGTCAATGCAGTGGGACTTAAAACCTCGTGCAACCTCAGCTGTGAGTGTGAGTCCACTTGCACCGAGCAGTTGGCACTGGAGCTCACCCAAGTCGGCAGGGTGGAAGAGCATCTCAGGCACCAGGAATCGCTCATTAGTCAGAACAATGGTCGTCTGCGGGACTCCAAGGCTTGCGAAGAGTCACAGCCAGCGCAAAGACCGGAACGCTGGGCGTCCCATAATCAGTACAAGAGCAAGTCGAAATTGCGATCTCCATCCCATGTATTGGACACCTGCCGGCTGACATGGACATATGACCATGTCAGACGTCACCTAGTTGGTGGGTGCTGAACACCTGCTCGTCATCCGCCATGCTCCTGCCAGCTGTGGCACCAGTCTTGCTTGAGCCGTCATCTTGCCTCCTGGCGCTGCCACTTGATGTCGAGTGGGCCCCACCTGTCGCAGCCCGCAGCTCGCCCTCCCCGGCAGTGCTGGCTAGTGAGCTCACTCGCTTGGCAGCCTCGGCAGCCGCAGGGTCTCGTACGAAGCCGCGTTTGTGTCGGATGCCGTCCGGGAGGACATACTCCGCGCGTATGTAGTTATCGGGCCCGGTCCTCCTGGGCCACAAGAGCGCAGGGTCAGGATTGTGGCGCCATGGAGGAGGCATCACCATGCGGCAGCGAGGCGAGCTGCGGGGGCTCGGCTGAGCTGAGGCACTAAGGCAACAATGTTATTACTGTACCTGGCAATCTCAAGGTCCCGTGCCACGTCCAGCGAGCAGAAGCAGAGGCGGTGCTTCACGTCCTCCAGGATGTACGCCTCGCCGCGGACGTCGAGCGAGCGGTACGACACGAGCTCGACGAGGTGGTTCGTCAGGCCCTTGCCGCCGAGGTCGATGCGGCGCACCGCGGCGGGCACCACCCGGCCGCCCACCAGCGGCGTCACGTGCGTGAACGAGAACCCGGCGTCCACGACAACGCCGCATCGCGCCTCGGCCAGCACGCTGCCCGGCTCGGCGGTCGCCTGCCAACCAGCCGGCCATCGACGGCCTGGCTTTCAGCTCTCGCCGACAAATGTGGGTGTCTCGAGGCCGCCGGAAGGCCGTCGAGCTCTAACGCTGCCCTTAAGGGTTCAGGCTTTAGGATTGAGATTTAGGTGTTGGGGTTTATGTTTAAGGGTCTAAGGGATAGGATTTGAGGATTTGGGGTTTAGGTTTTGGGATCCTAAACCGTAAACCCTTAAAAGCGTTTAGGCTTTAGGATTGATATTTAGGGGTTAGGGCTTAGGGGATTAGTTTAAGGTTTGAGGCTTAGGGTTTCTAGGCCTGGCACCTGGCACAGGCGGCTGAGCGCTGCCGCGGGCGCCGCGCAGTAAGCCCGGAAGCCGAGCTCCTCGAACACGACCTCGTCGGTGGCGGCGGCGATCGCCGGCAGCGTGAAGGGCGGCTCGGTGAGCAGGAGCGCGGCGGCGTCGGGCGGCGCGATGCCGGCGGCGGCGAAGGCGCGGCCACACACCGCGCGCTGCACGTCCCAGCTCACGACGTACCCGCGGTCGCACGGCCGCCTGTGGGGCCGCAGCAGGGACGTAAGCGCCGCTGCCGCCGGATTTTGATGGCGCGGCCATGGCCGTCAGCGCCGCCGTCGCCAGAGTCGACGGCGCGGCCATGGCGGCGCGGCGCGGCTCACCGGATGGCCAGGCCGGAGACGTCGCCGCAGGCGTCGAGTTCGTCGCCGACGAGCGCGCGGCGGGCGCTACGCGGCCTCGCGACCAGGCTGGGCAGCGAAAGCGGGGTCTCGTCGCCGGCGCGGCCCACGCGGCAGGTCCCGCCACCGCTGTCCACGACCACGACGCCGCCGCCGCCGCCGCCGCCGCCGCCGCTGGCCGCCGGCATGCGCGCTCGACGAAGCAGGCGAGCGAGGAAGCTTAGGAGACAGGTTTAGGGGTTAGGTTTAGGTTTGCGGGGTTTTAGGGTTCAGTATTAGGATTAGGGGTTAGAAGCTTCCAGGTACTACGACACAGGCGGTGGCCCCGTCGCTGCCGCGGGCATGGCGCCCGCCGCCGCCGCAGCGCTGCTGGCTGTCGCCGNCGCGGCGCGCCACGGCGGCGGCGACGGCGGCGCCGTCGTCCCGGCGCGGCTTTCGTTATCACATTCCGTGACGGGAGGCCCGGGCGCGGGCACCGCCGCCGCCGCCGCCGCCGCCGCCGCAGGAGCTCTACTTCGGCCTCTTCATGCTGCGGACGGCGGGCGCGTACTTGTACGACGCCGCCGGGAATCGATCCCGCGTCGACCGCGCGGACGGCCGCGGCGACCGCTACTGCGGGTGGGCGCCGCCCGCATCCCCAATGGCGCTGCCGTTCACAACGAACGTGGCTCGGCCCTCCGTAAGCCCCTTGATGAGAGCCGCTTGTCATCGTCGTCTGATGGCGAGGGCCCATGTTCGGCGGTCGTTCTCTCGCTGGCAGGACCGCCGCGCCGCTGAGTGCCACGCCGTGCAGCCACCTGGTCGTGGGCGGCGTGCGATACCTGCTGTTCCCAGACCTTCGGGTTGGTCACCGGGGCCCACCCTGCGGCGCTCCACCAGGCGGTTGGTCTAGCCCATTTCCTGCGTGCTCGCAGCTGCGCTCAGCTGCTAAGTAGGTGAAGCAGGCCGAAGACGCTGACTTCGTGATCTCGTTCCTCTCTTTCGCTCGGAAGTACTGCTGCACGTGCTGCACGGCTGCCAACGGTTGCGGCATTGTGGCGCGGGACTGGCTCGCTGGCGCTGCATACCTGGGGAGTGATGAGGTCGACGGCATCGTCTGCGACAAGTGGTCAGCTCCCATTGCGCATGGCTGGCGCTTCGCTTGGTCGTGGGACTTAAGTGCAGCGAAACCCATGTCATGGCCTGGTTGCTTCAATGCATATTGGCCCAATGCCGTGCTCTAACAGCGAGGGTGTGGCGTAGGAACAAGCCGGGCCTGCAGAATAACTACTACTGGCAGACGCCAGCCGGTGTGCCCATCCGCATCTACCAGGTCATTGCTCGCCTCACTGACTTTTGCCATTGCCTTAAGTACCGCCTGCCGCAGTAACAATAAACTCAAGAAGTCGTGCTGCTGTATCTAAACACCCTCGACCTTTCTCGAATTCAGAGAAACTTACGGAATGGGGCTTATTAAGGCTGATGCTTGTGCCGGCACTAGCCGCTATTAAATATTGCAATGTCTTTGCGACGAGCCAGAGGTCTGTGCACAGCCAGTGCTTGCACCCGTGCAGCCAGCTATTATATTCCTGCACATGCCAACAGCCTGACAAGATTGTCTGCCTTGGCCCCTTCTGGCTGTGGTCGGGCAGGAGTATGCAGAGATGATGACATTCCGGCCTGATACGTACACAACATCTCCAGACTTTGTGGATAACACCTTCGCACTTCCGGAGTACTCTGAGTTAGCGGCAGCCCTTTCCATACACGCTTACATGTTGACAGGAGGTCATGCAAGAACGTTGGGCCTCCTGGTGCTTGACATTCTCGTCACAAGGGCCTTGTGAGTGACATGCTATCACAATGTAATATACTTTGATACCGTACACATGGAAAGCTAACACATGCTGTGTCCATGCAGCTGCAAGAGCGCTTGTTACGGGACCTGCCTCATAGCTGCTCAGGTGGGTTGCTCCCAACCAGCCTGCAAGCTGATGCCTTGATGTTACCTAGAGCCAATTCCAACGTCTTTGTAGCTCACTGAGCCTGCAGTTGCCGTGGTTGCAACCTTTGTACTGATAGGTCGGGTTGTTGCCGTGCTACTTAGGTGCCGCTTGCTGCAGCATGAGCTCTTTGAGAGAATCAGTGTACCATAACATACTGCTATGGAGCGAACTCACACTCTGTAGGTATGTTCACAAGTGATATGGTAAGGTACTTCATTCTACATACATTCATACAGAGGCTCTCCTACAAAGTATTTTCACTCGATCAAGGATCGAAAGCTAGAACAAATCAGCAATTCTACAACAGCTGATTGACTCGTCAAGAATCAGTAAACGCTGTGAAGGCAACCCTTTTGACGATTTTATTCGGAGTGACAGCTGCCTTTGGCTGGTCTAAAAGCTGAATTGACCACCCTTAACAATTTGCTGTCAACTTTGTGCAATGTGATTTGCAGCCGATATATGTGCTAAACAGCACTTGGATGATGTGGGCAGCGGACAAGGGTGGTGGTCTTTGTGGATGTCCTCTTTTCTCTTAGGAGTCCATTGGAAAGGGCCACATCAATGTAGCCATCGGCCAATCATATGAACTTGCCTACTCATCAAGTCGGCTTCTCCAGGGCGAGAAAATCTCCGTCATGCTACCACTATCAGCAAGAGCGATGTAGAGTAGCAATGGCTCTAATGACGCAACTGGAGTTGCCGTCAGCAACAGGTCATCCATGAATCTCAGGCAGCAGCACGCATATGGTGATTGGCGGCTGTGATTAAACCACAGAGCAGGCCGGGGGCACGTCTCATACGACGCTTGAATGCCAGATGGGCAAGTGATTTGTGTTCTTCAGCTGCTGCCCTACAAAGCTGATAAGCGGCGATGCAAGCAGGGTGCGGAGATACCTGGCACATCCGCGCCCGCCCTACATCTGGTGTTTGTCTGCGCATGCCCCTTGTCAAACCTGGCAAACCTGACCTTTCTGCATTGTATAGCTGTTGGCTTGAGGCGCAACTCATTCGTCCACCTCTGAAGCTTGTCATATCATGAGGGTTGAGGGCTTCCAAGGGGATATTGTGAGGCCCCTCTTAGCCTGACGCTTCCATGGATGCCACCTCTTATCATCTCAAAGGCACGTGGCTGGCCTTCACAGCCGCTCTCTGAGAAGCAACCGCTTCCCCCGTGGCAAGCTGCAGGTTTCTCGCTCGAGGCCATGCCTTGGCAGCAACACCTCTCTCCAAGACGACGAGGAGGACGTCGAGCAGGAGAGCCTTCGGACGCCTGTCCTGTGCTCTGCAGCCATCGCCCGCTACTGGACGATCTGACATCTGACGCCCGCTACTAGATGCAAGCGCGGCCAGATTGACTGGTGGCTGGGAGAGGCCAGCCCAAAGGAATGGACAAGGTCTGGAGAAGCCGCAGTGCTAAGGACTAAGACAGCAGCAACGAGACTCTCACTCAGTAACCTCTCGTCAAAAGTTGCAGGTCTGAATAGCTAGCCGGCGGAAAGTCGTCACCCTACTAGACGGTCATTACCGAGCGTCCAGGACCGGCTGGAAGTCGATTAAGCTTAACCGCGGCCGGTAACCAAGGCTGCGTTGGTCGAAGGTACCCTCTGACCAGCTCCCCCCCTGCGCCGCCGCGACGGCCATGGCGGCCGCGCCGCCGCGGCCGCCGCCGCANCCGCCGCCGCCGACGCCGCCGCCGCCGCTTCTGCTGCTTGTGCTACTCCTGCTGCTGCGGCCGCCGCCGGGCCTCGCGCTGGAGGACGACGAGCGGCCGTCGCACCGGTCGCGGCTCGTGACGGACTTCACACCAGCCGACCAGCCCGCGCCCGCGCGCGGCCTCGTCGCCGAGAAGCTCTCCTACCACTCCGTCCTCAAGGTGCGCCGCCGTCGCGCCTCTCCTCCTCCTCCTCCGGCAGCGGCGACGGCGGCGGCGGCGGCCCGGCTGACGGCCGGCGCCGGTGTGGCCAGGAGCACGGCCGGTACTGGGCCAACACCACGCACCGGCACTTCGATGGGCTTGTGCTGGCGTACGTGACGCCATGGTCAGTGGCCCCCGCGCCCTCCTCGCCGTCGTCTCGCCAGCCGCCGCAACGGCCGGCTCGATGGTCGCCCGAACGGCGACCAGGCGCCGGTGACTGGCTGTGATGCATCATCGCCTTCAGTGTGAGCCTCGACGATGGGTGCATGAGGGGCTACGTTCCGTTGAATTGACAGGAACGCCAAAGGTTACGACGTCGCCAGGACGTTCCGAGCCAAGTTCACGCACGTCTCGCCCGTATGGTACCAACTCAAGCGGTCCGGCCCTTCCCCATCTAGCTGCTGCCACGTACAGCGGAGTCACGGCCCTTGGTCGCTCAGCGCTGGCTTCTAGCAGCATTGTAGCCTTTTATTCCGAGGAGCCAATGGATGTGGAAGTTGCCGCTGGTACATGCAGAGACACTACTGGACTACGCCTTTACGGTGGTGGCGACGTCGATCTAAAGTGGATGAAGTCTGTCCGCCAAAAGGGCCACCCAATTGTAAGACTCTGCTGCTCTGCATCTGGAATGCTTGATGAGTCTGGTGGCGGTGTTAGTGCCAGTCGCTCTCAAAGCTAACGAGCTACTCAGAGCAGATTCTTGGCAGCTCTGCAGCTTGCTCGACCTCGTCAGCTACTATGCTGCAAAGCGAGCCCTGTTTCCAGGTTGACAAAATAACAGAGTTCCTGAGTGCTTCGATATGGGTGCTAATAAGGAGGTTCCAGGCACTTAGAGAAGTAATTTAGTCCATTGTCGGTCACAAGCTCCCTGCCATTCATTTGACGCTGCCTCTTATTGGCAGATATTACCTAGGGTGGTACTGGAAGGGACCGGCTTGGATTCGTTCCTGAAGAGCAGCGATGATATAAATCAGGCGATCAGCCTTTTGGTGGATGAATGCAAGTAAGCCTGTATGCAGTCTCTCGCACCTGTAGCATGTGGATTGTGGGGTTTCCTGAGATTAATCTGCACACAGGTACCAGAAGTGCCTGCTTGAATGTTGTGTATATACTAGATAAGATCTTTCAAGCACGTTGAAAACCTGGAGAAAGATGTCAGCACATGTGGAGATGAGCTTCATTTCCAAGTGAAGCCCTTGGAGTTTGGCTCCACTTAAGATCAGCTGACTGGTACCTACACACCCGTGTTGAAGTACTAATTCCACTCATGCATGAGTGTTGCTCCTGTGTTCCAGAGAGAAGGAGTACGATGGCCTCACGCTCGAAGCGTGGTCATCATGGGCAGCTAACTCCATACTTGAGAAGCCTGATTTGCGCCAGAAGGTATTCTTTGAGCAAGCACTTGTGCAGGAATCAAGCAGCTCAGGCTTTCCAAACTGCTGTATAGATGATACAAAGAAGTTAACACAACAGGGATGTGTCTGTTGACTGACGAAAGTTTGTGAAAAGGTCCTTTGCACAATCCTGCTTTTATAAAACTATTGTTTCCTATGCAGGCCCTGCACTTTGTCAGAAGCCTGGGGTTGGCCTTTCACCAAACACCCAGTCCAGCAAAGGGTGCCGATCGCAACATGCAGCTCATCTTTGTCATTCCCCCCGTCGGCGAAGGCAGCCACCCCTCTGTCTTCACAAGCGCGGATGTGCGCTTATTAGCACCAGACGTGGATGCGTTTTCGTTGATGACGTATGACTACTCCAACGCGTACAAGCCCGGGCCAAATGCGCCCATGCCATGGGTGCGCAGTATTTTGCAGGCCATTTTTCCCGATCGGAAGCCCCACCCTGCAATGGAGAAGGAGCTGCAGCGGCTGAAGGAGGCCGAGGATGAGGCACTGCGGATGCAAGGCCGCGAACTCAAGAGCCTCCCTGAGGACCCACTGGCTTCCGAAGATTTGACTGCAAGTGATGAGCTTGGGAGCAAGGTCCTCATGGGCTTGAACTTCTTTGGCAATGACTTTGTTTTGCCCCAAGGTTAGCTCTCCGCCATGAAGCCAGAGCCCTTTGACTGCGGGATGCTTCTTGTGCTTTGATGACGGGTTTCTCCTTTGAAGGCAGGCAGTGACAAGCCGGCAGAGCTCAAAGACGTTGCTAGGCTCATGCAACGGTCAGAGAGAGGAAGAGTAAGAGACCGACGAGCAACAAAGACACAGTTCTGTTGTTAACCAGGCAGTCAGATGTCAGATGTCAAGCAAATGGTTTGCCAGCACCTCATCACAATAGGAGTGGGATTTATCAGGTGGAGGGCCGGTTGTGGCTGAAAAGTACCTGCAGACGCTGGACCGGCAGCGGTCAAAGATTGTATGGGAGATTGAGGCGCAGGAGCATGTTTCTTCATACAAGAAGGCTGGCGAGACGCATGCCATCTTCTTCCCCACGCTCCTCTCAATCTCAAGGCGGATCGACGAGGCTCGCGCTTGGGGTGTGGGCCTCTCAATCTGGGAGATTGGCCAAGGATTGGACTACTTCTACGACCTCCTCTGATGTGCCAGTGGTGGAAAGTTTGCTCTTGCTTAAGCACCTATTGCTGGTGCCCCTTATTGAAACCATTAAGCTTGACAGCCTTCCTCTTTTGATGCCATAGTACCTGCCTTTCATTCCCTTATGACACGAAATTGTACAGCGAGCTTGCGAAGACTGACAACGTTGTCTTCTGCGTTCGCAAGTTTTGAGATGATGTCGCTCCCATGGCACTGTAGACTATGGGCAAGGTGCCATAGTGAAGGTAAAGGAAGTCATATCTTGCCGGTCAGACAGTTCGGCTGCCATGCGCAGCAGGCTCAAAGCATGCATGCCAAGCTTGGTGTAGATTGCAGAAGTGGCCTTCCTGTTGTCATGGATTATTGAGCGTAGAGACAGACGCAAGGTTCTTGTCACAAGCCGTGGGGCTGCAGGCTGCAAATCTATGCTATCTTGGTGGCCGTGAGGATTTTTCCACGGCCCTCGCCCCATTCGGAAGAGCCGCTTTCTTCGTCCATTCTCACGCCCTCAAGGTCCGTCACAACTGCAGGGAAGAAGCGGCAGTGTGCCTGGCCTCTGACGGCAGTCGGCGAAGCGAGCCCGTCGGTGCGGCCGTGACGTTAGGCTGCAATGGCGGTCAACGTGAGGATTGTGTGGGGCCCTCGGGGCCTCCCCGGCAATCTAGGAGCCCCCGTCAATAATCTGTTCTTTGTCGTACTTCGTTACTTAGCCCCTGTCAGATATTTCTTTGTTCTTCTGACACGCAGAGTACTGAGTAGTGGGCTGCCTTCATTCAAAGCGCACCGCATTTTCTCCTTATCACAGCCCTAGCCATTAACTGGAGGAGTCTATCATTTCCTGGAACTTCCCTTTAGGTGGTGGGCGTCCACAATCTCCTACGGGACGCCCTGGCGGGCTTGATGCGCGACGCCGGCTACCGCGCCATCGTTGAAGTGAGCAATGTAATGCCCATCACCACGGATTCCCAGGGAGGCCATCACCGTCGCACCCTGGACATTGTGGGTGTACAACCTGGCGGAGGCCCACGAGCTTTGGTTGATGTGGTGGTGACTGAGGCATACAAGAGTTCCGCTTCCACACACATTGCTGGCCACGCAGTGGGAGGTGCTGAGCAGAAAAAGCTCCGACACTACTCAGACTACCCCCGCAGTGACCACCTCCTCCCGGCCGCAATCGACACTTTCGGCTGCTTGGGTCCTCGCTTCCATACCCTACTCGAGAACATAGCGAGTCTGGGATATGCACGACGCGAGGATATGCTCCCAGCCCAGATGGGTATGCCGGCAGCCTATCTGTCATTTCTGCGACGTCGAGTGTCAACCTGTCTGCAACGAGCTCAGGCGTATGCTCTGCATCAGAAAGCTGGTCGAGCCTTAGCTGCTGGCACAAGAGCTAGTCAATTGCCGTCCGGTATTCGAGCGTCAGCTAGCGACCTCTATGTGCTGACTCGTGGTTACTGAGCGGGTCAGCTTAGCAGCAGGTGACGTACATTTGTCCAATGTGCTTGCCTTTGTACTTGGCCACACATGGCCTCCCCATCTCTGAATATACACGCATTTCCTTTCCCGGGGTCGCGGAGCGGGCGAGGCGGTGGACGCGGTTAGGCCAGGGTTGCCGCTTCCCTTTCCCCTCCAACTGCCGCCAATTGCGGCGGGCGAGCCGGGGCGCCATCGTCGGCGCGCGCGGGAGCATGGGCGGCCCGCGCCCCGGCGGCGGCGGCGACGACGGCCGCGAGGCCCGGGCGGGCCCTCACGCCATGGCGGCTCCGGCGGAGGCCTCCAGCTGGTCGCTCGCGTCGTCCGCGTCCTCGTTGCCGCCGCCCATGCTCCGCGCCGACGACGGCAACGAGGACGCCGACTGGGAGACCCTGGACCGCCAGGACTTCGTCGAGAAGGCGGCGCGGGAGCATGAGGCTGACGAGGGCGGCGTCTCGCGTGCCGCCGCGGCCAACAGCCTCACCATCGTGCTCGTGGGAAGGAGCGGCAATGGCAAGAGCGCCACGGGGAATTCCATCCTGAACAAGAAGGTGTTCAAGTCTGCGCGGAGCCATCTCGCCGTCACCTCGACGTGCGAGCTTGCGCACGTCGACAGGTCGGACGGCCGCCACATCAACGTCGTGGACACCCCCGGTATCTCTCGCCCTCCATATATCGCCTATGATTGACAAACACGCCTCTGACGCAACAGATGCTTTAATCTCTCAACGCATCTGCTGATGGCTCATAAAGGTCAAGGGCATGCTGAGGCATGTGAATCAACTGTCATGCATTGGAAGGCTAAATTGCCTCGGGTTTCGCACTGATTGCATGAAGTGAAATGCTTAAATTGGTCGTGTAATTGGTATTTGAATTGACGCCATCACGTCTTCTGCGGTCAATTGTCCAGGCCTTTTTGATCCAGCCACATCCCCAGAGTATCTCAGCAAGGAAATTAGCCGGTGTATCGCGCTGGCCAGGGACGGGGTGCATGCCCTGCTGCTTGTACTGTCTACAAGAAACAGGTTTACAGCTGAGGAGATGGCGGCAGTGGATAGCCTGCAGGTCATATTCGGTGACAAGGTTGTCGATTACATGATCATTGTGTTCACTGGAGGAGATGAGTTGGAAGAAGAAGGACAGTCGCTGGATGACTATCTGCCAGACGTCCATTCCTCTGGTCCTGAGTCCCTGCAGGTAATACCAAAGGGTTGCAGTCCTTCCTGTTGAGGTTGCTGTTAATGGTGGGGCTGCACACTTGGACACGTACCTTCTTGCCTGACCTGCTGTGTTTCTTGAAATGATGACAAGTCATGTTAGCCATCTCCATGAGGGAATCTGATGCCTAAATGCTTGGCTCTACTGCTCTTGGGATTCCTTGTTCCGTACATTGGATAATCACCTCAGCTGCTATGTCTGGATGACCAGGCTTTGCTTCGGCGCTGCGGAGATAGGAAGGTTGTCTTTGACAACAAGACCAAGGATCCTGCGAAGCAGGAGCGTCAGACTCAGGAGCTGCTGAGCATGGTTGACAGTCTGGTGCAAAGCAATGGAGGCCAGCCATACACCAATGCGCTCTTCCAAGAAGCAAAGGTAAGTGCTAGAAGTGAGTCTTCAATTCTGCTGATTGTGGCAGCCAAGCAAAGGTTCAACTTCAAGCTTGCAGCAGGTTCGAAGATTCTTACTAGAAGGGCTTTTTGCAAGTGGCTAGATTGTGGAAGCTTAGCCGAAACGTTGACTTCATCAGGAGGCGGCTGAAGCGGCTAAGGAGGCGAGGGAGGTTGAGCTCAATGAAAGGATTGCAGAGTTCCACTACGACGATGACAAGGCCAAGGAGATGTTCAAAGCCTGGAGGGAGGAGATGCAGGCCTCACATGCAGAGCAGCTGAGGCTTGTAACTAGCATGGTGAGGACCTTACGGCCTTGCTTGCTTTGTCTGGCACCCCCCTATGTGTTGCTGAGGCAAACACTGACTTCACTGACAGGCAGCTGATATAGCTGTAGCTTTCCCAAAGCTTGTTCATGCAAAGCACAAATGGATGTATGTAGTGTCACAGTCCACTTTCTTCCACCTTTGCTCCACAGACTGAACTTGGTCATTTTCTTCAAATGCCTCAGGTTGAAGAGGGCTTGCGGAAGCAGGCTGAGGAGCAGCAGCGAGCTCTCAAGGAACAGCAGGTTGTTTTGGAGGAGCGGCTGGCAAGGGAGAAGGCGGCACGAGAGGAGGCCGAGGACGCGGCCAAGGAAGAGAAGCGGCTGGCTAATGACGAGCTGCAGCGAATGAAGGCCGAATTAGAGGAGCTCAAAATACGAGAAGCCACGCTCTCTGCCTCCAAGGAAGAAAAGCAGCAGGCGCACAATGACCTGCAACGGATGAAGGCCGAGCTAGACCAGCTAAAACAACGAGAGGAGATCCGGCAGAAAATGGACAAGGAACTCAATCGCGGTTGCGTTATTCTGTGATTGCTTCTTACTCATCTTCCAATGCAAGACTTGTCAGCACCTCGCTGTGGGTGACAGCAGTCAGATCAGTGTACAGTGGGGACAAAAGATGGCAACGTGGGTGCACACTTCGGATCTGCTTGCTCAGTTTGGTGCTACTGACAAATGGCGTCAAAGGGTCCAAAGCCTGTTCCTCACACTCTGCTATAGCCGGTGTGCACGGTTGCCTTGACACTCGGCTGCAGTAGGTCCCTTGATGAAACAGGCCAGCGGGCCGGGCCCTTTGGCGCAGGCTTTCTCCTTTCTGAGATACTCCTCGCTCACAGGGGCATCCAGCAGTCTTGTGGATCTCTTGCTGCACGACAGTCCAGTGCTTCTAAGAGGAGTAGGAATTGGTCTCGTGCAAGGAGGGGTGTCGCTGATACAGGCAGCCCAAGTGGGGAGCCGCCTAAGCGGAGAAAACGAAGAAGATGAGCTCAAGTAGAAAGAGAAGTGGCTGTGATTGGCAAATTACAGAATAGCGTGGCCCAATAGATTGAAAGAATGGCTCCTCTACAGTGGGTACTGCTTGCGAGCGATCAGCACGGAAAGAATGGACGCAAGTCATGGGCAAGACAGTCCCCATCCTACCACTTGAAGCTGGCGCAGCGACAGTAAGAAGCTGAGAGCCAGCAGCCTGTAATTAGACAGAGTATTGCAGGCGAACCCCCAGGGCAAAAGCCCGAGGCAGCAACCCAGACGCAGCCTGCCTGGAGGTGCAAGACAAGGCTGACCCGGTTTGCCAAGACACCAACAAGCGCAGGTACGTATACAAGCGAGCTGGCAACGCACAAGCTTGCCTGCTTGTCAGTCAGTGTTTGTCTATGGAGCGGTGTATGAAGAAAGAGTGGCAGCTGGATTGCCAGCATACTTCAGCTGCCTCGCATGCACAGAGGCGTCCAAGGGTTAACAAGAGCGAGTGGCTGACGGGTGCCTGCAGTCGGAGACGTCAGTAAATACAGCGTAAAGTGACAGTGAAAGACAGAAGAGCTCCCATACCCTCCCCTTGCAAGCTCGCCAAAGCGGCCGCTTGTCGGTTTAACAGGCACCTGAACGATCGCCAGGCAAACGCCCCGGGACTTGACCGCCTGTAATTGTAACTGTCTAGAGCAACAAGAGCTCTCACAAGTGGAGGCGGTGGCTGTGAATGGTCAATGCAAGGCCTAAGAATTATTTTGAAGAAAGTACAAAGCAATCAGCAATATAAGCAGCTATATCCGATGGCCACTCAGTAACCCTCAGACAACAGCCTCATTTCGCTATGAGTAGCAGCAGCAGAGAACGAGTCGCCCGGCCAATCTCCTGCGGCGGCAGCCAGGGCACAGCTAGTACGCAGATGCAAGGCGACGCCAGAGAGTGGTACATACATATTGCATGCGATACACCAGGGCCATGGCCCGCACGGCGCTGATGGCATGGCTGCTCGCCCCTGCTGCCACTGCAGTCAGGAATACTATTGCTCGTCGCTCAAGCAGCTGGAGGAGGTCAAGCCACCGAGCCTCAAACGCCCCCTGGACGATTAGTGCTAGTGGGCCAAAGTGAAAACCCACAGGATGGTCCGCGTATGTCCTCGACGTGGGCAGCTTTGGCGACGGCGTGCCACGCTTTCATGGGTGACAAGACGGGGTTGCGGCGGTTGGAAGTGACCGTTGCGGCCAAATCAGCAATGGCGCCCTGTCCAACATCAGGCGTGATGAGCGACCGGGCCGATCGGGGCCCGTCGGCCGCTTGGATGTGATGGGGCTTGACGGACGTGGCCGGGGATGTGGACGTGGAAAGAAGTGGAAAGGGCAGAGAAGTCAAAAGGCGCGGCAGTGACGTGACCGGCTTTCCTTGGGCAGGCGCCGGCGCTTGCTGACCGGAGCCTCTGCGTCCTGCTCGCTGCTCTCTCGGGATTTTGTTGGGGCTGGCGTCCACTTAGCTAATGCCCCTGTCGGACATAGCCTCCTGCTTCTGCTCGCTGGTCATTACGCCCAATTGAAGCTTGATGTACGACCAGCACGTTGAGTGGACGGATCTGAGAGAGAGCTTGCGTGCTCTCGCGATATGCAGCAGCTGAGGGGCCATGCGAGAGAGACTGAAGTAGCTGAAGACGGAAGTAGCCAAAAGGAAGAGCACTATTGTGAGCCGCAATCGCATCAATATCCAGCTGAGCATTGTTTCTGAGCAGAAAAGGGGATCAGTGAACACGCATAAGCCCTTTCACATCAAAACATCATCATCACATTAAAGCGCCACTCTGAACTTTACTTGCCCCCCAGAACGTTCGGCAACCGCTGCCTCGCTTCTCGTTGACCCCAGGGAGAGAAGCTTGAGAAGACAGTGAGAATATCTGAGAAGCGAGCTTTACCAAGCGAGGGCAGTGGCTGTGAGTATGAGGAAGGTCCCACTTAACCCTTCCCCAGCCCTCCTTCGCAGCCAGCCTTCGGCATCTCACTTGCAGCGGCTACGTCCAGCTGGGCCATTTCCTCAAGGGCCCTTGCGGCGCGCTGAGAATGGGCGGCCTGCGCTCCGGGGCCAACGAGAGTCACAAGGCCTTGCCGCAGCCCATGAGCCATCTGACGATGACGGCTACATCGGTGGCATCAAGCTCGTCGCTGGCATCGCCCTCGTCCTCGTCACAACTGCCAATGCTAAGCACCGCTGGTGACAACAAGGACACCCATTGGGAGAATCTTGAGCACATGGAGCTCGTCGAGAAGGGGGTGAGGGAGCCTGAGGCTAAGAAGGCTGGCCCTGTGCCTGCTGTTGCAACCAACAGCCTTACCATTGTGCTCGTGGGAAAGAGCGGAAATGGGAAAAGCGCAACAGGAAATTCCATTCTGAACAAGAAGGTGTTCAAATCTGCACGCAGCCAGCGTGCTGTGACGTCAACGTGCGAGCTCGCGCACGTCGACCGGTCCGATGGCCGCCACATCAATGTCATAGACACGCCAGGTGCTTCCTCGCCCTGTACAAATATAAATCGTTCAACGTGCGCAGTGCCTTTCATGCTTCATGCATGTCCCGCCGTCTTGTGATGCACAGGCTGAGACATTTTAAATAAGCTACTCTGTTGAAGTGAAATACTGCTACCTTTCAGCAATTCACGAATCTCCATGAGGCATGCTGTCCAGGCCTCTTTGGCCCAGCCACGTCCCCTGAGAGCCTCAGCAAAGAGATCAGCCGGTGCATTGCACTGGCCAGGGATGGATTGCACGCCCTGCTGCTAGTCCTTTCCACAAGAAATAGATTTACACCTGAAGAGGCTGCAGCAGTGGATAGCCTGCAAGTCATTTTCGGTGACAGAATTTTGAACTACATGATAATTGTCTTCACTGGAGGAGACGAGCTGGAGGAATCCTCAGATGACTATCTGTCAGGTTGCTGTGAATGTGGTGCTGGGCCGCTGGAGGTATTTGTCTGCATGGAATGCAAGCCTTTCTATCTATATTGCACAAGAGCATACACAAACTAAAGCCAACATGCGACGTCTTGCCCGACCTGCTATACCATTCCTTGTCGTGTTTTTGGTACTTCTCCCTAGATAACAGTACTCTAATCCCGATAATGCAGTGAATATCAGGGGCAAATTGTTGAGACCCCTGCCCTTAGGCTGCCTGGACTCAATGCCTGTACTTCTACGTCTGCAATTTGTGCTGTCAGCGTTAATATGATAACTTCTACATTGAGTATGTATGCATGCGCAGGCCTTGCTTCAGCGCTGTGGGGATAGGAAATTCGTCTTCGACAATAAGACCAAGGATCCTAGAAAGCAGGAGCTACAGAGTCAGGAGTTGCTGAACATGGTCGAGAGCCTGGTGCAGAGCAATGGAGGCCAGCCATACACAAATCTGCTCTTTCAAGAAGCTCAGGTAGCATTCATTCTTGTAAATCTAACCTTGACTATTGGATATTTTGGGCAGTTTCGGCATTTTGAGCACTTCCGGCAAATTGAAGATGCTGACAAAGCTTACAGCCCAGCCAAGAAGAGATCGTCTGTCAGGAGATTGCTGAGAATGCCAAGGCAAGTCAACTGGAGCTCATCAAACAGATGGGAGAGCTTCACAACGGTGACGTCAGGGGTGAGGAGATATTACAGCAAATGCAGGCCTTGCATAAGGAGCAGCTGCATCGTGTAACGAAAATGGTGAGGACCTTGCTGCCTTGCCTGGTCTGCCTGACAAACCCACGCTAATGCTATAGTCAATAGGTTGGCACATAGTCATGGCATCATACTGCCTAGCCTGAGGCGCAGACGACCTCAAGTACTGTTCCTGATATAGAAGTCCTTATGCACTTCAGATTGAAGAGGGGTTACGGAAGCAGGTTGAGGAGAAGCAGCAAGCCCTGCAGGCACATCAGGCGATCTTAGAGGAAAGGCTGGCAAGGGAGATAGAAGCGCGTGAGGCGGCTGAAAGGACGGCTACAACGGAGAGAGAGCACGGTGGCAAAGTATATCCTATAGTCCAGCCTACCCCAGCTTCTAGTAGATCTCCACATTGCAACTTCATTCCTGAATCATGTATTCCGAAATGTCAAATTATAGCTGGGTGCTCAAGCAAGCCGAGCAGCAGTAGCCAGCACTAGATGAGGAGCAGCCAATATTAAGTAGAGCCTGGCTAGTGAGAAAGTGGCACGTTAGGAGGCACATAAGGCAGCCCAGGAGGAGGCTTCAGGCTGGCAGTCAATTTCTTCAAAGTAGCAATCTATATCTTTGGGCTGGAGTGGTACTAATCCTGAGTCCAATTTGCTCATGCACTCCAGGTTGAAGAGTGGATGCAAGAGCATTGTTTTGAGCAGCTGCATTGCATGGGGGAGCAGAGAAGCATCCTGCAGGAGATTCTGGATGGAGGAAGAACTGCAAAGCAGAAGGGGCAAAGTGCGGCCAGGGAAGAGCGGCTGCAGGCTGACCAAGTAAGTACATTCGTCCTTTTGCTTTGATCGTTATAAGTCCACGTATGTTCCTAATCCTGACTCTCTCAATGCACTCCAGGTTGCCGATACTTTTGGTATGCAAGCTATTCTTGGGAATGAGCTGGCAATGGAGAAAAAAGCGCGCAAGGAGGCAGAGAGCAATTTGCGGCAGGTGCAGGACGAGCTTGACAGGGTGAGAGAGCAGAGGAGGAGTCTGAGCGGCTGCACCATTCTGTGATTGCTTGCTTGGCAGCTAGTTTACAAGTCATATAACAGCCTCTTGTCAGCGCCTGGATATTACTGAGAGCAGTTAGAGCCAGGGGATACAGTAGTTATAGCAAGGCATTGCTGCGCCTGGACTTTTATCACAATGTGGTGGGTTTTGGCATTTTCTTGTCCATGGATCCCACGCCTGTTGCCTGCAGCCGTGTCCGTTACCAGGCATGCCAGCCAGCCGGGCCGTGCTGCGCCCACCAGGTACCCAGCGGCAGCCTGGCGGGCAGATGACATGCTGCAGCCCTGGCTTGCAGAGCCTGCCGGTGCTCCTGCAGGGCATAGACAGAAGCAGCCCGGGTGCTCTCTCTCCTCTTCATGCACGCCCATCGTCTCTGCACCTCCAGCTTTCGCCCGCAGTCCTCTTGGGCAAGCCACTCCCTTGGCGAGGCACTCACTCACTCGTTCTCGCCGAGCGACGACCGTGGCGGGGCTGCGCATCTCGCGCGGCATGGCAGAGCGTGAGCCCGCCGAGACGGTCTAAGGTCGAGACCTCATAGCACTCCCCCCAGGACATCTTTGTAGGGCCAGGGCGGCGGTGACAGAGCCACGGCAGGCGCCGACGCCACACCGGAAGATGGACTTGCCGGTCTCGCCTCCGGTCACGACGCCGAAAAGAAGAAGTGGCACTCCCAATGGGGGCAAGGGCTGCGAAAAGCCAGCCCAAAAAGAATTGACAAAGATGGAGTCTTCCAGTAGAGGGCGATGGCTGTGATTGGCCAGCCCAGAAAAAAGAAAGAACAAACTTCGAAGGGGCCAAAAAAGCGCCAAAGCACACAGCGACTCAAGTGGCCACTGGATGCTCAACATTCCCTGTTGAGCAGCCTCAGAACAGCGAAACTAGTCTCCAAGTAGCGGGTTCCCTGTCGGATTTGCTGTTGCTCACTTGTGGGTACTGAGCTTCCATCTGCATCATCTCGTGTCTGATTGTGTACTTTTTCCATTCGGCACCTCTTTGGATTTTGGGCATTGTCCGTTGTCTTTAGGCTGGCTTTGCCAGCCCCTCTTCTCTATGGGCGAGCACTTTCTTCTTGTCTATAGCCAGAGGCTGCAGCCAAAGCACAACCAGCACGCAGGTGAAGCGCTTGTGCCACTGAGGCCCAAAGAAAGAAGTGGCTCTCCCAATGGGGGCCAAAGCTGTGAGAAGCCAGCCCGAAAGAATCGACAAGGGAAGGGGCCAAACTACATAAGGGGCCAGAAGCGCACTTCTCAAAACAGGGGTAGGATGAATCACTCAATAGCAACAAGCAATGAGCAATAGCCCAGAAAGGTCACAAGGTGCCCTCCGACGCCAAGAGCGCACCGGGGTTGGCTGCCTCCCAGCTCATCTGGCTTATGTTGCTGCTGCTGACGCGGGGGCTCTGAGAAGAAAGTAAGTGCGCGCCCATAGAGAAGAGGGGCTGGCAGAAGAAAGTGCTCGCCCATTGAGGATAGGGGCTGGAAAACCCAGCCCAAAACAGAATGAACAAAGTACGAGAAGGGGGCCAGGGGGAGCGCTAAGAATAACAAGCACAGGAAGAAACAAAGCAGCTACGAGTCACTCAGTAACCCCTGCTAAGCAGCCGCAGACCAGAGATGTTCCTGGAAGTGGGTTTCCTGGCCAGAGGCAGCAGCGAGGGCTCTGCCGGCACAAAGGTGCAGCGCGCGGCCCATCGACCTCTATAGCGAGACGGCCAGGCGCATACGGTACACTTGCGCCAGCGACCCGGCTGCAGGAAAGTCCACCGGCTCCCCATGGAAGCGACGGCAATGTAGTGCTCGGGCTGGCCATCCGTACGGCGCTTGCCAGGGACTTAGCGTCAGCATAGCGCCAAGTGAAGCAAGGCAGCCCTAGCCTGCAGAGCCAGCCGGTACTCCTGGGCATGGAACAGAAGCAGCCCGAGTGGCCTCCCCCCTCTTTGCGCACTCCATCGCCCCTCCACATCCAGCATTCGCTTGCAGTCCTCCTGCGCAAGCCACTTCCCTCGGCGAGCATTTACTCGTTCTGGCTGAATGACGATCATGGCTGGGCTGCACTCCACTTGCCGCATGGCAGAGCGGATTGCCCCCCCGATACCTATCTGTTGGGCCGCCGCGACGGAGGAGTCGGTGAATAAGCCACTGGCAAGCGCGCCGTTGCCCACCAGAGGAGAAGAAAGGGCTCGCCCATTGAGGATAGGGGCTGGACAAGCCAGCCCAAAAAAGAAGGAACAAAGAACGAGAAGGGGGCCAGAGGAAGGCAGAGGAAGCGCTAAGAAACCAAAGCACACAAAGAAGATAAGGAACTACAAATTACTCAGTAACCCCTGCTAAGCAGCCGCAAATCTGAGAGGCTAGGGTCCTGGAAGTGGGTCCCCTGGACAGAGCCAGAGGCAGCAGCGAGGGCTCTCCCGGAGAGAAGAGAAGAGAAGACGAAGAGAAGCGGCTCTTCCAAGGGGGCGAGGGCAGTGACAAGCCAGCCCACAAAAGAAGTAAGCGCGGCCAGATTGACTGGTGGCTGGGAGAGGCCACAAAAGAAAGACTGCGGCTGCTGATGATAAAAGAATGGCTGTGAAAGCCAGCCAGGTGAATACAAAGGGTGTTGATTAGCATATCAGCGGAGCCAGAAAAGAGTGAAAAGGAAGAGGGGAGCTCGCCAGTCCCCCCTCCACTCAGCAAATTCCAGAAGGCTTGGAGAAGAAAGAAGAAGGGCTCGCCCATTGAGAATATGGGCTGGAACAGCCAGCCCAAAAAAGAATGAACAGAGTACAAGAAGAGGGGGGGGGGAAGCCAGAAGAGGGGAGCTCGCCAGTCCCCCCTCCACTCAGCAAATTCCAGAAGGCTTGGAGAAGAAAGAAGAAAGAGCTCGCCCATTGAGGATAGGGGCTGGAACAGCCAGCCCAAAAAAGAATGAGCAGAGTACAAGAAGCCCAAGAAGAAGGGGGCCAGGCGAAGCACTAAGAGAGAAGGGATCATCGCGTGACCGGGCACGGTCATCATTCGGCGCCCGGCGGCTTCGCTTGCGCTCGCCCAGCGCTGCCACGTGGCACGCATGCAGAGAAAATTTCCAGGATGAAATAGGAGATAATAATAGAATGGCAAATTGCTCCCATAGACTGAAAATCATGAGAATGTAATTTTTTGCTTTGCTCTTACCACCAACGATAGTGAGAAGATCCACGATTTGCTTCTGCAAGCTTGTGAAGATCATCTCTTCTCTTACGTGCAGCGCCGCTTTCACTGGCAGCATCCAAAATTTAAGCATATAATCATTAATCTAAGCTCAAAGTCTTTTTTGTCCTTTTAATAGCTGCTCTACGAATCCAACGAATTGCCAAGCTTTTTCGGCGTTGTGCTGAGATGATAGAGGGCACGATATGAGTGGTGACCAGAAATGCGGACTTTCCTGCACTCTACTGTAGGTTTGATATTGTCTATCGCTTCTTGAATTAGTGCGATGACGTCACCGTGATTGGAAACCAGAGATTGCGGCTGCTGATATTCAGAAGAAGCTCTCAACCCGCGGGCCTCGTTGCCCGCCGCCGCCCTCCAGGTCCGCTGCCGCCGCCGCCGCCACCGTCGCCACCGCCGCCGCCGCGATGAAAGAGGGTCCGGGCACGATAACAATTGGTTGTGATCATCATACTCAAAATGTATGCCCGTGTACATTTTAAGTATCCTTCACCAGGCACATCCAGTCAAGGCTGTTTTCTTATAACTAATTTCTGCATGCAAAGCAATGTGCCATCGCTGTGACGGCTTCTAAAAGTCTTGATCTATGGCATATGGCTGCAAATTGGAGTGCTGACCACAGTGCTAGTCTATTGAAGTGGCCATGATGTCTCTATCCTTGAAGATGTCATAGATGAGACCGTAAGTCACGCCTGAGGAGTTTGCCGGAGGCAGTCTTGGGGATTGAGTCGAGAAAGCGCACACCGTGCAACCTCTTGTAGCCCACCACCTGCAGGATGTCCTCAAGAAGCTAGTGTCATGAGATACTCGTAGACCCTTCCTTCTCTTTCGAGGGAACAGTCAAGATCATCAATAACTGCTGATCCGAATCAGAACATTCTGGCAGATTATTCTGCCTACATCAACAACATTGGCTAGATGACCAATCTTCATGGTGATCATGATCCATTCGTGCCTGCTTAGTAAATTCTGCACACAAAAGGCCTGGAGCGCTCTGTTGTGAGTACCACCTGCCCAGCTACGAAGTCCTTGATCTCCTCTTCACTGACGGTGGTGCCCTTCTTCGTGACGACAAATGCGATTGGTACCTCCCCTGCATGCTCATCTGCAGCCCTGTGCACAACATAAGAAGTCAACAAACAACAGAGGCCATATCAAAGGACAACACTGGACTAAAGAACGCATCAGTGAACTGTGGAGGTGGTTGAGAGGCTACAGAGGCGCTTGTTAAGACATCTTGCGGGCTCCAAACAACGACATGAATGAGGGCACTTTGCTTTTCCAGCCATACCCTACAACTGCAGCATCAGCAATTTTGGGATGAGATACGAGGATGTCCTCCAACTCTGCAGGAGGAACCTGCAAAGTGGACCAGTGCAAAGCAGGGCAATGCCTACTCAGCCATCATGGGAAATCAGTCTGTACTGACATTCAGGCTAGTGCTCAGAGCTCACTTCTCAAACAATTTCAACAATTCTTCAAGCCAGAATGGTCTGAAGTCTGGTCCAGATGCCAAACCTGGAAGCCTTTGTACTTGATGAGCTCCTTCAGTCGGTCAACAACAAAGAAATAGCCATCCTCATCAACGTATGCAATGTCCCCCGTGTGCAGCCAACCTTCCTTGATAGTTGCACAAGTGGCAGCCTCGTTGTTCAAGTACCCTGCGTCATAGGACACTAGTACTACAACTTGTCAACTTGTATCAGCTTGGCAGCAGGAAAGTATGCAAGCAACATCCCTATACTGACAATCTGCCAGAATGGATGTCCCTCCATATTCAGCTTGTGTAAGAGAGGTGACGGATGAAGGAAGTGCACAACATACAGCCAGACATGCTGCTGTATGTGGCAATGCTGTACCTTTCATGATCTGAGGCCCCCTGCAGCAGAGTTCACCTCGCTGGCCAGTAGGTAAGCTCCTTCCAGTCACAATGTCAACAATCTTCGCCTCAGTCGACGGTGCGACACACCCAGCTGATCCTGGCTTGTTAGCCCTTGGCCGTCTTGCGAAAGAAGGGCTCAGGATTGTCATAGGGCTGCTCTCGGTCATGCCGTATCCCTGTTTCCATGCTGTATCCAACGAGCTCAGCTGCTGGTCTCTTACCAATAATTACCGTAGCCAATTGTGACTCTATGCACGAGACTTGTAAAGCAGCAATGTGACCATCTGGCACTGTCATGCGGGCTGCTGGTACCTGCCCAACTTGCGTATGTGGGAAGCGTGACTTGACGGCAGTCTCCAGCTCCGCACCAAGTGGTGCGGCCCCAGAGACGAGCATACGGAGAGCATCAAGCTTGAACGTGCCAACTATTGGAAGTTTTGCCAGGCCGATGACGATTGGCGGCACAAGTGGTGCAACGGTGATGCGATGGTCCTGCAGCGTCTGCAGGAAAGGCAGCATGTCAAACTTGGGTAGAATGACGAGTGTGGCGCCGGCACGCAGGCTGCACAGTATGATGCACGTGATGGCGTAGATGTGGAAGAACGGCAGCAGGCCCAGCATTGTGTCTGACTCGCGGACATCCAGGACAGGATTGGTGCCACCTGGGGAGCATAGTCAGAGTCAATGGACAAGAAGTCAACGTGTCGCCTGTGTTGGCAACAGAGCCAGTTGTCAGCTAAGGCAGCAGAGTAGCACCTCTGCAAGAGTGAGCAGCGCAGGCTATCACTGGTCGCTGATGGAGTTTCTCAACAATACAAGAGGGAGGAAAGGACGGGAAACCTGCACGCACCAAGGTGCTGCTGGGTATTGGCAACAAGATTACGATGTGTGAGCATGACGCCCTTGGGCAGGCCCGTGGTCCCAGACGAGAACGGCAGCACGCAAGTCGTGTCCAGCTCTGGCTCGCTCGGCCTGAACTTGGCGCCGTCTTCTGAAACACCTCGACGGCGAAGCCATTGACGAATCAAGGCCTCACCTCAGAAATCGACTCTGAAGACAACATGGGTGGGTCGCTATGTTGTGGGGCATTGCTTAGGAGACAGGAGATCAGAAAGATGGTATTAGAAAGCGCGGCCGTGCAAGCACGACCAGCAGGACCTGCGGCTCTGGCAGGGAGAGCAGCCGGGGCGCACCGGAAAAGAGAGCTTGGATGGGCGTGGTGCCCGGCGGGGCCGCCGCGGCGCCGTCTCCGGTGACGAAGACGGGCAAGCCGGAGGCGGCAAAGGTGGGCGCCAGCGCGGGCACGGTGACGACCAGCCGGGCGCCCGAGTCGGCCAGCTGCCGCCGGAGCTCCGGCCAGCTGTACGCCGGGTTGGCGGGCGTCACGACGCCGCCGGCGGCGACGACGCCCAGCAGGGCCACCGGGTACTCGAGCACGTTGGGCGTGCAGAGCATGGCGACGTCGCCGGGCTTGAACCCCAGGCCTGCCACCGCCGCCGCCACCATGGCCGCCGCCGCCGCCGCCAAGACCGTCAGAGCTGCCACTACAGGCCCGGCTTGCGACGAGCTCGCATGGCGGCAGCACCGAGCTCAGCGCCCGGAGTGAGAGCCGCATTGTGGGCTCGGGATGTGATTTGTGGCGCGTGGAGTCACCACCTTGGAGCCCGGCGGCGAAGCTGCGGGCGAGGCGGCCGACGTCGGAGAAGGCGAGGGAGCGGCCGGTGGGGCCGTCGACGAGCGCGGGCTTGGCGGCCAGGCGCGCGCCGGGCGCACAGTGCCGCAGCGCGTACTCGTGCAGCGCCTGCGCCGGCACCGCCACANTGCCATTGCTGCTTCCTCAGCCTCCACGAGCAGCTCCACAAGCGGTACAGGTCGAGTCGACATGGCCCCCGTCAGCATGGCTCCCCCCGCTCTGTGGCACCTCCGGCCCTCCCTTCCCCCACCCGCCCTCCCTCCTGCCATTGCTGCTTCCTCAACCTCCTCTAGCAGCTCCACAAGCGGTACAGGTCGAGTCGTCATGGCCCCCGTCAGCACGGTTCCCCCCGCTCTGTGGCACCTCCGGCCCTCCTTTCCCCCACCCGCCCTCCCCCCTGCCATTGCTGCTTCCTCAGCCTCCACGAGCAGCTCCACAAGCGGTACAGGTCGAGTCGACATGGCCCCCGTCAGCATGGCTCCCCCCGCTCTGTGGCACCTCCGGCCCTCCCTTCCCCCACCCGCCCTCCCTCCTGCCATTGCTGCTTCCTCAACCTCCTCTAGCAGCTCCACAAGCGGTACAGGTCGAGTCGTCATGGCCCCCGTCAGCACGGTTCCCCCCGCTCTGTGGCACCTCCGGCCCTCCTTTCCCCCACCCGCCCTCCCCCCTGCCATTGCTGCTTCCTCAGCCTCCACGAGCAGCTCCACAAGCGGTACAGGTCGAGTCGACATGGCCCCCGTCAGCATGGCTCCCCCCGCTCTGTGGCACCTCCGGCCCTCCCTTCCCCCACCCGCCCTCTCTCCTGCCATTGCTGCTTCCTCAACCTCCTCTAGCAGCTCTACAAGTGGTACAGGTCGAGTCGACATGGCCCCCGTCAGCACGGCTTCCCCCACTCTGTGGCACCTCCGGCCCTCCTAGTATAGGGCGTCTTTCATGTAGCCACATTCTTTGCGCTGCATTCTTTGCACTTTCTGCATTTTCTGCCTGAACAATGTATTGGCTTGAATTGGCCTAGCTTTAATCTCATGCGCACCGCGCGCCTTCTCTCTTCAATCGCTGGAGATGATCTTCTCTTCCAATCTGGAACTTTTTGTCTCGGCTAGCCTCTCGCAGCCCATTGCCTTACATAAAAGAGAAGTGCTCGCCCATAGAGAAGAGTGGCTGGCAAAAAAAGCGGTACGAACTTTGTTCATCTTTTCCTGGGCTGGCCGATTGCAGCCATTTCCCCTCTACTGGAAGCGTCTGTCTGTTTTCTGTCTGTGCTATTGTTTTCCTTGCTTGAGAAGAAGTGGGGCTCAGAAGAAGTGGGGGCTCCCCCTCATCATTCTGGGCTTGTCTTCCACCTGGCTAGACATCAGTCTAGAGAACTAGGCTAGCGCCTCTGCGCACTGCGTGAAGCCTCTGTGTGGCTTTTCACATACCTGCGCGGTGGAAACCCCGCGTAGCCCCCATGGTCTTGACCCGTGCAAAGCAACCGCCATCAAGAGTAGCAGCCGCTTCGCCTGGCAAGCACACGAGGCGCAAGATCCCTAAGCCCTCAAGACCTGTGCAACAGGCACATTGCACATGCACCCTTCTGGCACGTTGAAGCCCACTCCCTCGACACATGTTTAGCTGGCTGCAGCAATTCATGCCATCCAGATCCTCGTAAATGCAAGACAATTTCCGGAATACAACTTAAAGCTCCTGCCAAGGTGCACCACATTCTTCTGCCGTGCCCGCTCGGCCAGTAGGAGGCCGCTGCTCGTTGTGGACTCCGCTCGCTGTGCAGTGGGGGCCCTCGCCCAGGCTGACATTAAACAGCGGCCTCCTTGAATTTGCGCTCAAACGGGCGGCCTTGTCCTTCAGGAGATGGGCTGGCATGAACGTGCCAAGTGCAGCGTAACTGATGCCGACGAGGGTGATCCAGATGGCAAAGATCACTGTAGCAGCCTGCACAAGGAACAAACAGAATTTTTTTGCCCAGACCTTCAGCATGACTTCAGAAGTCTATGAAATTCCTTGCGAAGTCAGGAAGGTCATACCTATACCTGTGGTCATACGGGCCGTTCTGCTCACAACTTTGAGTGCTCATGCGCAAGTCACTGCCATCATCTTATGTGCAGTGCCAGTAAAAGCAGCAGACCTGCACCGACTCTGTGGTGAGCTTCGAATACAGGTGCAGCCCGAGGAAGATGTTAGCAATCCCCATGGTGGTCACTGCGCTCCCCAAACCCCAGTGCGCAGCGAACCATGGCAGGTGCAGTCTTGATTCAGTGAGAGGCGCTAGGAGCCCGAGGAGGAGCTGCAGCAAAGAATATGCGATAGCAATGTCAGCGACCTTGCCATTTGTCCGAGAGAACTAACCGGGGCCACACTCGTAATAGGGCTAGCTACGTCGGCCTTCATGTGCACTGTACAGAGTGGGCTGGTGTATCGGTACTGATTCACTTGCATGTGACAAACACGAATGGTAGTGATATAGTAAGCTGCAAGCCCCATGCGAGCAGTTTAGAATGCAGAAGAGCCTCTTCACAGGAAAGCACCAACCTGAAACCATGTAAGTATAATTGCTGCCAGTCCAAGTTGCACATGGGCCTCTCCGCTATTCAAAGCTGAGAAAGTGCTGAACGCTGCAGAAAGAGGCTCGCTTGGAATTAGAGAATGTTAGAGACCGATTTTCTTCAATAGAATACACGTACTTGACTCCTTGATTTCTATGGTACAAAGCACATTGCTGCTTTACATCAGATCTTCTTGTCAAGCAAACAATAATGGTCTTGTAAGAGAGGCTAGAAAAAACCTTGAGCGACTAGAGCGCCTTGTTTGATTCCACTGAGGAGACGCTAATGCAAGAAGTCCTCGTCTAACTTTTAGACTTCAGAGCTACAAGTTGCAGATGGTAGCAACAGTAGACACCCGTATTAAAAGGTATAAGAATAGCCTGCAGACGAGTAGTGTCCCTGTGGTGACTTGCCTATGATCGCAGCAACGCTTATGCAGGTCACGCCAAGGGACTGGATTGTTGCGTGCAGGAGCAGCCAATGGCGGGCGAGCCCTTTGGAGTATCTTGCAACCAGCACGCCCACCGGCAGAAGCATGCCATACCCGAGCACCATCAGCCATGCATGCCATCTGTACAGTCTCTCAAGATGTTGAGTCTTTGCTGGTGATTGCGTTCGAAGGCCAGCATTGCTGCCTCCAGGTCCCGTGCTTCCACTTACGACCGGACGAGCCTGCCAAAGTACCTTGAAATCACCCCTGCAGCCAGCATAAGCCTACTTTTCTCCATAAATCTGTTGCGATGCGTTGATTGTCAAAATGCAGCGGAAGCTGTGAAGTGATCGGCCCACATCTCGTAATCCTGTTGCCGACTACTCATGTGAGGAGATAGCTTCAGTATGGTGCCCAATAAGAGGGTAAATATGGCTGTCTTGGGACGATATGTCTTCATACCTGTTGTGTCGCCCATGGTACTGGAGGGTATCCAATCCATCAGAGGACATGGCCCAAAGTAGCGTAGTAGGGCCACGTTCTTCCACCACTGGCACAGTCGCGAGGGGGTCATCCACTTGCCGGCTGAAGCTGCAGAAATGCTAGATCACGTATGAACCTTATGATTGTATTAACACAAACTTAGTCTGTAGTAGGAACATAGTACCATTATTGCATGACGTACACTGAGTGCCAGAATTTCGAAGCACTGCTGCAAGAAATCTACTACCTTTACTACTCGGCACTTCATGGTTAGCTCTTGCTTCTGAGCAAGTCGTGGCTGAAAAGTCAATGCTACCATGCTCCATGCTCTTGTACGGCCATAGAGTAGCTTCGCCTTTACTACAGGCTCTGGATCGATGTCAGCCTACATCTTAAGTTGCCAGGACGGATGTCCTACGATCAAAGTAGGAGATGCCATTGCTGTAACGCTGAGATAAGCAGAGAAACGCAGCTCTCGATGTGGCTGCTCAAACTTGCTGCACAGAAACTTTGGAGACTGAGAAGGTGCTGGGTACCTTATGGTGGTGGTGTTGCCAGCCCTCTGTATGTAAGGCTCAATGAGGAACTCATTACTGCTTGCGATGTCCGTCACCTCCTTTCCCTCAAGCCTGCACATGTCCACCAGCGTCTCAAGTCGGGCCTAGAAGTTGCTCGTGAGCCTTTGCATTGAGCACAAAGAGGACTAAGAATGTGGATTCAGACGATGTCTATAGGCATAGCAAGCTGCAGTTGGGGTCCGCAACCAAGCAAGCAATCTTGTAACTTATTAATCAACGCAACACAGTCTGTGACATGCTTTTTGCATGACAAGCGGTGAGCAGTACCGGTACAAGCGAAGGTCCTGCACAGTGGCTGTGCCAAGAAGTATGCGGCCAATAACGGCATCCGAACCAATCATGGCTCCGTCCATTGACCAGCCAAGGGCCACCCACCCACTGGTTTGGGCAACGACTTTGACAGATAGGAGGTTGTCTCTCAACGTCCAATGTAGCTGATATCTGATGAGAAGTCCGTAGAAAATGTGGAAAACTTTCAGCACTAGGCAAGGGCTACACGGAGTGCTTCAATAGATGTGGGGAAGACATAGGGCAAGATTGCAAGAAATACATAGTGCAGAGATTTGATATTTCTCAGACAAGGACTTCCACACTACAAGGACCCTTAGCCCACGCGTCAGGAGGACTGCCACCCTCACTTTTTAGAAACAACCTGCAGCATGCAGGTCATGTCAGGAAGTACTGAAGCCTTGCAGCTTCGGCTGTCATGTGTCACTGTGCTGTCGTCAGTGCCGAGCGCGTGATTGGTCTGCGGGACCTTGCCCACTGTATACAGTGACCTGCGACCTTTCATTCCATCTGCGTGCGGATCAGCGGGGAGATCGCCTCGTGCGCAGGCCTTTCTGAGCCGGGGTCTTGGAGCCACACTGTCGGGCACGTCAAGCACTTCCCTTGCATCTAAGATCGGAACGGCTCCTCGTGGTAGCATCGATATGAGGAAGCCTCCCATTACGTCGGCGTCTAAGCATGTGCCGCAGCGACGGAGGCCGAGCTGCGCTCGCACGCTGCACCAGGACTGGCTCGGCAGCAGGGCGCAGCCGGCGATTGCAGCAGCGCACAGGGCAGCCAAGGCCAGGGCTCGCAGGCGAGCCATCGCCGGCGCCGCAGCGGGGACGGGCGTCCAGACGACGGCGCGGGGCCGCTGCTCCGAGCCGGAGGCGCCGGCGAGCAAGGCGGCGCGGGGTACTGGTGAGCTGCAGGCCACGGGCGCCATGCACGCTGACGGCGCGCCACGCCGGATGGCATGGCGGCGAAACTCCTTGGCCGTGAACAATCTGATATATCGGCAATAGTGCTGCAGAAGCCTTCTTTATGCGGAGCGGGGCTTGCTGCATCAGTAAGCCCCACGCGGGGAGCTGCATCAGTATTTCGTGCAGTCGGCCCTTTCCTGAATCAATCTTACTGATATCCAGTCAAAACAATCACTAAGTGGTCTCTCTGGAGGCTCAGAGAGGCGCTGTGGTTGGGCAGGCTTCAAGGCGAGCTGCACGGAGGTGAGCGGGCAGCACCAGCAGACGCTCATTAGAGCAAGAGCTTTGATCTACTCCTAGACTTGATTGACCGAGAGTGAGGTTGTACAGCCCGGCAGCGGGTATAGAGCAATCCTGCAATACTTGGAAGGAGCATGCGAGCGTGACCGCCGCCGTTCAAGTGCAGGGCGTAGCAGGACGTCGAGGGTGCAAAGGTCCAGCCCGATTACGGTCGCCTTCGCTGCATGATCGAGCGCCAGAGTGTGAACCTCGGGACGTGCAAGTCTCTGAGCACTTGGCTCCAAATATAGTCACCCGACATGCGCAGCGAAGCAAATAGCTACCAGTGACTAATTCTGCATGTGTGTGCGAGGAAGGAAGAACAGCGGACATCAAGCGACTGAAGGCCAGAGCGGCCAGAAACAGGCAACCACATCAACATCTACAGAGCCCTTGCTGCTATGATGACTGGGTATGCGGAAGTCAGCATGTTAAATTCGCGTACCAAAATCCCAATAAAGGGCAGCATACTAAGCCCCTTGGTCACCAGCTGGAGGTTGCCTAGCTCTCCAGCTGCTGACACGGGGGTATTGAGGGCGCCTAGCCTTTGGCTCCGTCATGAACACCTGTATGCATCTGGCTGGCATTTCACAGCCGATTCTTTCATATCAGCAGCCGCTTTATTTCCAGAGCATGGGTCTGAGCGCGCAGCAGACTTACTGAACTGTCGCGGCGGAAGAACGAGAGCACTGCCGCCGGCAAGCACCTCTTAGCCAAAAGCACGTCCTCACAGCTTGCTAGCCGTGGGCTGCTCCTAAGAAGACCGCTCGGAAGCACTGCTCGCTCCCTCGTGAGCGCCGAACGCGGCTGCCGGTACTGCGGGGCAGCTGACAGCCAGCCGAGTGCACACAGAGGTGATCGGGGGTCTAGCGATCACACCACGCGAAGCCGCAATTGGGTTCAAACAGCTCGTCCAATGTAAGGCCATGGCTGAGAGGCAACAGCCCATTGGAATGTACAAGGATGAAAGGGCCGGACGGCGCTGGGGATTGACGAAGTAGCGTAGCTTGGCAGATTGTGGGAGCGATCAGAGCGAGGTCCAGTCGGAGCTGCAGCCCTGCAGCTTGGGGCCGTGCGAGGAGGGAGGGAGGAGGGAGGGAGGAGGGAGGGAGGGCGGAGGCCCAGCCGAACGTCGCGCCCGCGGCGCCGTGACGGCCGCCATGGCGCCGGCGGGCGCATATACCTCCGCGCCTCTGCCACGGCTCCGGGACTCGACTTGTCGAGCAGTACATCGCTCCGCTAGTGGCAGCGCTGCTCCGGGTCTTGCTCGCCCGCCAGAGCTGCCGCCGAGCGCCATGGCCGCCTCCTCGCAGCTCGCCCGCGCTGCCGCCGTGCTGCTGCTCATGGCCGCCTTCCTGGCTGCCGCCGTGCGCGGCCAGGCTCCGGCTGCCGAGGCCGTGGCCGCTGCGGGAGCTGGTGCTGGTGCGACCGACGAGCAAGGCCAAGACCCTGCGAGCACTGATGAAGTCCAGGACGACTCCGCCCGTGCTGGCCGCGAAGGGCGCACGCGCGTTGAGAGGCGTAACATGGAGATGGAATATGACGATCCGTCTGCAGACTCCCACTCGAGTACGCCATTGCTGCAGGCGCCCACTTGGACGGCTCTGGCAGACAGCTTCATGTCTATATATGTATGAAGTAGTCCACAAATGTTTGATATATTACAAGAGAGCTCTTGGGGCTCCCCCTGTTTTGCAATAAGTAGAGGAGGAAGTGGAGCTCTGGGTACGGGACACTGCATGCATTGTTTTGCACATGCTTCAGATTGAAACATACAAACTAAGTATCTCTTATCTTCAGATGACGATGGAGGGGAGCTTGTCCCGATCATCGACCAGGACCTGATCGCCTTGGCGCTCAACTTGGAGTATCTTGAGGCCGAGTTCTACTTGAAGTCAGTGTATGGCTATGGCCTTGAGGGCATTGATCCAGCTCTGACGGGCGGGGGTCCACCATCTATTGGCGGACGACTTGCGAAGCTCTCCCCGGAAGTTCGCGAGATTGCCAAGATGCTGGGATTGCAAGAGGTCGGCCACGTCAAGTAAGACTGTCTGTGTATGTCGCAGCCGGCGTGATGACCAGCACCAGGGCTCTGCCTCACGTGTTAATACATGTGAAGCACATGCATGCAGATGCTGATTGGCGTCGGCCCTGCATGTCTTTAACAAACGCTTCTACTCAGTAGCCTCAAGCTTTTAACATTTGGTTGGCTGTCCAGAAAGTGCAGTCTTATGAGTGACATAATTTGCAGATCGAAGGTCATGTTCGTGCATGTTGGATTTGTGGCATCAGGATTTTCCGGGAGTATCTTGGGCCTGACGCCTTCCCAAGGCCTCCGATCGACATTGGCAAAGTGTGGGCAGTCCTCGGCGAAGAAGCCTTTGGAGCCAAGGATGTGCCATGGGACCCGTATCAGGGAGACGATGCGTGGCTGCTGGCGGCCTTTGTCATCCCCTACGTTGGTCTAACTGGCTACGTGGGGGCCAATCCTCTGCTGAAGACCATGCAGGCTAAGCAGGTGAGCACTTACTTCGTTGTCAAGCAAAGTTCAGTAAGCTCAAAGTACGCTCGCAGCCTATCTTCAACATAGGATACTTGTCATCATCCCCGGGTAAACAGAGCATACTTTTTCACTAATGCTTTCGTTATTCCTCCAGGTGTGCAGCATAGGTAGATTGTAGGCTGCAATTTGCTCCTAGTCAATCAGGAATCGCAGTCATCTCTGTAGCGGCAGCAACGGCAGCATTCTATGCAGCTTGGGCATCATATGCACACACAGATCTGTAGCTTGACTATGATGGCATCTTGCTGACCTCGCTCGCTGGGTCTCGGCTGCTGTTGACCGCATGTGCAGATTCTGGGTGGTGTGCTTGCTATTGAGGCAGGCCAAGACGCCATGCTTCGCACGCTGCTTTACCAAATGAAAAAGCACACTGTCTATCCCTATGGATTGAAGGTAGTGCATGGCCTCCTCTGCATTATGTGAACCAGTGGCCAGGTTGATGTTGGACAGCCAGGCTCTTGACTGCATGCAAACTGCATAACATTATGATATCCCCCTTATGCAGAGGTTCATTGTGCAAGCTGAAGCTTGAGCTTCTTGATGTACGCGTCGTCCTTTCTCAAAATCCAATCTTGTTTCCTCGGTTGACTGTGAAGATCGAAGATATAACGGGAGGTATTGTGAAGCTTCGCCAGCGACTGAATGGCAAGGGTGCACCAATCAATGAGCAGGTCAGCATAGCTGTCCTCTACGTTGTATTCTTAGCAGTCTGAAGTAAATTGCTGCCACTCACAGAGCTCTTGATGAATCTTGACGGGATTGATAGAAAGTTGGATCTAATCAGCAGCTGGACTGATTGACACAACTGTTGTGGACTCTGCAGAACATTGTTGTCCCACCTCTGGAGGGAGCTGAGCACAAAACCTGGACGAACATTCTTGCACGAAACGAGACGTCGCTGGCTTTCCCACGCATCCCCGCAGAGGTCCTGAGTGTGGTCTATGGGACCGGCCACGCAGAGCTTCCTGGTGGTTTCTTCCCCAAGGGAGCTGGTGGAAAGATAGCCGAAGCCTACCTTGCCAAGAAGGGCATAGGCTCCAATATGAGCCCGTGTATGTAACGTGAATCACAACTGCAGAGCATCAGCAAGCTGTGGCGATTTTGGTTCCCTGTCAATATTAGTGAGACAAATAGTGAGTCCGGTGCTGAGAAACTTGGCATCGAATTTTGAGTGGCATACCTGACTGAAGCTTGCTGCAGCAGTCATTGACTTTATTCGACTTTTTATATTTCTCAGCATCATTATTGCTTTGACATATTTGACATATTTGATGGCTAGTGCGTTCTTGGGCAACCCAGCACTTTACCAACACGCTTACATATGTTATGCACAACATGAGACGGATGTATGTGAGAAGTATGGTGTAAACTCCGTCTGGTTCTATTCAGGGCAGAATCCTTCCTCTCTGGGCATACTATACAACGTAGTTGACATGTATACCAACTAGCAGCCCGCTGAGAGAGCAAGAGGACAAGGTTCGGAAGCAGCCGAGACCGCAAATCACGCAGCTACGCAATGAACAAGGCAAGCAGCTATTATCTCAGCTATTATTATTATTATCTATAGGCGAGCCTTCTTTCCGATGGAGGGCCTGTGTGGGAGTATAAACCCAAACGGGCAAGGGCTGTGAAGCCAGCCCTAAAATATTTGACAAGGTTCAAAGGGGTCAAAAGCGCTGGCTCAGAACGGGGAAAGGAAGCGATTAGTCATTCATCCTTCCCCGGTCCTGAGCCCACGCTTTTGGCCCCTCCGAACCTTGTCAAATCTTCTCGGGCTCGCTTTCACAGCCCTTTTGGGATAGCCACTTCTCTCTTTTGACCCCTGCCCGTATTATGTAGCCTTGTTTAGTCTGCACTCGACTCTGCCTGAACAATGGATTGGCTTGAATTGGCCTCCCTTTCAATTCATGCTCCCCGCGCGCCTTCTCTCTTTTTGACCCCTGCCCATAGAGAGATGGCTCGCCCAATGAGAGAAGGCGCGCGGGGCGCATGATTTGAAAGGGAGGCCAAAGAAGACGAGGGGCTCATAGGGCAGTAGCAGCCGCAAGTCGGCAGGACTGGGCAGGTCCAACTGACGAGAGGCTCTTCCATTGGGCCAGAAGGCTTTGAACCGCTTAAAACGGGCTGCGCGGCCGGGCGGGGAAGTCGCCATCTGGCTTACTTCTCGGCGAGTCAGAGCGCCGGGCGCACCGTCAGCGGGCGCCACGCGCCCCGTACAGTTGGCGTGGCGGCTCGGCCGCCGCCCACGCGGCGGTCGCTTCCCTGGCGCGCGCCCGGAGCGATCTGGGGGCGGGAGTGGGGGAAGGAGAAGCTTCCATCTGTTAGAAGCAGCTGTTCTGGAAGAAAGAAGCAGCTCCTCCAACGGCAGGCACTGGCTGTGGCCAACCCAAAAGGAATGTCTTGAGAGCGATGGGCTACGAAAGGAGGAGACATCGGAATCGCTACCCAATGCAAGGCAATGGCTGTGAGAGGCAGCCAAAAGTGGCATAAGAGCGAAGAGAAAGAAGCTCTACGGAAGGGAATGGAAATGCCTCTCCACGAGTGGGGGCGATAGGAGTGATACAAGAAAGAGCTCTTCAAGGGGGGCGAGGGTGCTAAGGGCCAGCCCAAACAGCATGACAAGGTCCTCAAATGGCGATCTGAAAGCTCATACGAAGGCATTCGAAGGGGGCGAGAGCTGTGAAAAGCCAGCCCGAAAGGGGGCTAGAGCTGGGACGGAAGAAAGAGAGAAAAAGGCGCTAGGTGCGCATGGAATGAAAGGGTGGCCGAACTCAGGGCCACTACATCTCAAGCCACTACACTGTTCAGGCAAAAGCTAGTGCAAACAAGCGGAAGAAAACGTGGACGTGGGACTCCGGGTACAGCCGGGGTGGGGGACGCAGGCGCGGTCAGCGCGCGGCCAGAGGAAGGAAGGCCGGCCGGGAGCTGGCCAGGGGGCGAGAGACCTGGGCACGCACTGTGGAGGACCCGGGGAGGGAGAGAGGCTGGGGGAGGGAGGTCGGCATAGCGGGCCCCTGCAGCGGGCCCCCCTGGCTCTGGAGCTGCGATAAGGCCCCACTCCTTGCAGTGCGGGACATCAGCTCGACTCCTCACGCGCCCACGCAGCCCACCTCCCACCCCCCCTCCCCCCCCCCTCTGGCCGCCGCTCGCCTGCCTGCCTGCCCGCCATGAAGGCCGCCGCTGCCGCCGCCGCCGTCGCCCTGCTCCTCTGCGCGACCGCTGGCGCCGCCGTCGCGCAGAGCCCTCCGCCGAGCACGAAAGGTGCGCTGCGCGGCAGCCCGTGATGCGATGAGCTGATATCTCCACTTTCTGCTGGAAGTGCAGCAAGTGCTTAAGGATGCAGCGAGCTTTGGAACGGAAGCTTCTATAATCCTGCGAGAGACGAGAACTAGCAGCTAGAAATAAAGAGAAGACAATCAAAGAGAAGTGTACAAATTTACTTTGGTGAATCATTGGTAGTGGGATGAAGTGCTCCGTCCTCTAGCTGGCATGCTCGATTGGAGGTCTTCTTATGGAGCACCTCCGTCTTGGCTTCTGCAGTGCCCATCACCGACAACTTCACTGACTACGAGCTCTTCCAGCTTGCCCTGAACCTTGAGTACCTCGAGGCTGAGTTCTACCTCTTCTCCGCCTATGGCTATGGCCTCGACAAGCTCGCGCCAAGTCTCACCGGCGGAGGCCCTCCTCCTATTGGAGGACAGAAGGCTGTGCTGTCCCCGGACGTGGAGGCCATTGCCCAGATGCTCGGGCTTCAGGAGATAGGGCACATCAGGTCCGCACACCTGAAGCAGCCACTATAGCCTAAGAATGAGCCACGCACTTAGGATGTTGACTTGAACATTCAAACTTTCTGAAGGCAGCCTCTGACTTGTTCTGCCTGGTTATGTGCAGAATCATCCGCCAGTTTCTTGGAAACAAGGCCTTTCCACGGCCTCTCATAAATATTGGCAGCGTTTGGGAGACGATTGGGAAGGATGCGCTGCTGCCTGCTACATTCAATCCCTACGTAGGCGATGTTCCTTGGCTTCTGGCAGCGTTCAACATCCCGTACGTTGGCCTCACTGGTTATGTTGGCAGCAATGACTATTTGACCAGCAGAACCGCCAAGCACGTGAGTATGCTATGCTCTATTTGGTTGTTATTTAAGGACTTTATGGCCTAGGTGCTAGTTGGTCGCGTGCTCTATGAGAGCTGTAAATGTTGGAGATTTTATTCAGTTATTGAAAGGTCATCTGGCACTGCTTTGATGAGGATGGGAAGTGTCAGTACCACTGTTTGGCAGCATGTTGATATCCATCTCCCCAGTTCACAGGACGCCCACGACATGGTGCCTTCTGACCTTCATGACCGCCCGTGGTCGGTGCCTTCTTCAGCTGTTGGCGGGCGTACTTGGCGTTGAGGGAGGTCAAGACGCTATGCTTCGAACTTTACTGTGGAGCATTCGGGATAGTACTATTTCTCCTTATGGCCTGGCTGTGAAGAACATCACTGGTCTGCTTACACACTTAGGCAACATCCTCAACGGCCCCGATGCACCTGGTATTGTCATGGAGGTAAGTAGCTGGGACAAATATTCCATATATACATCTGGGTATCTTCTGCTATACACATCAGGTTGCACCCGGATTCAGCAATCTTTCCATGTATATCATTTGATGGACTGTGTCCTTGTCAGTCAAGAAAAATTGCATGTGAAATTGCTTGCACTTGGAGTTGAAGATGTTTAATACAGTCTTAATAGAGAATTGTCCTTCATTATTCTACAGCTTCAAAGCAAAGAGCTTTGTCGTTGATGTCAATTTCTGCAGAACATTGTGGTGCCTCCATCACAAGGAGCGGAAGGAAAGACCAGTACCAACATCCTTTCTGCAAATGGTTCCTCGGTTTCATATCAGAGAACTCCTGGCCAGGTCCTGGCCACCGTCTATGGAAGCAAGGATCCGTTTGTACCTGGCGGTTTCTTCCCAAAGGGTGCAAATGGAGCAATTGCCAGGTCATATTTGAATCCAGCGTAAATGGTTGGTATGCACATGGCTGACACTCCCGGAGGTTTTGGGCTGTGAACATTTGGCCAAGTAATGGTAGTGACGTGCAGCAGTTGTATGTACAGCACAAAGACAGATACAGAGACAGATCTCTCTGTAGCTCGTAACCGGCTGCCACCACCTAACCCAGTCACGACATTAGTAGATTTCGCAGAGTTGTGCAATCATGTACTCTACTCTAGGCAACACATGAGACCAAGCCAAGTATCAGGCTTAGCAGAAAGCTCATGGCTTCTATTGCTTAGCTGTAATCTTGCGTTGTTCTAAGCACAGTCTGCGGAGCTACTTTGAATGGCACACGTTGCAGGCTAAAGCGTACTCCTGTGCGGCAATGTGCTACTTAGTTCGGGCATGCAATGCTTGACAAGAGTGTATTTAGATTCTCCTCTTTCAGTGCGGACAATAGTTTGCCATATGATGATGTGTGCCAAGAATACCGAGCGTAAGAATTTGCAAGGACGGAATAGCCATGGCCTCTTGATTGGCTCGTTATCACCAGTACAAGCGCTTGTGGTTGAGACCTTAGGTCGGCCAGTACACAGGTCGTTGACGCGCTCGAAAAGTAGCTGGAGAGCAAGTGGGTTCTTCAGAGGAAAGGCACGCAGTGCGCATGCCATGAAGGGTAGGTCAGACCGAGCTGATGCAATGTTCATACGAAAGGTGAAGGAAGTGGAACAGGATGGAGTAACATAGAAACCTAAAAGTGAGGCCAAGAGGTTCAAGGGGCACAGGATGGAATTATGGCTGGAGGAGAGAAGAAGCGAGAGCTCCCATACCCACCATTGATTTTTCTGGGCTGGCCTCTCCTGGAAGCGTCTTTCTCCACTTCCAGCCGTAGCCCCCGTTGGAAGAGCTTCTTATCGACGACGCCAGTGGTGGAAGCAGAATAGCTCGGTCGCGGGGTGATTTCTTTTCTTTCTATTCTTCGAATGGCTGCAGACACAGAAAGCGCGGCTGTGCATACAGAGGTAGGGCTCGCCCATTGAGGATAGGGGCTGGAAAAGCCAGCCCAAAAAAGAATAAACAAAGTACGAGAAGGGGGCCAGAGGAAGCGCTAAGAAAGAAAAGCACACAAAGAAAGAAAGCAGCTACAAATCACTCAGTAACCCCTGCTAAGCACCCGCAAATCAGAGAGGCTAGGGTCCTGAAAGTGGGTCCCCTGGCCAGAGCCAGAGGCAGCAGCAAGAGCCCGGCCGGCACGAAGGTGCAGCACACGGGCATACAGAAGAGAGAAGTGGTACTCCCAATGGGGGCAAGGGCTGCGAAAAGCCAGCCCAAAAGAATTGACAAAGGTTCGAAGGGGCCTAAGAGCGTTGAGCAGCTACAAAGGGGCCTGAGGATGCGATGGGAAAAACAGGGGGAGGATGGATCACTCAGGAATTACGAGTGAGGAGCCTCAGATCCGACAGACTAGCTGCCGGGAAGCTATCACCCTGACGAAAGCCAGAGGCCGCAGCAAGAGCACGGCCAGCACGCAGATGCAGAGCGTGGGCCATGGACCGCTGGAGGGACACTGACAATCTCATCCGGTATACCTGAGCCCACGAGCCAGCTGCATTGAAGTCAGCCGGTTCGCCGCGCCGGCGGGATACAGCACGCCGCGCGAGCCTGGCCAGTAGGTCGAGCAACTGGGACCCGAGAGCCCCGTGCACGTCCACTGCCAGCGGAATGAATTCATCTGCAGCCGGGTGGTCGGCGTGCTTGGCCGCCTTGCTGCGAGCAGCCTTCGCCGCAGCATGGCCAGCCCGCGAGGCAGAGAGCCCCGGGTTGGAACGGTCGACCACATCGGTGGTGACGACGTCGGCGATGATGCGCGCGCCGCCGCCCGGCGTGGACGCCACCAGGTCGACACGGCGCGTATGGAGTCCGTCGGCCCTCTGGAGGATGGGCATGACGGAGGCGTTCTCCATTGCGACCGTGTAGCCAGCCTCTTGAAAGATGCCGAACATGGCATCGCGCAGAAGATCGTGAGCCGCTGTACGTTCACCTCCAGTGGCGCAGCGGAGGATGTGCGCCGCCAGCTCCGTCGGGTCCGTTGACCGCTCCCCACATGGTTATGGGTATGCCGGCAGCCTATCTGTCATTTCTGCGACGTCGAGTGTCAACCTGTCTGCAACGAGCTCAGGCGTATGCTCTGCATCAGAAAGCTGGTCGAGCCTTAGCTGCTGGCACAAGAGCTAGTCAATTGCCGTCCGGTATTCGAGCGTCAGCTAGCGACCTCTATGTGCTGACTCGTGGTTACTGAGCGGGTCAGCTTAGCAGCAGGTGACGTACATTTGTCCAATGTGCTTGCCTTTGTACTTGGCCACACATGGCCTCCCCATCTCTTAATATACACGCATTTCCCACACTCGCACTGCAGCACGCCCAGCAGGCAGGGCGGGGGGAGGCCCAGCAGGCGATGGGTGGCTGTGCGGAACAGCTCATCCGGCATCCGGAGGGCATCATACAACGGAAGCGCGGAGAGCCAGGCTGCAGCCCTGGGGGAGGCGGCCGACAGCAGCCGAGCACGGCCGCGCACGTCGCTGGCAGGGAGGAGCTGCAGCAAGGCCGTGAACGACGCCGTGTCGACGGCCGCCATGTAGCGCGCCTGCGCCTGTGAGTCCGTGGTGTGGGCAAGGCGGGCAAACGGGACCACGCTCTCTGCAAGGGCAGGGTGCTCCGCGAGTAACCCGTCTTGGGCTGAGCGGAGTGCCTCCTGACAAGGCAACGAGCCCGTCGCCACCTCCTCCACGACCTGCTGTGGCAGGGGCCGCCCATCATGGAGGAAGCGCTGCGCCACCGACGTGGCGACCTGGGCCCAGCTGCCAAGGAATGCTGGCCTGCAGACGCGCGCGAGCGAGCGGCAGCCGAGGCCGCCCTGGCCAGGGGGCAGAGTGGCCTGCAGCTTCGCAGCTGGCGAGGCAAGGAAGCCAGCGTGGCGGATGAGGGCCGCCGCGCCCTCCATGACCCCCGCGTC
>WELB01000023.1:408509-419312 GCA_009602725.1 Spirogloea muscicola
CGCCGCCGCCGCGCTGCGCGCCGCCGCGCTGCTGGCGCTGGTCGCCGCCGCCGCCGCGCAGGGGCTCAACTGCGCCGAGGCGGACTGCGGTTAGAGCCCATCTCGCCCATCTCGCGCCTCCCTGGTCCGTCGCCTCAGCTTGGCGCGCAAGGCCCCAGCTTGCCGTGCCGAGGCGGCCCGCCGCTCTGCTGCGCCCGCTGCGTCGCGAGAGTGCGGCGCAGGCCCGCGTCCCGAGTCGCCCATTCGCCGTCGTGGGTGCCGGCCGTGTCATGACGAGCTCGCCGGCGGTGGACGTCTCGCAGTGCCCATTACGGGCAACTTCACGGAGGTGCAGCTCTTCCAGCTGGCGCTCAACCTGGAGTACCTGGAGGCCGAATTCTACCTCTTCTCCGCCTTCGGCTACGGCCTCGACAAGCTCGCCCCGCAACTGGCGGCTGGCGGGCCATCCCCGATCGGTGGCAAGAAGGCTGCGCTCTCGCCAGAGGTCCGCGAGATTGCCATCATGCTCGGGTACCAGGAGATAGGCCACATCAGGTGATATTCCAAGACACGACCAGGTCGTCACAGCACTGGCCATATATCAAGCAGGGCGCCTGTCGTTGACATGGATTGGTGAAGCATTGAGTGTTGGACTGAAGTATGCTGCGAGCGTGAGCAGGATCATCCGCCAGTTCCTCGGCAAGAACGCCTTCTACCGTCCGCTCATCGACATCGGAAGCGTGTGGAAGACGCTGGGCCAGAAGGCGCTGCTGCCCGGCAACCACACCTTCGACCCCTACTCGGGTGATATCCCGTGGCTGCTCGCGGCGTTCAACATCCCATATGTCGGCCTCACAGGCTACGTCGGCAGCAACGACTACATGACCACCAGGGATGGGAAGCACGTAAGAGCTGCAAAGCCATCGAAAGATCGGCTGTCGACCACCCATGCCTTTGGGGCCTACCTCGCCATCGGCTCTCGTTGTCGCGCTAACGAGGTGTGCGTGTGTGGGTTTGGTGGTGGTCAGCTGCTGGCTGGCGTGCTGGGCGTGGAGGGCGGCCAGGACGCGATGCTGCGCACGTTGCTATGGACCCGGCGGGAGGAGCACGTCGCCCCATTTGGCTTGGCGGTCAAGAACATTACCGGCCTCTTTGTGCATTTGGGCAACATCCTCAACGGCCCCACAGCGCCTGGCAACGTTATGGAGGTACATCTCCACCCACCACCCTGTGCAACTAAATGAGAGTCAGATTTACACGTAAAAGCAGTTTCTCTCTTGGTGCTTTTGGCTCATTGTCATGACTAACCTTACACAGACATTGACCTACACCAAAGCACTATTAGGCTGTGCACGCGACAGCGTCAACAACATTGTTGTGTGCGCTTGATTGGCTGAGGCCTTCTGCCACCTCCATCTGTTGCTCCTGGTCAGGTGGTAGTGGTAGCCATCAACAGTTGGCTCCAACCTCAAGTGGTCAAGAAATTGGCTATCAGTTGTGATTGGCCCTTCAGCTGATGCCAAGATGTGTACACGTGCTGGGTGCAGAACATTGTTGTCCAGCCTAGACTTGGCGCAGAGGGGAAAACTGGCACCAACATCCTTGCTGGCAATGGGTCCTCGGTGTCCTTCCAGCGGACGCCCAGGGAGGTGTTGTCGACAGTGTACGGAGGGTCTCCATATCTGCCTGGTGGATTCTTCCCCAGCGGTGCTGGTGGCGACATCGCCGTCTCCTACAAGAACCCACTTTGAGCTGTATCACACTTTTATAAGCTCAATGACAGCTGCTGCTAGGACTCCTCCCTGTGGCCGCGTGAGAGCAGGAAAGTAGCAGGCCTTGAAGCATCTTCTGCTGGAATGATGAGGGCGGGCCACAGCATAAGCTTTATTCCATTGATTATTTGCCTTTGATTCCCCGTTGCCTTCCTAAGCAGATAGCAATCCACTTTTGTGGTTCTTTAGTTGATAATAACTCATTTTGGGCGACCGTGATACTGAAATACATGCTGTACAAGCTTGTAAAGACACTGCCAGCTAGCTATGAACTTCCCTTTCAAGTTTGACAAATTAGATAATTCGGCAAGGAGCAGTCAGTCAGCACGACGATACACACGTACTAGTCAATTTCAAAGAATGTACACTGCATAGACCTAGTGATGCGACTATACAAGTATATACACTGGCAATAATGTAGACACTTGGTGTTTTGTACATATAGTACTTGCTCAATGTGCGAAGGGAGGGCCAATGAAGTGGAGACTCTATTTGAGTACCAAGCTTCTTCATAGCAGCTATTGTGTACATCAATCTGGCTGAAAGTGGGAGCGCAGGCCAAGCCAGCACTTGTAGTAGTCTTTGTCCAGCTCGGGAGACTGCAAGGCCGCCTCTGTGACCCTGGGCATGAAGGATGTCTCAAACATGAAGGCCAGCGTATCGTCGGACAACTTCACTGGCTTGCTCTCTTCCGCCAATGCCACTGCTGTCTGGTGAATGACCAATCGGTAGAGGGATGAGCAGCAAGCCAGGCGTCAGGAATACCACGATGAAGCTCGAACACAATGAAGGAACAGATTTCCTCGACTTCAATATGAAAACTTTCTGCGCAAGCAAGTACTATTGTACTATTGTACTAAGTGCAAAAGAAGATGTTAGCAACCTCAAAAGTCTGCGTGTCAGGCCCATGAGGGGTCATGCAGCTGTGCAGGCTGGCTCCCCCTGGCAGGAACCCCTCTGCTTTTGCCTGTAGACACACTTGGAAGGCTGGTCAGGCGCCAGCTTGCCCGAGATAAAATGGAGTGCAGGCGGCCTCTGCTTTAATGCCATCAGATGTGACACTCCAGGACCTCTCTTAGACGAGCGGGCCAGCACTGAGGCGAGCAATTCCAGAACTCCGACTTATGACTGGTCTATAAGTGTCACTATGAATGCAAGCATCAGGCAATAACCTCGTATACGCCACGTATGAGGCCCATGAATTCGGACATCGCGTTGCGGTGGTAGTAAGGTGGCCGGAAGGTGTGCTCAGCGACCGTCCACCTGCACTCACAGGCAGGCAGTGAAGGTCACAAGCTCCCCAGTACGAACCTCCTTCAGTGGGAAGCGAAGAGAATGGGCCTGAGGCTAACCTTGGGGGAAAGACGACAAAGTCAACCACCGCCACACCCGGCCGGCTGGAGGGGCAGGTCAACACTGTCACATCACATGCTGAGATTCAGGTGATGCGCCCAAGCGAGCAGAATGCGTCTTTGTTCACATCATGCTGTGAAGCCTTTCCATCTGATGTCTAGGCAGCCATGAGGTCCTGCCTTTATGTTCGACATTACTTCAGTTCCATATGCAACTTTCTATGCAGCACGACCATGAACCCCACAAGCACCCGCATCCTTAGGTGGTGTCTTTTGACGTGGTGATGGAGAGCACCAGTGAAGATAGATGGGTCGGGGTGGTCAAATGCCACGGCATTCATGGGGCAGAACCTGGATAGATTGTACTGCAGAGGAGTGCAAGTTGAGTGGAGGTGTCTTAGCCACGGCCCAGCCCACCATGTGACCTTCTGTATCTACTTCTCAACATGACACAGTCTAAAGCCAAGAAAGGACTTCAAGAAGTCTGCTGCATCTTGACATCAGATCAGAAAAGATGCATGCTTGACATGGGCACCAGCTGTTAGAAGCTCAGCAACGGTCTGACGGTGGTGCTTCTCCACCTTGTATGGAGTGTAGTTGCCATGCCAGGCAACCACATTGAACGGCGAAAAGTCTTGCCGTGCCTCAAAGAGCGCTCCGTCAAACTTGTGGATGATCCGGAAGCTTGGGCGGGGGGTGTCCTCGTACCAGGCCACGGGCACCAGGAAGTCCCGCGGGTTGGCAAGACCATTGGCACCTGGGCCCAGCCAGCACGCCTGCTGTGCCCATGTCAAGGATCCGGGTACAAACCAAGCAAGCTTTCTTTGCAATATTTAGTACAATTTCTAGACCTCAAAACCTTGTTCATAATTAAAATTGCTCTACATCCCAAATAGTAGACTCCAGAAGGAAGTATTGATTGTTGCTTGCCAATGTTGTGAGATGCAGTCTTCGTGTGATGCAGAGAGCGGCTCACCAATCGGCCCTAGGTCCGGCAGCTGGAAGTGGCCTCCAAACACTTCGCAGATGTACCCACGCGACGGCCCATCGGGAAGGTTGACAGCGAAGCGCAACTCCATGGGAAGAACAATGATCTCGCCGGGGAGCACTTGCAGGCGACCAAACTCAGTGGTTACATTGAGCCCTGGGACAAAGTGTACGTGCCTGTCATGGAAATGGTCAATACTTCACAAGTATGATGGGCGAGGCACTTGGATCAACATACTGCACTATGACGTGACCCCTCAGCCCTGCTGCCAAAATGCTCATTGCACAGTGACAAATGAACAGCCTTCGACAGATCAAGGTCTCCAGCATCAGGGAAAGGTAAGGGAGTCGCCTCAGAGTGAGGGCAGAGGGCCACAACATCGACTGTGGCAAGGTCAATAGGTGAACAGTGAGAGAAAGATGGTGTGTCCAGCACAGCCTTCACAAGGGCTTGACTATGATGGCGGAAGGTGTGATGCAAGCAAGTCCTCAAGGAAGGCAAGGAGATGAGAGAATTCACTCACGTCCTAGCTGAGGTACGACCAGGAAGGTGCCGTCAGCATTGGCAAGCGCGCAGTCCTCCATTGATGTATTGGCCACGTAACTGCACGCTCAGGCAAGTCGCTGCTGCCGATTCAGCCCTGTAGGCGAGCACTACAGGAGACTCACGCCCAGCCTGGCCCACAGACAACGTTGCCGATGGCGAGCGTAGAGGCAACCAACCAACAGATAAGGTGTCACGACAGACTCCTGGTGCGAATGCACCATACCAAGCTCTGACGGAACGAGCACTTGCCCACGTGTCATGCAAGTGCACGGACGAAGCCGGCAGGATAGAGGGAGTGGGAGGCGGGGCAAGGCGATGGCAAGGACGAGGGAAGGCGGGAAAGGCAAGGAAAGGCAAGGGAAAGCAAGATAAGGCAAGGAAAGGCAGGGTAAGCGTGATGGGTGGAGGGCGGCAGGGGTCTGACATATGCACCGCGAAGCCGGTGCGGAGCGAGGGGCTGCCGGCGCAGCACATGGTCGTGAGCCCTCGCACGAAGTCGCGGGGGTCCTCGGAAGGCGGCGGCACCGGCGGCGGCAGCCAGCGCAGCTGGTTCGGGGTGGGGGCGGCGGCGGCGGCGCCAGCCAGGCCCGGCGCGGCCTCTGTGCCGCACGGCTGGAACGGCTCGTGGGTCACCGAGGGCTTGATGCGGTACAGCCAGCTGCACGGCAGCAATAGAAGATGGAAATCATGCGGCTGCTGATGTTTAAAGAGCGGCTGTGAAAGCCAGCCAAGTGCATGCAGAGGGTGCTCAATGGCAGGAATGGAGGCCACCCGTGAAAATCTCAATTTTCCCAGTCGATTCAGCGCCGTCACAGCCACGGCCAGGCCCTGCACGACCGCTGCGGCGGCGGCAACGAGGGCGGCGGCGGCGGCGTCGGCATCGGTAACTTTCTGTGAATATGATTGTGAGTTAAGATCCACCCGATTCTGAATGATGAGGTGCGAGGTTCGAGCGCGGGACCTGCGGAGGGAGTCGCGGCGGGGGACGGTGAAGGCGGTGCCGCTGATCTGCTCGGCGTAGAGGCCGCGCGGCTGCGGCGCGGGGCTGTTCTGCCCCACCGGCAGCGCGCCGGCCATCGCNTCGGGGGACTCGCCGCGGCTCTCGCGGCGCCCCGTGCGGCGCGAGTTGCGGGGCGCGCGCCGCGTGGTCGGCCTCTCGTGTCCAGCTTGAGCGACGAGTGACGGTGGCACTGCGCCGGCTGACATGGCGCTGGCCTGGCGAGCGTCAGGCGCGAGCGTCAGGGCTCGGTGACGGCTCGGCCGCAACCCGACCTGGGGAGTTCGGGAATTCGGACCGGTGAAGTCTTCCCATGAAGAACAGCTATTCCAATTTTCGGCAATGGCTGTGAGAGAGAGAGAATCACACAGCTAGACACAAGACGACGCGACGGGAAACTCAGCAAGAAGGAAGAAAGAGGAGAAGGGCTCGCCTATTGAGGATAAATTTCGTGTATTTGAAACAAACGAAGGCCAAAGGCCAAGTACTGTACAAAGGCAAGCACATCTGAAGACCTACATAATCTACAGCAAAGTGACCCGCTCAGTAACCACGGGTCAAAACATAAAGGTTTCAAATCGATGCCTGAATACTAGATGTCAGATACGAAGCCCTTCTGCCACCAACTAGAGCTCGGCCAGCTTTCTGGTGCAAGGCATTCGCCTGAGCACGCTGCAAACAGGCCGAAACACGTCGTCGCAAGAAAGACAGATAAGAAGAAAGTGCTCGCCCATTGAGAATAGGGGCTGGAACAACCAGCCCGAAAAAGAATGAACAGAGTACGAGAGCAGCTGGCAAGCCCAACTCAGCCGGAAACACATCTGCACGACGTGTGTAGCCTAGATTGGCAATGTTTTGGAGGAGGGTGTGGAAACGAGGACCCAGACAACCAAAGACGTCGATTGCCGCTGGCATAGGGGCTGGAGGATAGGGGCTGGAAAAGCCAGCCCAAATAAGAATGAACAAAGTACGAGAAGGGGGGCCAGAGGAAGCGCTAAGAAAACAAAGCACACAAAGAAAGCAGCTGCAAATCACTCAGTAACCCCTGCTAAGCAGCCGCCCATTGAGGCTGGGAGAGGCCAGCCTAGAAAAGAGAATCGGCAGATCAGCAAACCCTGCTAAGCAGCCGCAGAAAGGAGAAACTGGGTCGGAGAAAGTGGGGCGCAGCTCTGCTGCTGCCTGCCGCCGCAGCCGCCGCCGCTGCTCGCTGTGGGCCTGCCGCGGGGGGTTTGTGGCTGCTTCCGTGCCGGGACAGCTGCTGGCTGGTTCCCACGAGGTGGAGTCGCCGCCTGACGGCGGCGCTACAGGGCCGGTCTTCCGCTGCGCAGATGCGCGAGTGCAGTGCTTCGCCGTGTAGAGGGTTGGCTAAACCCCTACAGCCGAACCCAAGAAGGACTATCCACCCTATCAGTGCCTGTAAAGGCAGGTTGTTGGGTATTAGAGGCGTCTTTGCCTCTATCTGGCCTGTAATTCTTCGTACGGGTGATGATGCAAGGATCTTACTGATGCTCCGGCTGACTTCTTCTTACATTTCAAGCTTCTTGCCAGACCTTCGTCCGTGGTGCTGCTAAGCGGGATGAACAGGTGCTACGTCATCTTTGTGCCCTTAAGGCAGCCACGAACATCGGCATCCCTTCCCAGATTAGTCCTTTGCTCGTGGACCCCCTGCTGCTGCCTCTTGGCCCTCCCTGCAGCTTGTTGCCTGCCTTGCTGTTTGGGATATGGAGTAGCGCGCTGTCTTGCTTGCTTGCTAGCTGGAACACCAGATTGCGGTGTCAGATTGTTGTGTTTTGCATTACAGCATGGAGATTTGTTATGCAGACTGAACCTGACTTGATCCCCAAGTGACCCCCCAGACGGCATGGAGTCACACATCTCCAGTGCGCGTCCAAGTCCCCCTCGGCCCCGAGCTCGGCTAGCTCCTTAGCCACTTCCTCCACTGCAGCCAGCTGCTCGGCCGGCCGATGGGGACTAGGACGCGCACTGGAGGTATGTGAAGCCATGCTGACTTAAGGAACACTGAGGGATCAAGTCAGGTTCCGATAGTCAGCGTGTCACATCTCCGTATCAGTGCAAGACAATGCAACTTGGTGCACCAGCTAGCACTAGCGAGCAAGCAAGAAGCAAGACAGCGTGCTAACCATACTTTCAAAACAGCAAGGCAGGCAGAAAACTGCAGGGAGGACCAAGACCGATGCACAAGATCGATGTTGGTCTCACGACTAATCTTTACCAACCAAAGACTGCAGGTTTCATTCTCCACCTAAGAAGTAGGCAACTCAGCAGCAGGTAGTCCACGCGCAAAGATTGAATTTGGCATGGACATGCTGCTGGTTGCGGCTGTCTTAAAGGCGCAAAGATGACATAGCACCTGCCGACCCCGCTTAGCAGCACCACGAACCAATGTCTGGCAGATTACATGGAAGTCAGAAGGAGAAAGTCAGGCCAGAGCACAGAGAGATCTTTTTTGCATCATAAGCCGCAGCAGCCCAGATAGATGCAAGAACGCCTCTGATACCAAAGGTGGGAAAAAAGCCCCGCCCACACACACAGTAAGCTCGCTGTGGGGTGTAAGCTCGCTGTGGGCCTGCTGCAGGGAGTCCATGGCTGCTTTCTTTCAGGGACAGCTTGCTGGCTGGTGCCCACAATGGAGTAGCCACCTGATGGCGGCGCCACAGGGCCAGTCTTCCGGTGCGCAGATGCGCAAGTGCTTTGCCGTGTAGAGGGTTGGCTGAAGCCCCCTACAGCCGTTACCAAGAAGGACAACTCACCCCGAAGTCTGTCTGTAGGGGCAGGTTGTTACATTTGGCCTTGTGTATGCCAAAGCGTGACTTGACAGGAAAAAGCACACCTGTCAAGCGACAGTGCCTTGAAGGCCAGCTTTATGAGAAGTCGAGCCATAGCCACGATTGGCCACTTGCAAGTATCCGGGCAGACATCAGCACCATGATTACATTAGTCTCTTCATCTGAGCACATGCCCCCATCCTTGCAGGTGCTGGTTGCTTCATGTGTCACACGACCAGGCTGGTCATTGACATGACCGCCCCAATGGCTTGCTTGGTGGTGCTCTGGCTACTCAGCATAGCTTGTCGGGCTGTATGTTCTCATTCGTGGGTACTAGAGACCCCCTTAGCCAGCTTATTGCCTTGTTACCAGGGCTCTTGATAAGGCTCGACTTGGCCGCCCTTTCATTACTTCATGCGCACCTCGCGACTTTCTCTTTTATGAGGGCACAGGACAGACAGTAATGCAGAAATTCAGTGGTCTTGGCGTGGACCCTTACAGTTTCAGTCGACCAACTCATGTGCTTGTCTATACTTGTTGGGGCTAGTAGCCTTCACATTTTGCATCTTATCTTGTGGCAACGGGAAGACTGCATGTGCAAGTATAACTGGTTTTGACCATCGAGAAACAGAAGGGGATTATTTGTTGCCGGCCTTCTTGTCGGGCACTTGTTTATGACTGCTGCTGGTGTGCTGCCATGAAGCCATGTCTTGACCCAGTCGTAGACTTCTGCCCCTCGCTTCACTTTGGGGTTAGGAGTGTGCCTCGTGTCCATGGCAACCTGTTGCTGTTACCTCTATTCCAATTTTGCAGCTGTTGCTTTGATGTACCATCACGTAGTAGTCACTGGTTCTGCTCAGTGGCTTCTGTGTTGAGGTTTCCTCTTGACCTTGTCAGTACTTATGCAGGCTCGCCCTTGCAGCCGTCGTTTCCAATCTGTAGAGCCTCCTCCTGTTTCTGTTTCTATTTGTGTTTCTTCCTGTGAGCCAGCGTCTTGCAGCCACTGGCACCTCTATTCCTCTGCACCATCCTAAAAATCACTTGCTTTGCCACGTGATTTGCACTTCCTTGTTCGAGTCCACCCATTGAAATTTGTTCATAAGTGGGTCAATGAGTGGCCATGCATAGTAGCCACTTTCCGCTTTCAGGCCCCTTTTGGGCTGTGTCTTTCACTTTTGGGATGGCCTCTCCCAGCCATCGCCTAGCTCTTCTCTTTTGGGCTGGCCTTAATGACTGCCACCTCCATTGGAAGAGCTTCCCCCTGGTGGGAAACAAAAGGCACAAGCCTCCAAAATTGTGTCGGCGTGGTCTACGATTCACGGCCCCTGTGGATGTTGTCTTATCCTTTTCGTGTCTGGCCTGTCCCAGCCGACGCCCTGTCTGGAAGGGCCTCTCCTATTCTGTGCTGGCCTTTCATAGCCGTCACACGCTTTGGGAGATGCGCCTTCTCTTTCACAACCATCGGCCCTCTTCGGAGGGGAAAGAGAAGCACTTAGAGAAGAGCTACTTCTCTCCATCGGCCCTTTCAGACGTTGTCCATAGCATTTGCACGGCGAGCCATCACTTGTCGTCAGGGACAGCAAGGTGGGCTGCTCAGCTTCACTGCCACCGGATCGCTTGCCCAGTTTTGGCATGCGGCTCTCCATCTCAATTCAACGTTCCAGGCTCATGCAGTGCACTTGCACGCAGGCCGCGCTTGGGCTGCTGCTTCTGAATTTGGTCGGGGTGACTACTTTTTCCAGCTGCAAGGTACCGCGACTTGTGGATGCTGATCAAGAGTTACTGAGCTCCTGTTCACTGTAGCCACTTGCGTAGCTTTGTGATTGAGCAGCTTTCCGCGCTTCTGAGCTTGTCTGTATACTGTGAGCTGGTTTTTCGCTAGCCTCACAATGGAAGAGCTGTTGCTTTAGACAGCCCTCGCCCCCTTCGGAAGCCACTTTCTTACAATTCACAATTATCGCCCCCTTCTCGTGCAGCTGTTATTTTGAGCTGGCCTCTCACAGCCATCACTTTATTGTGAAAGACTGTTTCTTTCTCTCTCACAGCCACTGCCTTCATTTGCGAAGAGCTGTTGTCACTTTGCTATTGCCTCACCTTGGACGCGCTGTTTCTTCTACAGCCTCGGTTTCAGACACCGACAGTGTCGGCCACGTCGGCATGGATGTTGACGTTGACGGTGGTGGACGCCTTTAAGGGTCGTTGCCCGACGGCGAAGGGGGGCTCCGCGGCGGCAAACAATCCGGCGGCGCCGCAGATCGATTCAAACCGCCTCCCCGCGCAGCTCTCGGACACCGCGCTCGGACCAGGCGCCGCCGCCTCGCAGCCATCGGCGCCTTCGCCGCCGCCGCCGCCTCTGCGCGCGCGATGACTGCGCCGCGCGGCC
>WELB01000023.1:419467-431927 GCA_009602725.1 Spirogloea muscicola
CCGCCGTCGGGGCGCAGCCCCCGCACGCCGCGCCTGGGCGCGCTGCGCGGGCCGCCGCGCTCGCTCCGCCAGCACCTCGGCGGCTACCTCGCCTGGCTGCTCTACAAGCGCCCCCGCTACGTCGCGCTCCTCCTCCTCGTCTACGCCGCCTTCACCTGGACGTACGCCGGCTACGTCTCGAGCGTCCTCCCTGACGGCGTCCAGGACCTCCTGTCGTCCGACGCCGTCGCGGTCGCCCGCCCCCCGCCGCTGCCGGGCTCCGTGTACCAGAGCCCCGACATATACCGGCGACTGCAGCTCGAACTTCGTCGCGAGCACGAGAACGCAACCTTTGGGGTGAGTGCCTCCCCTGCACCATCATCTCTTGGCATTGACGGTTTTGCTGGAGTCGCAGTCATGTGCCATCTCCGTGTGTGGCTGCTGCAAGTCGACTATTGGGAATAGTTGTGATCAACCTTGCTGCCTGTATTCCACTTGACCAAGCAATATGTTATCGTCATCAGGAAATGCAAGTGTGGAAGCGGCCGCTGCCAGGCGAGGAGTGGCGCCCGTGCGCCGCCCGCGGCCGAGACGAGCCGGGTTCGACCGTCTCCCTTCTCGATCTGTACCTGCTTCCATCAACACTTGCAGTAGCAGAGCCTGATGTGGCGGCGTTTTGCAAGCCCGCAGGCTTACCGGAGAAGACCAACGGATTCATCATCGTCAGCGCTAACGGCGGCCTCAATCAGCAGCGCTCTTCGGTATGCTCAACTTTTGCACGTCTCCTACTTATCATGCCCCTTCAGAACCTCCATGGACCTCCTCTGTGCTAATCCCAGACCCTTTGCCCGGCCTCCCTCTGCACAGATCTGCAATGCTGTCGCAGTGGCACGACTGCTCAACGCTACACTCGTTGTGCCGCACTTCCATTACAACCCCATCTGGAAGGACCCCAGGTGCTGACACTACTCTCTGCTCGCCGTCCTGCTTCGGTTTTGTACCTGTTTTGTGCTTGCTTGCCCTGCTTTGTTAGCACATTCTCATGGCCCTACATTGTTTCCCCTGTAAACACCCTGCAGCTCGTTTGGCGACATCTTCGATGAAGAGCATTTTATCTCGTCTTTGGCAAATGACGTGCGTATTGTCAAGGAGCTTCCACCGGATGTGCTGGAGGGCCTCGGCGAGACAGTGCAGGGCTTCAAGGTCCGCATCGCCGCATGGGCGCCCGCCAGCTTCTACCTCGAGAATGTCCTTCCACAGCTGCTCGAAGCAAGGTCTCTGCCGTGAAACCCCACTGCAATCAGAGAGTTAGTTTGGCCATGCATGGCCGACAATTGCTACTGGCCTCATTTTCCCCTGCTTCCTTTCTCCTCGTCCTCTGGCTTCATCTTATAGCTGCTCTTAGTGAGTACCTTTTCCTTAGGCTCTAGTCGCCGTAGTTGCAGCAGATGCTTAAGATAATTGTGATCATGTTTTGCTGATTGCAGGGTTATTCGCTTCTCGCCCTTCGCAAATCGGCTGTCCTACGATGGCATTCCCCCCGACATACAGCGGCTGCGGTGCCGCGTCAATTTTGAGGCGCTCCGCTTCGCGCCACCCATTGCTGCTGCTGCAGCCCGGCTCAGGCAGCGCCTGCGTGAGCGGGCCCGGCATGACAAGGGCCTGTACGTTGCTGTCCACCTACGCTTTGAGAAGGTGCAGGCTCGCTGCAGCACCTTCTGCATGTTCCTTGTGCAGTTGTGATCTTGCGTCCAACTTCCGAAATGCTCCTGTTATCTGGAGAGGATAGAGCTTCAGGGCTCAAACAACTATCCACCGTGCTCCTACCGATAGGATAGTGATTAGCAGGCCTTCAAAAAAGTCCCCTGTCAATATGCTTGCCAATATGCTTGCCAGAATTTGGCTTTCTGACAAGCAGGTGATCCTGGCCTTGTGAATGAAGGACATGATCGCCTTCTCAAATTGCGTGTACGATGGCGGGCCTGAGGAGAAGCGGGAGATGGACGAGTTTCGCGAGTATGGGTGGCGTGGGAAATTCTCCAAGCCGGGCCGCAAGCACATAGATCCTGGCGAGCGGAGGCAGGATGGCAAGTGCCCCCTCACTCCGCTGGAGGTATGCCTTCATCTGTTACACCATGGCACTTGCCTCCCACTTAAGCTGCAAGCCTCGGCGGCAGGTCACTGAGCAGTCCTGGCCATTGTCTTTCGCAGGTTGGCATGATGCTGCGGGGCATGGGTTTTCCCAGCACAACACGCATCTTCATTGCAGCCGGCAAGCTGTACCAGGCGGACCGCAACATGGCGCCTCTACGTGCCATGTTCCCAGGCTTGCAGAGCAAGGAGTTGCTGCTATCTCGTGAGGAGCTTGCGTCATTTCAGGTCCGTATTGGCCACTGTCTTGCTGGGTTGGCCCCTCCCTTGCAGATATGCCGCTTGTGTGCTGCCTTGATCAAAGTTGGCTCCGTTGGCCTTGCTGCTGGAAGCTTGCTGCTTGTCTGCTGCCTTTACTGGGCATGGCTGTGACTTTTGGTGCTTAGCTGTGGCAGCTAGTGGTTACTGATTGCTAAGTAGCCAACTATCACTCGGCAGATGGACTTCGGTCTTATGTTGATATGGATGTGGGCTCACAGCTAAGCCCTGCCTTAGTGGTGTGTATGTCTTCCATTTGCCGACCCGCAGAATTACTCCTCGCGAATGGCTGCGCTGGATTATTCAGTGTGCCTGCACAGCGAGGTCTTTGTGACGACGCAGGGTGGCAACTTTCCACAAATCCTGGTCGGCCACCGCCGTTACCTAAATCTCGGCCATTGGAAGACAATCCGGCCCGACAAGAGGCGAATGGCTGTACTTCTTGACAACCTCACGCTTGAGTGCGGCACCTTCCCTCTCCCAAAAGGCCCCGGCCTCGCCCCGCCCCGCCCCTTGCCTATCTTGGGAGCTCCCATCTGTATGGTCACCTTGTTTGGTTGCTTGTCACACTAATTGTCACACTGAGCAAATTGCGTATTGTCATTAAAAGTGCTGGCTGCGGTCACTGCACATTTAAGAAGCCTTCTAAGGGCTGCTAGTGGGTCTTATGATCAGGTGGGATGATTTTACGAGCAACATGCTAGCGATGCGAGAGCACAACGATGTGAAGGGGTGCAATGCCCGCAAGCTCGGCGCATCTGTGTACACCTTCCCGGCTCCCGAGTGCATGTGCCGTGCACAGGTTGCAGCCACTCAGCTCTCGCAGGGCGGCGCTGCCGAATTGCAGGGCGACCATGGCAAGACCGACCATAGTGTGGGGGACAGTGTCGGTGACAGTAAGCCCCTCTTGCTGCCGGAGCGGATAATTGCGCAGGTGGCTGGCGGCGGGGATGATGGTGATCGTGGTGAGGATGACGACATGTAGCTCTTAAGACTTGCAGCCGCTGTTGCTACAAGTGCATCTCAAAGCTCTATGAGTGAAGATGCTTCTCTCTTGCTTAGTGCAAGCCAAGATGCCAATTCATGTATATGTGCCTAGAAGTCCTCGTAACCTTTATCTCCAGGGCCGTCCAGCTTGCAGCAGCTGGTCCTGCTTTAGAGCACTTTAGCACCTTCATACACTGTGGCACTATAAGTGCAACAGCAAACAGGCCAGTCGTCGTTGTCAGCCCTGGCAGCGACCATTCTATTATTCTTTCTGCAGCCTCGCCAAGAAGAACAGGCGTCGCTGCACGGCTTCATTGACAAAGTGAGCATGAAGCTCGTGAGCATTTCAAGATCAGATCTTCCAAGACAGTGAGCACGCCAATAGCTTCTGCAGATTGTCACAAGTATGGCTGCTCTAATTTGTCCAGGTCAGGGGCGACTGCTGGCTGCTGAGGTTGGCTGGACTAAGGAGATAATGTAAGGGAATAATTCATGTGACAGGCAGCATTGCTGGTCACACCTACGTACAAACTGATATCTGCTAATTACGGACTGCATACTTCGATCTGAATTAGAGGGATGGAGATGAAGGCGAGTTATATGGACTAAGGATGGAACATTGGGAGAGTGGAATATAACAAAAAAAAGAAAAAGGACCTTGTATCGTTTAACTGTGGGCTGGCCCTTCACAGCCCTCGCCCCATGGAGCAGAGCCGCATATTCTGACCTCGGTTGAGCATCTGAGTGCACAGTATGCGACTCTCTTTTTTCTTACCATGGTCTAACCCTTGCATCTGCAAGCTGGCCTTCTTCTAGCTGCCGTCTCTGTCTATCCGCGAGGGGACTGCTCTCTGGGTACTAGTCCTTTCTAACTTGCAGCTGCCAACTAGGGGTTACCAAGGGACCATCCTTATGGTACTTGCATAGATGTGTGCAATCACCACTCTCCGGCCCCTTTGGACCTTGTCCAACCTTTTCGTGTCCAGTTGTGTAGTTTTTCGCATTTGGCACCCCTTTGTTGTGGCCTTTGGACATTGTCCATTCTTTTCTGGGCTGGCTTTGCTAGCCCCTCTTTTTCCATAGGCGAGCAATTTCTTCTTTTCCGGGCTGGCCTTCCACAGCCCTCGCCACCTTGCCCCTAGATTATCCTGTCACATTTGTATGTGCTCACTCGTGGGTACTGACGTCCCAGTACCCCCTTCAGCTGCAGCCTCACAATTACTTTAAGCCCCTTAGCATACGGGCTTCATTGATGTAACTCCCGATTTCGCACAACCTTTTGCCTGAAAATTTTATTAGGCTTAATCTGGCCTTCCTTCCTTCCATGCCCACAGCACTCCTATGCGTTGCATCAGAAGCTGGTCGAGCCTTAGCTGGTAGTTCGAGAGCTTGTCGATTGCCGTCCGGTATTCGAGCATCAGTTAGCGACCTCTATGTGCTGACTCGTGGTTACTGAGCGGGTCAGCTTAGCAGCAGGTGACGTACATTGGTCAATGTGCTTGCCTTTGTACTTGGCCACACATGGCCGCGCTTGCTTCTTCACATGGCCTCCCCATCTCTTAATACACACGCATCCTTGTCGCTAATGCCTTGAACCAGAAAGCAGGTCGAGCTCTAGCTGGTGGCAGAAGGCTTCGTATTTGAGATCTAGTATTCATGCATCGTTTAGCGACCTTCATGTTTTGACCCGTGGTTACTGAGCGGGTCAATCTGCTGTAGATTATATAGATCTTTAGATGTGCTTGCCTTTGTACTCGGCCATCTGGCCTACATTTGTTTCAAATACACGAATTTTCCTTCTCACTCGGGAAGAGCTTACTTCTGAGTGCAGAGTCGACAATTCATCGGGAATTAGTGTTGCTGTGCCAAGTTAGAGCTTGCAGTAAAGCCACTGCAGGGGCAGCGGTTGCAGGGTGGCCGCTTGCCGAGGAGGCGGAGGCGGAGGGAGGGAGGCGGCCATGGCGAGCCTGTCGCTGCCGCGGCTGCCAGTGGCCGCCGCAGCTCTGCAGGCCCTGCTGCTCCTCCTCCTGCTTGCCGCGGCCAAGCCGGCTGCCGCCAAGGAGTGCACCAACATTCCCACGCAGCTCGGCTTGTTGGGAGCCGGCGGCGACGGCAATGGCGGGCGCGGCCGCATGCTCGGCAGCGGCGGCCAGGCCTTCCTGGCGGACGTGCCGCTGGCGGACGTGCGGCTGGCGGCGGGCTCGCCGCAGGCGGTGGGGCAGGCCACCAACCTGGCGTACCTGCTCCTGCTCGACGTCGACCGCCTGGTGTGGAGCTTCCGGTGCGCCCCACCAGTAGCCCGCGCTGGCTGTGACGGCAGTATATACGGCGCGAGCCCTTTCATAAGCCATGGTCTCAGCAAAATTTGGATAACGTATGATTGTTACTGCCTTTTGTCCGCCTCATTGATGATGTTCGATGATCCGACAGGACCACGGCGGGCCTGCCGGCGCCGGGCAGCCCCTACAGCGGCTGGGAGGCTCCTGCCTCGGAGCTGCGTGGCCACTTTGTTGGTGAGTTGCTGAGATGCCTTTCCAAGCGGTGTCGTATCGTGCCTCTGCAGAATGAGCAAGAAATGCTTTGGTGATCTACTCTCAGGAGGCAAGTATCTGAAGACTCGTGGGTGCTTCGTCCTCTGTCGAGCACCTTCAAAGTGCTGAATGAAGAAGCTTGACAGTGCTACGACGTCGCAAGCATACTCGGCATCATCCCAAAAAATTAAGAATTAATGGGTCTTCAGTGCATCCACTCCAATGCCAGACTCACTCACACTATGTTCAAGCTGTCTAAGCAAGCACCCGCTGTGAACGTGGTAGACACTGACGGGTGTTTCTATTGGCAGGTCACTACCTCAGTGCAACGGCACTCATGTGGGCGAGCACCAACGCCACGGTGCTCAAACAAAAGATGGAGGCGCTGGTGGCCGCACTCAAAGAATGCCAGGACAAAATTGGTACTGGGTATCTCTCCGCCTTCCCTACGGAGCTCTTTGACCGCGTCGAGGCGATCCAGCCCGTCTGGGCACCATACTACACCATTCACAAGGTTTGCCTTACCTGCCCTCAATTGCTGTATATTAATGAGTTCAGGTTGATCCATGGCTGAGGAACAGTTTACAAGTGAGACTTCGAAGATCTCACTGTGAGTTGCCACGCTGGGGGAATGCACAGATCATGGCGGGCCTGGTGGACCAGTATGAGCTGGCTGGGAGCGAGCTGGCACTCCAAATGGCAACGCGCATGGCGGACTACTTCCGTGTGCGTGTGGAGGCCGTAATCGAGCGCTTCACGATCGAGCGCCACTGGCGGTCCCTGAACGAGGAGTTTGGCGGCATGAACGATGTCCTCTACCGCCTCTATCACATCACGGTCCTCCCTCTAAACCTTGTGGACTTCCAGACTTGCAAGTTTGTCTTGCAATGGTGATCTGACTTCTTGCACTCAACTGCCTGCCCGCTTGCTTGCAACTTCTTAGTGACTGATGAGTGGGTCTCAGCTGCTTCAATCAGCAGGTCATAATTGGGTTGCCATTGGCAGTACTTGAGGCCTCTGCCTTGCCTTGTATAATCTGTAGGACAATTCAGCATATCTGAAACTGGCGCACCTGTTCGACAAGCCGTGCTTCCTGGGCCCACTTGCGCTTGAGGTGCAATGCTCTGTCAATAACCAAACCCTGCAGTTGGTGCTGTCCTTCTGCAGGAGGGCTTGTCATAGAGACCTCCTATGCTGGGCAAAGGCAGCAAGCCTATGGGCATGTTCTGCATTTGGTACATTTGCAGCAAAGTCTGGTCCTTAGAATTGCTGTCCCTTAGTGCTCTTGCATTGTAAATAATCGGATCAAGGCTGACATCTGTCAGAGGCTAAAGCTTGCTTGGTGAGTAAACACTTGCAAGCACCTTCTTGAGAAACTCATGCACATCCAGTGCGCTAGACAGCTCAATGAGGAGGCTGAGAAAGCATCCTTGAGTCATGTCCTATGCTCAAAAGTGCAGGTCGACGAGCTAGCTGGGTACCACTCGAACACGCACATCCCAATCATTGTCGGAGTACAGCTGCGGTATGAGTTAACTGGGGACGAGGTTTACAAGGTAGAGGCCGCTTAGGAGGCAGGACATTTCTGAAGCACTTTGACTGGATCCAGTGCCAAATTCTGGCGACTGTATGGTAGATGAGTGCCCTTGCTTCTTGCAGGGGACTTGTGCCTCAGTATCTTGTGGCTCTATTGGGTGGCAGAACATTGCTGAGAACTTCATGCATGCAGTCAACACATCACACCGCTACACGACTGGCGGCACCTCCGCTTGGGAGTTCTGGCAAGCACTGCTCTTCCCCTGTGGTGATATGAAATATAAGTCAGCTCTATCTGCTTGAAGCTCTAGACGCATGCCACAACTTGGGGAGGAGGATGTGTGCGCTCACCAATGAGTTTCATTTGCCGTCGTTAACAGGGAGGACCCTCATCGCCTGGGCGACACTCTCCAGCAGGAGGACCAGGAGTCTTGCACAACTTATAACATGCTAAAGGTGCCCCGATCGCTGAGGTGCAATTGTTAGGCGGCCACGTCCTTCTTCTTGGCCCACCGCTGTGCATGTTGGCCTTCTCAAATTTTCAGTCTAGTGTGATAGTGTCAATTTGACACTATCCCCTTTGAGCAAGATATCGCTTCTCTTTTCTAGCACATGATGAAAATCCTCATCTACTTCACATGCAGGTATCTCGCAATCTGTTCCGATGGACAAGGGACGCTTCCTTTGCAGAGTTTTATGAGAGGAACGTTATAAACGGCATCATGGGCACACAGCGTGGTACAGAGCCTGGGAAAATGATCTACATGCTTCCACTGGGAGCCGGCAACTCAAAAGCGAGAGGGTATCATGGCTGGGGCAATCCCTTTGACTCGTTCTGGTGCTGCTATGGCTCAGGCAGGCTCATAGCACTCGCCCTCTCTCCAAATTGTTATTTCCAGCAACCTTCTTATGTCTTGCTTAATGTTGTATGTACTGCTCATGTATGTCATCCAACACGATGAGTCAGTAAATTGCACTAAACATTCTCTCCTGCAGCAAGTTCAGGTCGCTCGCCTTGAAAGCTGACAGGAGATGACCTCTTGTTGAGCCATGGCCTGGGCAGGAGTTGAATCGTTCTCCAAGTTGGGAGACTCAATTTACTTCCAGGGTTCGTTGGATTCACCCACGCTTTACATCATCCAGTATGTCTCTAGCACGCTACAATGGCGGCAGGCTGGCTTGAGAGTGGAGCAGACTGTATTGCTTCCAACAGCTACATCTGCTGCATATGCAGTTACGCTAAATATCTCCAAGCTTGAAGGTAGAGAGGTGAGTAGATACAGCCTGCATGGTTTCATGTTGTTGTGCAAGATGTGGCTTCAGTAGCTTGATCGGGGTTGATAGTTACAGTCAATAGTAGGTATACCTGAAGCGCATGTATGGCCATGCAGCAGACAGCAGGCAACTTGACGGCAGATGTCAACGTCCGCATTCCTCTGTGGGCCGACTTGGGAACCTCATACGCCCAACTTGATGGTGAGGAGCTGCAGCTCCCATCAGCAGGTATGCAAATTGCAGCCTAAGCGAGCTGCAACCTATGTCCCATCTACTGTCTATATTAGGCCTGATGATAGCACCAAACAAGAAAGCCGCGTACTACCTTGAGGTCATTGTATATTTGCCTCCTTGTAAGGTAGTGGTGGAGAAACCTCAGAAACCTTCTGATTGCAGCAGCCTTTGCTTACCTGAGGCTCTCATTGACTAAATTTGCGCATCTATATAATTTGCTGACAGGGAGCTTCCTTAATGTCCAAAGAGATTGGGTTAGCGGAGGGGTGCTCAAGCTCAACATCTCTCTCACAGTTCGCACAGAAGGCATCCAAGGTCCTGCGCCTCGCCCACAATCCTCTTGTGAAGTCGGTGCTTGTACTGGTTATTGTAACCATCAGCATATTTTTTACTGATGCTCATCTACTTGAAATACGCAATGTTTTCGCCACAGCTAGACATGCAATGTGCAGAGTGGTTGCTCAGCATGGAATTAAGAGCAAAGCCACACCACTGCTGATGACATCTTTTCATGTAGCTGCAGATGACAGGCCGGCCTTCTCCTCGCTACAGAGCATCCTCTTTGGGCCGTTCCTTTTGGCAGGCCTGACCGACAGCGACCGCCAGCTAGTCCATCCACTCAACCTCAGCCCCGTACCTTCGGACGCCAACAGCAACTTGATCTCTCTGGTCACCCACGATGGACGCAGCCACCTCCGAAGGTCTGGGAGGCACTTGATCAGCAGCCCGGGTACACCGCTCGAAGGGACTGATGAAGCCGCAGCTGCTACAATCAGGCTCCACTGGGAGGTGGAACAACCTCAGCTGCCGGTCCGAGTCCAAGGTGGCCGTCGGAAGCTGCAGTGCCAGCAGGGCCTATACTCGACGCGTCCCGAATTCAGGCGCGTTGACCTCGATCTGGAGGACGGTGTTGGGGCCAGCCATGCCCGGCTGCTAGGGAAGCTCGTGTCGCTGGAGCTCTTTGACCGGCCTGGCCAGTTCGCCGTCCACCAGGGAGCATGGAGGCCATTGCTGGTCATGGACCCTGCACGGGCTACGCAGTACCGCAACGACCAGCCGCTGGTTCAGCGATCTTGGCTGCTGCGGTCTCTCTGGGGCCTTATGACGTCCGTTGGGCGCAAGAGGGTGGCCCCGCTCCTCGTGGCCGGCCCTGCCGAAGTGACGCCAAAGGACCGCACCACGTTTCAGATCGTGCCGGGTCTTTCTGGGTCAGCCACCGTCTCCTTTGCAGTGATCGGCGTGCCCGACCACTACCTCTCCATAGTCGACACAATGGGGTCCCACTCTGGCAGTGCCCATGAGGAGTCACACACCATGCTTGGCCTTCTCGGAGGTCCACAGGGTGGCCAGAGTGACGAGGCTTTTGCAAATGCGAGCAGCTTCCGACTGTCGGCGGCTCCATTTGCTAGGTATCCAGACCGGAGCTTTGTAGTGCAAGGCTCATACAGGGACTTTCTGCTCTTCCCCATTGCGGACTTTCGGGATGAGAGCTACACCACTTACTTCAAATTGCCGTGACGACTCTGAGACGCCAATTGCTGGGTGAATACTTGGGACCGCTAAAGGGGAGCAGGAAAACCTTCATTTGGGTTTGCCTGCAAGTGTACCTCTCCTGTGTCTGTCGCAGAGTTTCTGCCAACACTTGCAGACATTTTAGCTTCAGCCATGTGGACACCAAATCACCCTATCTGGTTCAGCCCGCATGATTATTTATGTGCCGATAGTAATCAGTCATTAGCAGAATGTTTATGTATGAGCTTTGCGCTTGGATCTTCAAGGGCATGCTCGTCATTGTATCATCCGTAGCAAGATGTCTTATCTTCGGCCATGTGGACTTACAGTCACCCACCCTGCTTCAGCCCGCCTGCTTATGAACGTGCAACGGAAGCACTCAATAGCATCATCTATCTGTTACATGGCCTTGGCTCTTCAATGCATGCTCATCATTGACCACCAGCAGCATACACACATGTGGAACTTGCTGTGAACAAGGTAAAGAAGGCAATGCTCGATTCGAGGGGATGGGCAATTCCTCATCGCCCTTGTATGGTGCTCATGCGGCCAAATCTAGCCTGCAGTTAAGCTCCTTGGCCGACTTCTAATCGGGTGCTGAGGAGCTGCTTCTTTGTCGACACATTTCATGGGCACAGTCAGGCCCGCACAAGCTCCCTGATGAAGGCCTCCACGTCTGCGATCTTCCCGTTCTGCACCGAGGCCTCAGTTGCTGTGACTCTGTTGGCGCACTGGGTGAACTTGAACGCCTCTCCCTCGACCCCAAGCTTAACATCAGTCCCAATGTCTGCCTCTGAAATACTGCTCCGACTTGTCCTCAACTTGTCACTGCAAGAAAGGCAAATATCACAAACTTCGGCACTTGGTGACAGAGACTGACGATTGTCATGATGAAACACACTATGATGCCTCTGATAATCTGTACACGTAAGAGTACGAGCGTGCCGCGTCTCTTCGAAAAACGGCTGGAGGCTGAACGAGGAAAGAGCCTTACATTTCCTTCTCCAGCTGCTTGCGAATGAAGTCCACCGAGTAGGCGGTGACCTTGTCCATCTTATTGCAGAGGAGGAGTACTGGTATACGCCTTTTCACGACCACCTTTGTCGTGAGCAGCTCGTACAAGAACCTGCATGGGTTGCCAGGCCATCAGGGCAGAGAGCTAGCCACCTTGTCCATGTGAAGGCTACCCACAAAACATGCCACGGTCTAGGATTACTGAACTTGAGCAGGAATGCTACTGTCAGCAGAAAACGGAGTAGATAACAGTGGACTCATGCAAAGCATTGTTGGAACGCCGACTTACTCCGCATTGTCCCGGATGTGGGGGAGGAAGTCGAGGGCGTCGATGACGAAGACCAGGCCCCGCGCGCGCGGCAGGGCCTCCATGACCCTCGGCCGGAGCCGCGGGTGCCCAGGAACGTCGAGGACGTGCACCGGCCGCGCCTTGGGGTTCTACAGGTGCATCGAACCCCCCCAGCTCCGATCAGACCCGGCACCATCCCCGTGTGCCTGCCAGTCCCGGCCGCAGGACCTCGTCGCTGTCACCATCAGCAGCTCACCTTGGCCACCTCCGAGTGCAGCGGGAAGCGGCCCTCGTTGGGCTCCATGGACGTCAGGGTGCCCTGGTGCATCGTCCCATCTTGCAGCTGCAAGCCAAGCGCCACGAAAACCACGCCGGCCTCAGTGGCCGCCGGCGGCACGGCGGCCAGCCTCGCAGCGGCGTGGCCAGAGGGCCCGGCGGGCTGGCCTGGTAGAAGAGGGCGGTCTTGCCGCCGCCGCAGAGGCCCGCCAGCACCACTGTGTCGGCCTTGGCGCCGCCGCCGCGGCCGAGCAGCCATCGCACGACTGCGGCCAGCGCGCGCCGGAGCTCCCGGCCGCCGTCAGCGCGAGACCCGGCCAGGCGGCAAGGCCTTGGACGGCCTTCTCATGCCTTTCCCACGGCGGCGCCGCGGGGCGTCGCCGCGCGGCGCCGGAACGGGGAGCTGGCGGCGGGAGCG
>WELB01000023.1:433254-444815 GCA_009602725.1 Spirogloea muscicola
GCCCCGGCGCCCGCGCCGCGCCGCTGATTCTCCGGGGCGGCCCGCCGGCTCTCTGGCGGCGGCGGCGGCGGTTGGGATCGTGGCCGGCAGGCGCCGCTGGTGGCGCTGCTTGTGGCGGGGCTGGAGGAGCTGGGCTACTCGTGGGCGTACCGCGTGGTCGACACGCGCGCCTTCGGCCTGCCGCAGCGCCGCCGCCGCGTCTTCCTGCTCGCTGCCCTCTACGGCGACCCGCGCGACCTGCTGCTGGCGCAGACGCCGCCGCTGGGAAACCGTTGCTGGTGGGAAGCCACGCCTTGGTGGCGGCACCGCCAGGAAACCCTTAACCCCTGAATCTTAGAACCCTTAAACCCCTTGACACCTAAACCTTAAACCGTAACCCTTTTGAATAATCTTTCAAACCCCAACCCTGAAACTCAAACTCCAAAGCCCTTTATTCCAGACCCTAGAGGCCGCCCCGGCGCCAGCCAGGCCTTTGACGCGGCTGCAGGGTGCTCGTCGCCGCGCCGTCCGGCCTGTGCAGTGGCGGGCATGACTGCTTCCGGTGCTTCCAGGCCGATGGCCAAGCCGGGGCTGCGACGGCGGCGGCGGCGGCGACGGTCTACGCCTTGGACCTCTCGTGCTGGGACGCTCCGGGGAATCGCGACTGCCTGCCCACGCTCACGACCACCAACGGCCGCCGCCTGATGCTGGTGCTTCCGGACCGCCGCCGTGCGGCTCTGCTCAGCATCACCGCTGCGGAGTACGCGCAGGTCCATGGCGCCTGGCCGCTCCAAGCCCAACAGCAGTCATGGCCTCGGCTGCCCATCAGGGCACTGGGGCAGACGGCACTTGGAGCTGCTGAGCTCAGGCAGGCTGGTCGGGGCCGGCCTTGGTTGGCGCGCAGGGTTTTCCACCTGACTGGACCGCGGCGGCTGGAGATGACGGCCTCGAGGGCTCCACGTCGTCGGCATCGAAGGAGGGCGGCGGCGGCCTGGCGGCCCGCTTCGCCATGGTCGGCAATGCCGTCAGCGTGCCCGTGGCCCAGTGGCTGGGCGAGCGGCTGGCCGACCCGCTGTCTCACAAGTACGTGCACGGTGAATCAGACCGCGCGCTGCCCACCGGGGACAGCTTGGCGGCGTGGCCGGCGGCCGCCTGGGGCCACGGCATCGGCCAGCGGTTCGAGGCCACGGCTCTGCTGGCCAGCGGCTTCGCCGAAACCCCAGTGCTGCTGCCGTTCCGGCCGCTGGGGGCCGCCGGCTGCGCACTCGTGCGCGAGGGGCTGCGCGCTGCCGACGTGCTCCGCTACGCCCGCAAGATGCGCGATGCCGGCATGATCCTGCACCCGGATGTGCGCGGCACACTCGCCGCGGCCTTTGGGCTGAAGGAACGGGACATGGCGAAGCCGCGGGCTGAGAGGAGGTATTGGTCGCCACGACGATGCATCCCCTCATTGGTCGCGGTACTGGCATTTGTGGAGACCCTATCAGGGCTGTGGGATCAACATGCAGGTCGATGTCGGCTTCTGACCTGACTTTGTGGTCGGCTTTGACAATGACACGCTCGGGCTCTTCACTCCAGAAATCGATCGTGAGGGCTCAGAGGGCTGAGGCGACGCCGCCGGGCTGTGTCTCAGGACCCTCGTTTGGGCGGCGTGCCCCGCGGCATACTCCCCTCGACACTGGCCCGCAGCACAACCACCGGATGCGGACATCCCTGCCAGTGCCAGCAGCCGGCGGCCGCCGCGGTCACGGGCATCCGGCACCTCCCCGGCGGTGTTTGTCCAATTTATGGACGGGACATGGCTCTGGGTCGAGGCCGTGCGGCCGTACCTGGAGCATCGCGACGAAATGGAGCGGCAGCCCAACAGCGCTGCAGCCTTCCTGCGGCACTGCCAGCGGGCGCGCCGGGAATTCGAGTGGTCCTCCCCATCGCTGCTGCCGGCCGGTGACGTAGTGATTGGGGCCGGCGCCCGCAAGCGCAAGCGCGCTGGAGCACAGACCGGCCCTGCTGCAGCAGCCACGAGCAGCGACCTCCAGGTGAGTGGCCACCTCTCTTCGAGCGCTGCAAGCGCATGTTGCGGGCCCAGACATGGACACATGCCGCATGCTCTGACCTCGAGGAGAGAAACGTCATGGTCACGTGACATCACGGTCTCAGGGCAAGGGTTTCCGTCAGGACTATTGCAAGAGGCACGTCGATGCCAGTCTTTCAGTTGACCGAGCTCTTGCCGCCATCAAAGTGGACAGTACCTGAAGCGGCTACATGGCGGGCCTTGGTTGCATCGCTGCAGGCGGATGGCGGCTTGCCACGTGTCGAGCCGGACGAGCCAGCCGAGCCGGGTCCTGCCCGCTCTCTGAGGCCTCTGAGATCGCGAGCAACGAGAGCGGCGGGCTGTCCCCTGCCACCACCGCCCCTGTTGCCACCACCTTTGGTGGCCGTCGTTCGTCCCACGATACGGGCCCGAAGACGAGCACTGCTGAACGGACCGTAGGTGCGCATTCTCCGCCTTCAGGCATTTCGGACTGCCTGCGGTGCAAGTCAGGCTTGGAGGCTGTGTGGCTCAGGAGTGTACAGTCTTTGCTTGCCTCGACTTGGATGTCTCTGTGTGCTGCACCATCTGTCCACAAAGAGCTGTCTTTGACCACTTGATGACTTCGTTCATGCACTGACGTTATCAAGAACCTACACTTGATTGTGAGGCTACAATGTGGGCTAACACATTCTCGGCACTTGGATCAGGCTCGTTGGCTTTGAGGCCGTAGCTTGCAGTCACATCTGCGCGAGCGAGGACGGACTGTGGCGGCCATCGGGCGGATCCTTCTGCAAGGACGCAAGGACGCCCCTGCTGGCTTGGAATTGCACCCTCTCAGTGACACTGGGGGCGTTGTTGCCTTGAATAATCTGATTCAGGAACAAAGAGTGAAGACAATCAAGGAGTTGAGGTCATGTCAAATCCATACCCAAGAAGGCTTGTCAACACAGCCCTCGCCCCCTCGCCCCGCTGGTGCTTCTTTGAGTCGAGGCCTTTTGCCACAGTCACCAGCTCGTGCCATTCGATGTCCTGGCCGATGCGCTCCCAATCGTGAGCCGGTCCGCTGTGCCTACTTCATGTCTTGTGGAGTGCCGGTCGGTGGTGGCAACAGGGTTTATTGCAGGCACGAGACACTGTGCATCTCGTGACACGGAGGCTGGAAAGTCGACCAACTCGTCAGTCCAGAAACCGGGCACCATCTTACATTACAATGTCTATGTGCTCATCATCGTGCTAAGCAGCAGGATGGCAATGGAGTTCGTGCTCCACCACTGCTCTTGGCACAGTCAGGACCTCAATCGCTTCCACACGCTCCACTTGATCGTCCCCTTTGAGAGGGATCCTTTCTGTGCACACTGCCTGCTTCACACTACTCCACCATGCTGCTGCTGAATGTCTTCCACACACCCGTAATTTTCCATGCGTCGCTGCTCAGCCACAGGCATATCAAAGTGCCAGACGAGATGGCAGGAGTGATGCTGGCCGTCGGCACGCGCTTCGTGCCGCAAGTCTCAGTATATGCTTCACAACAAGACAGTGCTCACTGCGAAAGCTCACAACTTGATCACCAGCCTAGAGAGAGCATCGGTCAAGCCCACTTTGGGCTTAGCCGATTTGATGTCCCTGCTTCTGAACTGTCAGTGACTTCCCGAGCTGCCGAGCACCGACGCAGGTCCCAATGCAGGTCCTCGTTTTAGCACAGGCAGGGGCTGCACCACGGCTGGCAGGAACAATCCAGTGATCACAGCAGACCAGCCAACCCCTTGTGCCGGACAATCGGTTGGGTGTCCAGAGAGACTAGAAGCTTTCAGTATGGCACTCCATGCCTGATTGGATTTGCAACCGGCAAATGGGGTCGCCCTCTTAGCAATCCTACAACCTACGACTTTGCAAGTACAGTCATGTCTCTCGTGGTCAGCAGTCTCCACGCTCGACTGCTGCCGCACTTCTGACTGTACACTGAAGATCGGGTTGCCTAGCTCTCGAACGAGATCGTGGCTCCTCCCATACGTAACATGCAAGACCTGCATAGCCCGCACCAGCTCTTCCGGCGCTGGACCTAAGCGACACAGATGCCTGTTGAAGCGTGACAACATTTTTCCATTAGACACTGGTGGAGCCTAAGCTATCTGTCAGGGAAGCCCAGCAGCAAGCTATCGAATGATGTCTCGACGATAGTGAGGTGAAAGCAGCACATACGCCAGCAATTTTCGGAGCGCGAGTACTGCAGTCTGATGAGCGGTAACCAAATATAGGTGGATATATGAAGTGGGTGAATGTATGTGGGTGAATATGTGAAGCCGCAGTGAGAGCGGGGAGGGACGACCAGCAGCTATCACCTAGGACTTTCACTCCTCCAGCAGCCGGCCCTCCTTTCCCCCCCCGCCATCCCTCCTCCTGCCACTGCTGCCAGGCCAGGTCGACAAGGCCCTCTTCGGCATCTTTTGGCCATCCCCTTGCCATTCCTCCTGCTGCTACTGCTGCCTCACTCCTCTAGCAGCCGTCCAGCAGGACAGGTCGACAAGACCGCAATTGGCACTTGCGGCCGTCTTCCCCCCCCATTCCTCCTGCCACTGCTGTTGCCCCACTCCACTAGCAGCTCCAGTAGCTGCTAGATGCTAGCTGCTACGTCATAAGTTGTGCTTACCTTTGTACTTGGCCATACTGGCCTTCGATTGTTTCAAATACACCAAATTTTCCACCTAGGACTGAGCACGTGGAGTCCACATGCACAGGATTGACACACTTTTCTAGGTTCGAATCTGCTCGCCAGCGTAAAGGTTGTCACTGTCGCGAGCTCCATTGGACGGCCCGATCCGCCGCAAGGGGCTGCCGCCTCTAGGCCCTCCGATGCGCTCCCGCCATCGGGCGGCCCGGCACGCCGGAGGAGGCCGCCGTCGTGCTGCCGTCCGATGATGCTTCATCGGACGGCAGGGTGGGGCCGGCACTTGGAAGCCGGGCGCAGGCGGCCGCCATGCGGCGGCGGCGGGCGGGCCAGCTTGCTGTGGGTTTCGGTTCCAGGGGAGGCCGGGCTTGGGGTTCTAACGGTATAAGGAACCTCGGCCCGTCGGGCCTTGGCCATTCTTTCATGTACTTTTCTCCGTATTATGTAGCATTGTTTAGTCTGCACTCGACTCTGCCTGAACAATGTATTGGCTTGAATTGGCCTCCCTTTCAATTCATGCGCCCCGCGCGCCTTCTCTCTGTACTAATGTCATCTTAGGTACCTTAGATTAGGTCTTCGTATTATGTAGCATTGTTTAGTCTGCACTCGACTCTGCCTGAACAATGTATTGGCTTGAATTGGCCTCCCTTTCAATTCATGCGCCCCGCGCGCCTTCTCTCTCTTCGCTGTCTTCTTTGCCCCGGCCTCTCGGACCTTGTACATCTCCTTGGGGCTGCTGCTCTGCTGCTCACTCGTGGGGTACTGAGCTTGTTATCTGCGGTCGTGTATTGTCTTGCTGTGTGGTTTTCCTTCTCGGCACCTCTTGACGCTTTGTACCTTGTCCGTTCTTCTTGGGCTGGCCTTTCCCCTACCCTCTGTGGGCGAAGCAAGTGCCATCTTTGGGCTGGCCTCTGACAACCATCGCCCATTCTGAAAGAGCTTGATTTCCCCAGCCTTAGTCTCTCGTTAGTGGAGCTTCTGCGACTTTTTCCCAAAGGACTCTCGCCACGTCTAGCCTCGGCTCGTGCCCAATCTCACGTGGTCACAAGCATAAAGCACATAGCCACAGAAGTGGCTAATGATAAATGGTTGCTCTTCTCTCAAGCCGCTTCGACCTTGTCCACTATTGTTTGAGCTGGCCTTTCACAGCCATCGCCCCTTTTGAAAGAGAAGTTAAAACTTTCCGCTGAAAATGTAAAAGCGCATGTCCTTGAGCACATGCCAGCAGCCAGCTCAATGTTTCTGCTCTCGCTGCTTGGGTTGTCCACTTTTAGCATTCCCACCGATTACTAACGACTAAAAGCCTGTGAACTGCAAGTTGAGGTATTGAGCAGGAAGTGTAACTCCTGTACACCTGATAGCCACCTGGTACGGCGCGGTGCTCGATGCAACCTTGCAATTGTGGCCGCACATGACCTGCCATAAGCGAGAGACTACATTGAGGCCTAGAGCAACGGTGGCCAGCACCTGGGCCAAAGGCCTGTAATTGAAGGATAGATGTTAGGCGAAGCGACCTCCAAAGAATCAGACAACCGAGGCAATCAAAGCCACAGAAGGGCAGTAGCCCGCACCGCCCCAAGCGCAAGTCCGCTGCACATCCAAGCTGCAGCTTTCTCCACAGAGCTTGCAAGAGCAGCAGCTGCCAAAGCAAATAGACGGCCATGCCAGTACCTAAACAGCATTGAGAATCTGAGCCAGCCAAGTGATGCTGCAAATCTTTTGGCCCGCCAGAGCCCCTCAAAAAGTGAACAAGCTGCCTTGTGAACCCTTGTCATCTTAACGTAGCCCGGCTCGCCTGCCCCTGCTTCCTCATCCTCCTCACAGGGCCTTCGGGCTCAGGAGAGGCGAGCTCTTCGCCACTCTTGGTGAGCTTAATGTGAGCGTCGTCCTCTGTTAGCATGGGCATTGTGGGCGCGTCCTGTTCTTGCATGCCTGCTCCTAGCGATGTCGTACGGCCACCACCCAGGTTGGCGGATGGAGCAGGCATTGGCATCTCGTCTCCGCCCACCAGAAGTGAGGGCCCGGCACCAAACAAGTGCTTGATGTCGTCTAGAGACCCTGAGGCAAGCAGCGGTTGAATCTCGGACTTGGCCGCCTGGGCAGTCGGGCCATGGCGGCTCTGGCACATGGCCGCCACCACCTTTGCACTGCGGCATGGCAACAACGAGTGTGAAGTCTAGGCAAGGGCTCGAGTCAAGGTGAAGGTCGTAATAAGCCCATGCATTTGCACCGCATCAGAGATGAAGGAGTTGCTCGGCACCTGTGGCCGTGCGCCCAAGTGCTACAGCGCCCCCGCAACGCCGTCTCCCACAGAACCGCTGCGAAGGGCCGTGCGGCACTGGCTTCGAGAGAACCCAGCACCAGCCGCCGAATCGTGCGTGACGCAAAGTAGTTATCCAGGACATGCTCCTCAGGGCCTGTGCCATTAAGCCCAGGCTTGGTTTCTGGCCGGGGCTGTGCTGCTGCCTCCGCAATGGCTGCGTGAACAGCTGCCACCCCCTCCAACATGGACTTCCACAAGATGCCGCCAGTGCCTCCATTCGCAACCTGAGAGCCACAAGATGGAGTTGATGAGCATGGCTTCGGTCTGTCCAGATAAAGAATGGCATTTGCACCATGAACATCAATCTTCTCAGAAGTTGCGAAACAAGGCCTGATTTTACTTCGAAGATGATGTCGGTTCCATGCTGTGAGCAAAGGAGCTCCCCAGTATGTTGCACGCAGACCTCGGTCAGCTTCTGGGACCAAGCACAGCAGGCCGCACTTGGTGTCAAGATGGGGACTGGCATCAGAAATGCCCCATGACTGGCGTGTTAAGGTGGTCTCCAAGTCAACAACGCACAGATGCATGGCGCTTGTCACAGATAAGCTCAACATACAAAGTTGTCGCGACTGCCAACCTTGGCCAGGCCGCTGCTCATAAGGAGCTCCAAGCGCCGCACTTCGGGATCTTTCTTGCTCGCCACGCCAACAGGGGCCTCCAAGCTGTCGTCTTCCTCTGCTTGCTCCGGTTCTTCTGCGACCTGCGGATTGGCCTCGCCCGCTGCTCCTACCTCTGATACATCTTTCATGGCCTCCTCTGCCGCGTCCCCCTTCCTATCTCCGTTTGCGCTCAACCTTCGCTTCTTTCTTGAAGCATCTGGCTTGGCTGCTACAGCAGTTCCAGGGTCGGCCCTGACTTCTTTCTCTTCTTCTTCCTCTGCAGAGCTCCTCGCTCCATCTTCGGACTTGAACATGCCAGTGTCCTCGCCCACTGTACCCGAGCCTGCCATAGTCGCAAGGACAATAGAAGATGCTGGGCATGCCTTCAAGTCCTGGATGCCCATGTCGTTGTCATTGCCCCTACAAGCGAGCGGAGATGAAAGAAGGGAGCACAGAAAGGAATTGAGCAGCTTCAAGCAAGGCTCTCTGACGAGATATGGTAACAGACCTGCCACTGTTGGCTCAGGAGGTTGCAAAGCTGCGATAACGTCTGCTGGAAAGTAGCGGCCAGTCCTTGGCGCAAGCAGGTGCAGGAAGGCCCTTCTGCCAAACTGATGCGAGGAGCAGCAAATGGGTTAGGAGAGGGCAATCCCCAGCTTGGTGCTAGAGACGAGCAACAAGAATGTCCCAAACTAACCACGACCCTGCTTAACGGACTGCCTAATTTACATACCACCAAGCTGCATGTGACATCACAAACATGCTCCCAGACACTGAGCGCCTTCAACAAATTCAACAAACAGGCCCCCTTTCTCAGCAGATAGTAATGCTGTGTGCAATGCTGCTGGCAAACCACCTTATCAATGGCGAGCTCCTTCGCTTCCTTATTTATCTCCGACATCACCACCTGCTCTCAACGTTGACTTATAAACTGGATGAGAAAGCGCTCTGCCTGACACTCCAACATGCCAGCGGCCACATTGCGCAGCCAACGCAACAGGGCTAAAAGCACACTTGGCTCAGCTTGGCTTGCAGGTTTGATGGTAACAATAACCACCGACCTTGTTCACGAGCTTGGTATCGTCGACAACATCAAGGACCTTCAGCAGCACCTGCAGGAAGGCAATTGACCTGTGAGAGCAACCTAGCATATCATCTTTGTGATGATGTTTGTAATCTCCGTAAGTGCTTATACAAGTCCAGCTCTACACAGTGGATCTCTGTGCAGCCCAGAGGAGCATACCAGATTCCCATGATTGTCGCGCGCTATCTTGCCAATGTGGCCCTTCAGGCCCTTCACTATCTTCTTCCTCTCCTGCAGTCACTGCCTGAGGGTGAGTTCGACTGAAAATCGCAAGAGCAAATATCAGCCCAGTGCTGCGGCCTACAACTCCATAAGCCTCAATTGACAGTGATAGAAATTGTCAAAGCGGGTGATGAAGGCACGAGCTTGATCAGCACACTTGGACGTAGCTGCTTCACATTCGCCTGCGGACCTTTGCGGAAGAGAAGGCAATGCAGGCAGCAGCGACGGCGGCACCGTCGCGCGTGTGCACAATGCGGGGGATCAGCGGGCCTGCCAGCTGGCCAACCACCTCCTCCACCAAGCCCTGGCACCCGGCGGCACGATGCAGACTGTCAGGCGCCTCGTGCCGAGAGTGACCGTCTCATGAAGGGCAGCTCCATGCGGCCTTCAAGAGGTCCGCACCTGTGACCCCAAAAACAATGATATGACAAGAAGCTGACAAACAATCTCTGAAGCTCGACTGGTGTGGACACCTTGCGCTTGAGCGACATGTATTCGCAGAGAACGCGGTGGATGATGGAGTGGTCCACGATGCCCTTCTCCAAAATCGGCTGCAACGCCAGCGTCATGTGTTCCAGGACCGCGCTACGCCTCGGCGCTGCCGCCGTTGCCATGATCTCCGCCAGCCTGACGGAACGCCGCCGCCGCCCTCGCCGCCAACACAAGTTGGATACAAGTTGAATAATACAAAATGAAATGTCGAATGGTAAATGTTGCTCTGTTTGTAAAGCGGCACAACCCCGTCTGTATCTGGTCTTAATTCAGGGTGGTGATGAGGACCTCGGAGGCTTGGTGCCCTCGGCTTCCCTGAAGACGCGGAACTCGGGCAGGTAGAACTCTGCAACCAGCTCCTGCTTCTGGCTGCTGCTTGCCATCTGGTAGGCGTGCTCCATCACTGACGCACGAAATGGCAAGACTCAGTCAACCCCCGCATGGTAGCAGGATCAAAGGCAGCATGCCAGTGTCGCTGTCAGGTGCAGATGGCACTATACACATTTCGCCTCCGACAAGAGGGATGTTGAGCTGAACCTTGAAAGGTCAGGACTGTATTGCGGATAAGCCCACAAGCAAGTTGCAACTGCATCGCTGCATGGTCCAATCCACGTCGTCGCTCGGTGATGTTCAAGCAGGGTGCACAGACGACACAGATAGAGGGCGCTGACCTGCGGAGGCGGAGGGGTGTCGAAGGAGCGGGACAACCTGTCCACGGAGCTGCGAGATGATCTGCTGCCGCTGTTCCTTTGTAGCTGCAGCCCACAAGCCAAGCAGGAGTGCAGCTCATTGACTTTAGATTGCCACCAATGGCCCTATGCCACAATGTGAACTTGGAATTCTATTTGTGACTTTCATCTAGACCAACATTCAAGGAGGCCCACGCACCATGATCCAGCATCTTGTTGACAAGGTGATGGGCGTAGGTGTTCTTGGCCAGCTCGACGCAGTGCGGCCGCAGCTCCGCAAAGACCTCTGCGCGCTCCGCTGCGGCACAGTGCTTCACGCATGTCTGCTGGCGATGGTGTCAGCACCGGTCCACGCGCAGCAGGCACGGCCATCGACACGACTTGCTGGGGGTGTGTGGAGAGGAGAACAGCTCGGACTACATAAGAGAGGGCCAGCACCTCCATGCATAAGATAGCTCAACTTCCAATTTATGGCCGCCCACTGCTGGCGAAGGCGAAGAGCTTTGTGCTGTGCGGACCTGGACGATGCGCGAGTTGGTGTGAGACATGGCCAGCTCCTTGATGCGGACCCGCACCTGCACGAGCACGGCAGTGACAAGCCTGCCGCACAAGGCCGGCCCGCCGGATGTCACAGCGAGCCAGCACCAGCACGTCCTTGACCTCACCATGGCATCAGCAGCAGGAGAAGACGACAGCAGGTACGGCAGCAAGCGAGGGTTGCCTCGGAGACGCGAGGCAAACGTGGAAGAGGGTGTCGCCTCACTTGGACCGCTCCTCTGTCGTTATCCCTCGCTGCCTCATCTTCTCCCACTGCGCTGCCAGGTGCTGCCCACCCGAGCAACCAACTCAAAGTCACAATGTGCACACTTACTAGGCCCGCATGCCAGCATCCGTGGAAGTCGCACAGGAGCGGCAAAGTTACGGGCTGCCTCGCTGGGGACCAGGCTGTCAGCAGCCTGTGCAGTGCATGCTAGGCCCTCATGTTTTCTGGAGAAGTGCATGCTGGAGGTGACTGAACAGGAAGAAACATGGCCATTTCATCGATCAATGGAGGGCCTGAGTGGCCAAGGCGGAGGTGGGGGAGAGAGGAGGGAGAGGCGAGGAGGAGAGGTGCTCGAGGGTTTAAGGAGGGTTTAAGCGTGGGGGGGGGCTCGGGCTGTCATGGTGGCAGGAGGGAGCGCGGACCTTCTCGAGGTCGTACAGGGGCTTGCGCAGCTTCTTGCGCTCCTCCGCCAGCACCTGCGCGCGCGCCCGGCCGGAACCAGCGCCGCCACCGCGCTCAGTGGCGCAGCCAGGACCACGCCCTCGACGACGAGCTGCGCATCTAAACCCCAAACCCTTAGCTCCTTGTGACCCTAACCTAAATCCTAAGCCCGTCGGCGGTCCCTGTGGGAGAGCCGGCGCCGCACCTTGCGCTGCTTCCGGTCCAGCGGAGGCTGCGGCGGCGGCGGCTGCGAGCGCCCGCCGCGGCCGCCG
>WELB01000023.1:454592-465738 GCA_009602725.1 Spirogloea muscicola
GCTGCCCGTGAAGACAGGAGGCGCTTGGTAGGGGAGGACGAGCTCGGCTCCCGCCGGGGTAGAGGAGGCCGGGGCGCCCGAGGCCGCCGCCGCGGGGCTTGAAGCGTCGGGAGGAGCAGCTGTCGCTGGCGCAGGCACGGGGAACTGCTGCCCAGCCGAGGGTGACCGGGGGAACTCGGCAGCGGCGAGGCAACCAGAGGGGCGGGGGCAGGGTCTGGCGCGGCCTTGAGCGTGGCGCCCGAAGAAGCCCCGGGGCCTGGCGCGGCCATGAGCTCGTCGGCGCCAGCTCGCCAGCCGGCGGCAGCGGGGGGCGAAAGGACCGCCGCCGCCGCCGCGGCGGCGGCGGCGGCGGCGCGGGGGGCAAGCGCGGGCGCGCCAACGGTCGGGTTGGGGGTAATCAAGAAGTGATGGTGGGGGACTGTGAAAAGAAGTGCTCGCCCATAGAGAAGAGTGGCTGTGAAAAGCCAGCCCAGAAAAGATAAAAGAAACAGCTCTTCCAAGGGCCAAATGGCTCAAAAACGCCATCTTCTGGCCCCTTCGTAGTTATGCCCCTTCGAACCTTTGTCAATTCTTTTCGGGCTGGCTTCTCACATCCCTTGCCCCATTGGGAGAGCCAATCTTTTCGACTTCAGCAAGTGGGCGCTCATTGGTAGAATTGGGCAAGGTCCAAAGGGCCGAAAGGCGCCAAAAGCACACAGCTATGCAGAAAATTACAGCGAATAGGAGCTTAGTAACCCCGAGTCAGCAGCCGTAGATTCAGAGTAACTTGCAGAAGCTAGTGCAGGAAGTGGGGCTAAATCAAACGCACCATGCTAGGTGGCTAAGGTAACGGTGTGACATTAGAATCTCTCGAGTGAGCACAGAGCGGGAGCCGCTTCGGCTCGTCGAACGGCACGATGGCGCCGTGAGTTGGGAGGGGACGGGACGAGAAAGGCGCACGGGGTGGGGAGATATTTGCGCGGGTGCTGCCGCCCCCAGGCCGGGACATGGCGCCCGATACGGCGCCCCTCCGGATCCCGCCCTCGTCGGCTTCCTCACTCAGTGCACGCCGCCACGCCGGTGCCGATAGACATCGCCATCCACGGCCGAGATTGCGCCGCGAGGGGTCTGCTGGCTGGACTTATCATTCTTTTGTGTTCTTTTATATAGCATTGTTTAGTCTGCACTCGACTCTGCCTGAACAATGTATTGGCTTGAATTGGCCTCCCTTTCAATTCATGCGCCCCGCGCGCCTTCTCTCTTGTGGCTGGCCAATTGCAGTCCTCGCGCCCTTTGATAGAGCTACTTTCTCAGATGTGCCGAAAGCTTCGAGAGAAGTTGCGTGGTGTGCAGTAAATGAGAGGGAGGCCAAGCTGAGCCGAAGCATCCACCGGTCATGCATATCGCACAGGAAGTACGAAGGCTGGGGTACAGCGCAGCCCTGGGCTATGAGCGGAAGGGAGACTAAGCCCTTCCAAAAGGAGCGATGGCGGTACGGGGCAAGCCTGAGAGAGTGGGACGAAGGTCCTAAGTCTGGGGTCCTCGGGCGTGGCGACATGGGTTGGCGTGTCCCTGTTTATTTATTCACTCTTCTCTCTATACTGGCCAATCACAGCATCGCCCTCTACTGGAGAGACTCTTTCCCTTCCTTAGTGGGCCCCGTCGCACAGCTTCGGCACTCGGGGGGGTTGCTCGCCAACCCCGCGGCCGTGCTCACCGGCCACGCCCGGCTACGACGGGCCCCTGGTTGGTTGGGCCAGCCCAGGGACTCGTGATCCGCCGCCAGCCGCCAGCCGGCCGAGCCAGCGAGCCACCGTACGGGCCCGTGGTGTGCTGACGGATCGGGCCAAGTGGTGACCGAAGCAGCTATTTGAGGCACCCCACCTTCTCACTCCCCAGAAAGAGAGAGGCGAGAAGAAATGGAGTGTATTAAGAGATGGAGGGGAGAAGGGGCGCGGTGCGCATGAATGAGAAATCAACGCTTTTAATGAGGGGCGAATGATAGGGTGGCCCGGAAAGTTGTGGACCTTGTGACGAAGGGGGCCAGGCTGAGGCGAATGGGCGTGACCCCGGGAGAAGTAGCTCTTCCAAGGGGGGCGTTTGTCTGTAAACGAAGATAGCTGCTTTGTTTCTTGTGCTTGTTCTTCTTAGCGCTTCCCCTGGCCCCCTTCTCGTACTCTGTACATTCTATTTCCGGCTGGCTTTTCCAGCCCCTATCTTCAATGGGCGGCCCCTTCTTCTAAACGAAGAAGCAGCTCTGCCGAAGGGGGCGAGGGGCTGTGCTAGGCCAGCCCTAAAGAAGGGGGATTTGGCAAGAGGTGAGCTCTGCCACAGAGCAACGACAGTTGTGCACCAGTGGTGGGAGCCCACAGTAATTGCTCTGCTGAAAAGGAAGAAAGTGCTCGCCCATGAAGAAGAGGGACTGGCAAAGCCAGCCCAGAAAGAATGGACAATGTCAAAAGCCAAAGAAAGAGGAGCCGGAAAAATAGTACACTCCAAACACAAGAAAGAGCTCGCCCATTGAGGATAGGGGCTGGAACAGCCAGCCCAAAAAAGAATGGACAAAGTACGAGAAGGGAGCCAGGGGAAGCGCTAAGAGAAACAAGCACAAGAAGAAACTAAGCAACTACGAATGACTCAGAAATTCCTGCTGAGCAGCCGCAGATCAGAGATGCTAGGGTCCTGGAAGTGGGTCCCCTGGACAGAGCCAGAGGCAGCAGCTAGGGCACAAGACAATGCAGAGGGAAGCTCAGTACCCGCGAGTGAGCAATATCAGGTCTGAGTGGCTCGCTGCAGGGAAAGAGGCACTCCTCTTCAGCGGCACTCCGCCGCCGCCGAAGAGGACACAGTAGCTGCCAGCCCAAACCAATGAACGAAGACGCACAGAGAAGCACCAGCACGAAAGGCCTCCAGACAAATTACGCATTCAGTGATCAGTTCGTGAGTGCGCATGGCCAGCAGATAACAAAAGCTCAACAGTAAGGGGCGACGGCTGTAGATGACCAGCTCCGAAAGTGGTGGGGCCAGATTGGTTGAACAAGGTCTCAGAGGGAAGCCTCGATACGGAATCGAAAAGAAAGAATCGCATAGCAAACAACGACCCAGAGAGTGAGAATGCTGATGCGGCTGCCGACCCAGAGAAAGTAAACAGGGCGTCTGGTCTTCTTCCTGGGGAAGCCCCGACGATCAGAGCGTGACCCACCCGGGAAGGCGAGCGGCGGTGTCGGAGGCGCGGGAAAATCGGAGTGGTTATTATTGAGTGATGTGGGGCCTGAGTGAGTGGCCAAAGTGGCGCATGGGTGGCGACACCGGCAGAGCGCTCCACCGTACCGCCGGAGCGCGGAATGAGGATCGTATTTGTCACCGCGGGTCAGGTCAGCGGGGGGGGGGAGGATATCGCTCGGGGGGCCGCGGGATCCCACCCCCCTCCTCCCTCCTCACCCCCTCCTCCCCCCCTCCTCCGCCCACGACGGCGCTTGGGATCCCCCACCGCCGCACGCGCGCGCCGCCGCGGGGCCCCAGGATCCCGGCTCGCGTCATCAGCGGAGGCCGCGCCTGCCGGACACTGACCGGCTCCGCCGCGCCGAGTCGCGGATTCCGTCCGCCGGAGTGGGCGGCCGGCGTTGCCGAGAGTGCGGAGCGCCGGCCGCCCTGACTCCATCGGACGGCCACCAGCTGCCTATGCCATCTGCTGCGGATCGGTGCCGTCCGTGGGGGGGTGAGAGTGGGCGCCCCCCCCTCCTCCCGCGCAGCGCCCAGTGGGGGGCCCCCCCCTTCCTCCCTCCCCTCCGCCGCCCAACCTGCCCCGGCTCACTCCGCCTCCCCACATCGCACCAGCGCCATCCATCGCCATCGCCGGCGGCTGCGGCGGCGGCGGCGGCGGCGGCGGCGGCGGCGGCGGCGCGGCGACGGCGGAGGCGTCGGCCACGTTGCGGATCCTGATCCTAGAAAGGAGAACGCGGCTGCTGATACTGAACGAGCGGCTGTGGAAGCCAGCCAGGTGCACACAGATGGTGTTACTGACGACATGAGCGGATCCATGGCCACGGGGCGACGCGGGCTTGGTTGTGACGCAACGCATTTCCTCCCAGGCAGCGGCGAGCCCGCGTCCGGCTAATGCCCCTTCCGAGATGCNGCGCAGCTGCGAGCGCCGGGCCCGCGCGACCGCCCCGTGGAGTGCTACATCCGGCGCAACCGGCGCGCCGGGACGTACACGCTGCACCTCGGCCCGCAGCCCGCCGGCGGCGCCGCCGCGCCCGACGGCAAGTTCCTGCTCGCCGCGCGCAAGTCCGGCTGGCGGCCGTCCTCCACGGACTACGCCATCAGCGTCGACCCCCGCTGCTTCAGTGCCGCCTCGCCGTCGCCCGCCGCCGCCGGCAGCCCCGTGCTTGGCCGCCTCCACGCCAACTTCCTGTCCACCAAGTTCACCGTCTTCGACAACGCCCCCAACGCCCGCGGCAACAGCGGCGCGGGTTCGACTCCTCCCGGATCCGGATCCACAACCTCCTTCCTCTCCTCGGGCAAGGCCGCGAGCAGCGGCGGCGGCAGCGGCAATGGCGGCGGCGTGACTGTGGCCGTGAACTACGCGCTCAACGTGCTGGGCACCCGCGGGCCCCGCCGCATCACCTGCACCCTGCACACGGTGCCCAGCAAGTCGCCGCCGGCGTTGCCGGCGGCACCGGCGCAGGCCACGGCCACGGCTTCTTCCGCCAGAGACGGCTCCCTGGCCAGGAGCGCCGCGACCGCCGCGACCGCCACCACCGGGGCCCATCCCGGAACGTGGGCCTCCTCCTCCTCCTCGTCGTCCTCCTCCTCGACGAATTCCAGCAGCACGGCTGGTTCGCGATCGCGGGCTGCAGTGGCAGATTGCTTCAAGTGCGCCGGCAGCGACTGCGGCTGCCCTGGCAACGGTGCCGGTGCCGGTGGCCTCGAGCCCATGGTGCTGAAGAACAAGCCGCCGCGTTGGCACGAGCAGCTACAAGTGAGCTGCCGCTTCCACCGCCACCACCCGCTGACACCGCTGTGGCAGCCTAGGCTGCCAGCTTCCACCGCCCAGCGCTGCATTGCAGTTGCCTTGTGAGACTGCTTCTGAGCCACATTGGTGCAGCAGCCGCTCTTCTTGTGCACTGTTTTCCATGATCTCACGGCCACGCTGCTCTGGCCGCCTCGCAGTGCTGGTGCCTCAACTTCCGGGGCCGTGTGACGGTCGCGTCCGTCAAGAACTTCCAGCTAGAGAGTGGTGCCATATGCGACGGCGCCGTTGCAGGAGGCGGCAGCAGTGCTGCGGGGACCGCCGCAGCCCCCTCCTCCTCCGATAAGCCCGTGCTGCTGCAGTTCGGCAAGATCGGCAAGGACACGTTCACGATGGACTACCGCTACCCGCTTTCCGCCTTCCAAGCCTTTGCCATCTGCCTCAGCAGCTTCGACACCAAGGTCGCCTGCGAGTAGTGGCCTGCGCCATCATCCAGACGCAGAGTACCAAGGGTACCACGCCTTGCTGCCAGTCCTGCCTCGCGTGTGGCATGCCACAAAGGCTAGTCTCGGTTGCTCTTCTTACTTCAGTTCTGCCGAACGCCCCATATAGCTCATCTCGCTTACAGGCTGTTTGAAGGCTGACCCACATGGAGCACCTTATGTATGCAATAGTTGTAGTTTTTCTTGCACCCCTCCGCCAGCTGCTACAAGTTGGGGCTGCCTGATAAGTGGCAGCTCCTTCAGCAGCCTGATTCGGTGTGCAATGATATACCACCACTTTTGTGGAAGCTCCATAGCCGGCAGGTAGTGGCTGGCTCAAATTGCGACTCAGCCACCCAATACCTGCCAGCTAGTACTGTCTGCGGTGGTCCTTGGGTCTGCTGAGTAGTGTTTAGAGCAGCTCATAGCAGGCGGCCTTGCCACGTTACATGTGACACTGGCGCAGCATGCAGAGCATTGAATTATAACCTCAAGTATTAGTCCTGCCTTAGGTACTTTCTGTGGGGAAGAGGGACAACTTCTACGCACCGCTTCAAGCTGATGCTCAGACCTTTTGATTGAAAGCACCTGCCTGCACATTGTATTTGCGATTGTGTTCATGTGTGCAGTCAACAATGACTAGCGATGGTCTGCACTGACAGTATCAAAGAAGGCCAATCCGGCAGCACATGGTGGTGGAGCAGCTTGTGGCTACTGCAAAATGGCTGTCCAAGCATGCAATCCCGTGCTGGGCTCTGAGGTTGCTGCCTTGCACGTTGCTCGCTCGTTACAAGTGTCACATCAAGATTAAGGCCAGACACCACTTGAAAACTGAGATAGCAGAGCGTTCTAGAGCTGCATGCCTCCGGCTGGTAGAGGTCACGGCCAGTGTCAGTAAAGGCTGCAGCGCTCCAGCTCGTATCTCTACAATTACGATCTGAAGCTGCAAATGGCATCAAGGGGGATCCGAGGCCGGTCAAGTCTGGTTAGCCGCCTGCGGAGAAGCGCTGCCGGGCGCCGTTGGCCACCTTGCGGAGCGCATCCGAGGCATGTGCCGCTGCGTCGCCCACCGCCGCCCGCGGGCGTTGCGCTAGCTCCCCAACATGCGCCCCCGCTTCCCTCGCCTTGCCAGCGACGCGCTTGACGCCACCGCCTGCCTGCCGCAGTGCCTCCCGCGAGGTGACCACGACTGAGCGCCAGGCCCGCTCCAGCACCCCCAAGAGCCATGCTTGCAATCCCACAATCCTAGCCATCACGCCAGCATCCTCGCTGGTGGGGCTGCCATTTGCTGCGGCTGCTGGCCCCAGCAGCTTCACCTCCTCCAGCTCCGCTGCTGCAAGGTCGCCCACATCCACGCCGCGGGCCTCGAGCTTCCTCCGGGCCTCCTCAACCTTGCGCGCCAGCACGACGACCTTTGCTGCACCCTCATCTGCCCTGAGCCTGCACAGGAACTGAGGGCTTAGGCCGTTTCACCATGTTGCAACGAGGTCGATGCTGGAGCTTCTCCTGATTCAGCTATTGGACAGTGGACGGCCCCCATGCGAGTAAGAAGTGGTAGACGGGCACGCCGTTACCTGGCAGCCTCCAGCGACCTGGCCTCCGCCTCTGCGTTTGTCATTGCGCGAAGGGATGCCGCCCTCACAGCCTCTGCCTGGCCGAGTATCTCCTCCAGCCGCCGCCGCTCCTCCTCCAGCTCGCCTTCCCTGCTTGCTGCCGCTGCAAGCTTCTGCTCTGCCTCCTGCCGGGTCCTGCCCAGCCGGCCCTTCTCATCGGCCACCGCCTCACGTTCCCTTGCCACAGCCTCCCTCTCCCTGTCAAGCTCCACCTGCAGTCCACAAATGCGGTTATTCATGGGGTCAACATGGGGCTCTTCTATTGGTACTCACCACATGCCAACTGATGGCTGGTGTCCTTGATGTCGTGCGGGCCTTGCCGACGGACATGGCATGTCAGACATGAACCTGGTTGCGCTGGAGCTCGTGTTTTGCAGCCTCTGCAGCCCGCTCGGCCTCCTCCCTCCTGCGCTTCTCCTCCTCCAGGAGCGGGGCCTGCTCCGCCGCCAACTTTTGCTCGTACTCCTTTTCAGCTGCCTCGGCTTCCTCCACCGCCTCCTCCGCCATCCTCTCTGCCTGGATGCGGATGAGCTCCTCCATGACGACATCGGCAGCGTTGCCCAATGAGATCGCCAGCGCCGCCTGGGCCTTGGTCACGGCCTTTTGTGGGTCCAGGCGCCGTGTCAATCCTAATGAGCAGCACAAAGTGGTCAGTTTAAAATGACCATAAAGGACAATCAACAGTTAAAGGAACTACACATGAGGTTCTGCTATTGCAGACTGAGATGTGGTGCAAATGCTCTTTGCTGCTCTCTCATGGTGGTCCCTCCAAGCTGATGAGTATGAGCCAACAACTGCGAGCCGGCAACACATTAGTTGTCTGACGGAGCGAGCCATGCTGACTCCCGAGGGTCAACAGCTGACCAAAAGCAGATGCGATGATGCTGTTCTCGCCACTCGCCAAGTCGAGCTCAACGGCTGGGAGGGCGTCGTAGTCGATGTTGTCCACGTCCACAAATGGACTGAGCTCCTTTACCCTCTGAGAATTGCACCGCAGGCAGGCTTGCTCTTAGAGCTCAGCAATTGATCGACATAGGTAGCTAAGCAACGAGCTGGCAGGTAGCATGCAGCACATCATGCTGTTGTGGGTCGTGCACCAGCAAGAAAGCAGCACAAAGCGAGTACCGCGCCTACCTCCTTGTTTGGATCCGGCAGGCGAGGGTTCTCGAGCGCAACCTTCCAGGTTACAAGCTCCTGCCTAGTCACCGGGCTGCACCAGCACAGGCAGGACCAGAGTAACCAGCAGGGCGAGCCTGGCATCCTCTCATGACTCCGCAGCCCGAAGGCCTGCTGCTACGGGCGAGGTAAATGCTGGTCAAATATATGACACGTGCGTGACTAAATGAAACGCTGAAATTTTGTGGCGTATATCTAGGCAGTCAGATGAAGCGGAGTGGCTGCAATACGCACCTATCCGGCCGGAAGCGAGAGCTGCCTCCGCTGCAGCCCATCTTGGTACTGTCTCGGTTGCAGCCAAGGTCCGCATGGAGCAGGCGGCTAGGAATGAGCCCAGCCTCTGCCAGGCCTGCCGCCCCTCGCCGCCACAATAGGCCCAAGCTGCCATTGATGCTGGAATGTGTGACGAGGATGCAAGAAGTATTTGACTGCAGCAGCCCAAGAAGGTCTTTTCGCCAAGCATGGTTGCAGTGCCATCAACACCCAATCGCTCCTGTACCTTGAATGCATGCAAAGTCGGGATCCTCAGGGCTGATGTCCTCAAACGCCTGCTCCGTCAGGTGCTCGACATACATGGCAGGGTGCACCTTGTGGGCTGCACTCCTGTAGCAAAGTCAATTGCAAGTCGGCAGTGATCTACAGCATGAGCCCCTCAATCCCATCTAGGGACTCTGTGATTACACGCTACAGTTGTTGTCCAGGAAACTGTTGGATGAAATGGCAGGTTGTGATATTAGAGTGACATGCTTTACCACTATCTACACCTTCAATTACAGCAGATGCTCGGCACTGCGATCAGCATCGTCCCAGCCTGCCCAAAGCAGCCAATCCCAGCAACACTGCATGTGCTGCAGCCCTCAGCTGATCCAAGTGATGGCAGTGTTCCGCAGTTGCCAAGGCTGTCATCCAGTGGGGTGCTGACCAGCCCTGCTCCATGAGTGCGCCTACCGGCTGCACTCAACTAGTTGCTGATAGCGTACCTGCTGAGGACTCCACTGGCGGACACGAGCCAGCGCGCGTACTCCCGTCGCGTGCAGATGCCAGCAGGCGACATGTCTCCCTCAATCACCTGCACAGCGAATCAGCTGAGCTTGAGAGGATAAACAGGTGACCATCACAGCGTTTGTGGCATTTGACGAAGCATGTGAGTCTATCATCAGGCTGACTTGCCAAGATGAAGGCGTCGACAAGCCACAGCAACAACATCACTGCCATGACTGGCAGTTAAGGCCTTGGCTCTGGCCCTTGCCGTGGCCCCTGGATCACAGGTTTGGCAACTGAATGGAGCGCTAACATCAAGCAGCAATTGTGATACCCTACGCCGTGAAGCACAGCCATGGTGCTTGCCAAGATCACGAGTGGAGGGGGGTGACAGGCAGGTGCCTGCCTTCAGCACTTGAAGCGCTTCGAAAGCCTGGCTCTGAACGGCATCAAGAGCCGCTGGGACGAGGACTCGGCCAGGCCGGCGGTCCTCGGCCGCTGCAGACGGGGCCTTGGTGGTTGGGGGCCCTGCTCGTGCGTCCTGCGCCAGCCACGGCAACACGGCACCAGCCTTCCCAGTGTCGGCCGGATCCTCTGAGTCCGGGCTGATGGCCTTGGCCCACGGCAGGAGGATGTCGAACGACAGGTCCTGGCTCCCAAGCGGACCATCATCCGCCGCCTCGGCAGTCCTGGCTGCCACGTTGCCACCAGATGCGGTCGCTGCTGAGTCCGAGTTGTCTCCTTCAACGTTGCCCCTCGGCCCCGCTGTGTTGCTGCCAGCACTGCGCCGGCGTCGCGCTCGGATTCTATCGAGCAGCCCCTTGCGGCCTTCGTTCGAAGTATCGGCCGACGGCAGCTCCTCATCCGCTGCCGGGACCAGCACTCCAGCGGAGCCGCCCGCGTCCGACCTGACTGCCGCTGCTTGATTGCGTCCGCTTTCGTCATCGGCAGTGGCGCTGGTCGACAACACGCCCTCGGCAGTCTGAGTGCCGTGGTCGATGGCCTCAACGTCAGCCTGGGCATCTGGCACCACGTCCTTGTCGACGCTAGCAGTGGCATCTCCTGCCGGGGGCACCGCCGGAGCCGGCAGATTCTGCTCGTGCTGCACGAGCGAGATGGGCGCTGCAGGCTGGCCCGAGCCTGCGCAGCAGGAAGGCACGCCCTGGCACTGTAAGCTTGGACGCATGCTGCTGCCATTGCGCCTGGGCTATCGACAGCCAGCTCCTTACTGAGGTCACTGCAACTCAGCTGCAGCAGAAAGACGCTTTCAAAAGTCAAGCTACAATATGCTCCCGCACGTCAGCATGGAGTTCAAGCTGAGGCATGCTCCCGGATGTCGTGCTGCCATTCCTGGCAGTACTCCAAGTGGCGCAAGTGAGGCGATATTCCCTTGAGGTCGGAGGCACGGCCCACTTCAGCGGCAGCACGAAGCAGTACCTCGGTGGAAGGCCGACGACGCAAAGGCGGCGACGCCAAGGGCCACCAGGAGGCCGGCGACCGTCTCTGGAAGGCCTGCAGGCCATGAAGGCGGGCATGAGCCACATTGGCAGAAATGCGCAGCATGGCACAAGCAATGCACCGTGCTGAGGATTGCGAGATGGCCACTGGCGGCTCATGCAGCGGCTCCACTGCTCGCAGCCAGCGCCACTGCAGCATCAGCCAGACGAACGCGGCAGCGGCGGCGGCGGCGGCGGCGGCGACGGCGGCCGCGGAGAGCACTCCAAGGAGGGCCATACCGGCGACGATGAACCAGTCGGTCTTGCGCTTGTCGAGATCCACGCCCGCTGACCAGCCGCCGTAGGAATCCTGACGGTCTGCCGCGTCGTCCTTGGCCCATGTCCGAGCGCCGCCGCCGCCGCCGACGCCACCACCGCCCGCGGCGGGGCTCCTGGCCGCATCCGCCGCCTCCGTCGCCGCCGCCGCAGCCGCCTCCGGCCTCCCAC
>WELB01000023.1:488224-500354 GCA_009602725.1 Spirogloea muscicola
CCTCGGCGGCGGCGCGGGCATGGCCTGGCGGGCCCTGTCCGTCAGGCCCGGCGCCCGCTGCAGCATCGCGGGCCCGGTCGTCCCGCGCGCCGCGCCAGGCCACGCCACCGCGGAGGCGCGGACCTGCCGCCGCTGCAAGCAGGTCTTCGACGCAGCGCAGTCAGCGAGTCCGTGCAGGTGGGGCGCCGGCCTCGCGCGTCGCCGAGCTGCCGTTCAGCTGTTATCGAAGCGGCGACTCAAGCGATGGTCTCCGGCCCCGCATGGCCTCAGGTACCACCCGGCGCTGTACACGGGCGGCGAGCGGGGCAAGGCCACGGGCTTCGTGCGGGCCAGCGCGGCGCCCGAGGACCAGCTCAGCGCCGTGCTGCCGGGGGGCCCCGGCCTGCTTCGCTTCTGGGACTGCTGCGGTGCCGCGGAGCCTGATGCATTGGGCTGCTGCATTGGGTCGCATGTCACGTACGACAGTACCACCGATGGCCAGTGATGGCCCAGACCACTGTCCTGCAACCACCAGCGGCTCTGGTACGAGCGCGGGGTACATCAGGTGGACGTGTGTCGACCAACAGATCCACCGACTGTTCGAGCGTCTAGTATGGCCTCTTTGCTGCTTGAAAGGGCTGACACTGCATTGCACGACCAAGAGCACACAAGAAGAGACAGCAGCATCTGCATGCACTGCATGTTTGCTACGCTTCACAGGGCCAAGAAGGCAGGGTGTCAAATCATCGCCATCTCTTCTGAGAGGCTTGACAGCATCTTTCAAGAACTGAGTGTCACCATAGGTACCTGAGTGACAATATAGGTAATGAGCTGGTACAAAAGATGACACTGTCCCTGGGTGGAAAGGGAGTCAGGGATGTGACAGTGAGGCAGGCTGGCGCTAACAAGTATAATGTCGACGTCGGTCAAGAGGGGCTATGCCTTTGACAGAACTGTATAAATCTGCACAAGTAAACATATCATAACAGCAGCTAGTGGGGCTGGAATGGGAGTAGTCTATCAGGCGCAAACCTTACAGCTTCCCACCATCGACTGATCAATTGATACAGTCTCATGAGACGCATCCCACAGGTGGGGAACAGCCTCCTGCAGATTGTGGATGCTGTGCACTGCATAATCTGCAGCTTCTATCTTCTTTGACACGCCCACCTGCACATTCAATAATAGAGTTATGAAGCTGCAGACGTACTTCAATGCACGGTGCTAACCACCAGTCACTTTGAATCATGCGTGCACCAGTACACTCGTCAACAGATGCCAATCAAAACGTTGAGTGAGCAATGGCAAGGGCAGCAACCATGTGAGCACTTTAACGCTTACCAAAACTGTGTGGATGCCTGCGGCCTTTGCAGCAGCTATGTTACGATGGCTGTCATCCAAGAACATCTGCAGAAGGACGCTTGAGCATCAAAATTTCGCGTGCTTATGTGATAGGCGTGCTTATGTAATAGCAAATATGGGCTAGTCTCCACATGATCATACTGGTAACAGGTTGATATGATCTCGTGGCAATGAAGCACGCAGACATAAACCTGCAACAAGCAAGCCCTACCGTCTGGTGTGGAGTAGAATTTGCAAGCTGGAGAGCAAGACGGAATGCTTCTGCATCTGGCTTGCAAATGATTCTGACTGTGCTTGAGCCTTCAGCAGGGACGCTCTGTTCATAATGCTGGAACACTTTCTGCTTCACCCTGACTTGCTGCTGTCTTATACGTCGAGGCCACACCTGTACCTTCTGGGGTGACAAGGCTGGCAGCGGCAGTGATCTGCTCAGTGTTGTGATTGTACAACGTCTGAAAGGAAATAATTGCTTCAAAAAGATCCTCCACACCCAGGAGTCTTAGCACTTTCATTGCATGTGGGTGGTCAGCATTGGTGAAGATCTGCAAGGCAGGAAAGAGAAACAGTGAGGTACTTCCAAACTGCTAATATAAGATGCGAACTGACCAATGCCGCTTGTCTTCTGATGTAATCTCAAACCGTCATAGAAGGAAGGACATGTCAAGCCCCTTGTGAGTGGCTGGGGCAAGCAACTACACATCCAGGCAGCAGCAAGTAAAGAATAGGAGCAGCTTGCACATTAAGCAAGAGCTTGCACATCAAGCAAGAGTTGAAAAGCATGGGATCTGCTTCAGGCGCAGAGCCAATGGACTTCAGCAACCTCCAACTGGCAGTGAGGAGTAAGGAAAATGGGTGACGTCCACAGTCATTTTTGAGGGCGAGTAAGTGAAGCTGGGGCACTGTAGGGCAAGAACATTGGTAGAATTCTTACCAAGCGCCGTTGCTTCATGCTGAGGAGGAGGGTACGAAGACTAGGATCTGGGCGCAAGACTTCATACGGGAGACGGCCGTGCACAAAACTGAGAGCAAGGTCTCAACTGATATGTCACAATCTGTAATACTGTTGTGTCAAATTCTTGGACTTGACTTCTGTACTTCTTGGCAATAAGACACGTGTATGACATTTATACGTGCTTTCTACAGCAACTATTCAAAAGGCACCTTTTCAAGGACTTCTCTAACAACAACGTTGACAACGACAAGCTCAGTAACACATGTAATGGGCCCGCCTCACAGTTGACCCTATACATGATTGAGCATTGCGGTGTGCATCACATGAACCAAGAGAGCACAGCAATTTCTGGCTCCAACCCTCTCTGATTTGGTCATCTTTGACCCTGAGTCGTGAACTAGAAGGATTGTTCATGACAGATATGCTTACTAATTTGGCACAACAGAGACAAGCAGACGATCTACAGCATCAATGAGAGCAGTCACCTGTGCCAATGGTCATAGTCCAGATCATAACCCAGCGCCTGCAGGACGATATCATGCATAATTACTGGGCAAGGAAAGATCAGATGGCCTGCACACGAGCTTTGTCATTATAATAGGCTTCTCTTCTCTTGCAGGGTGGCCTAAGAAGTAATCCTATTATGGAAGCTCATCCATGTTGCCAAACCTGAAGTCCAGCCAAGGTCGTGCCATGCTTGATGTAGAGCTGCTTGCTTACTTCCTCCACGTTGTGGCGCGAAAAGGAGAGATGCTCGATCATATACTCTGAAAAGCAGTGCTATACCCCTTCAGCAACTGCAGTCCTGTCAAAGAGGACTAGCTGCATAATAAGGCACCCATTACACATGATGGTCTCTTACGGCGTGCCAGAGGAAACCAATACCTGTTGGTGCTGTGTACTTCCTTCGAAGTATTACATAATGGGCATACAGTTTTGAATTGCATTGTCGTCGAGCTTTTCATGAGTTATAAGCATCTACCTAAGGGTTGCATGATCACCTTGTATGTTTCTGGCACATGCCTCTGCTAAACCAGAGCTGAGTGGGTACAATGTGTCGTCCAAGTCTGCAATGATCAGTATGACACTGGCATTGGTGCAAGAGGGTCGATGCCAAAGTTGAGAACTAATATTGAAGTCAGCACACAACAAGCACTGTGCGTAAGCAAGGTCTCACCAAAGAGCAGGGTGTCAATCTGAGCTTGACATGACGCAGAGTCCTCGCAGTTCTTTGGATTGGTTGACGACATTTGAAGAGAAAGACCAACTTGTAGCAGGACGAGGATTGTAAACAGCATGCTGTTCGTGTAGAGTTCATGCACCCATCACTTTCCAGAGTCCCTGCAGAAGGCCTGCCTCTCCATGTTTGAGAAAGATCCTTGTTAAACTTGGACAATACTACACAATAGCAGGGGCGAGCATAAGGCAATGACAATGGCGACGACATGGTAAACCCTGCCGTCAATTGAGGCAAATACACAGTGAGATGTCTACATGCTGCATGTCTTGCTGATCACCACGATATCCTTTTGTGTGAGAAGAATCACCAGGGGGGGCTGCCAAGAAGCTCCAAATTGAGCGAGGCGTCTGATGGAAGAGTACGATCGGTCTTCGTCACAGGATCGCCAGCTGATGGCAACGAGGGGCTACGGAGTCGGCGGGCCCTTTCAGGAGGTGAGTAAGTGTGCTCGAGGTGCAGCTCGCGGCCGCCTCACAGCCGCAAAGGCTGCCGCCTGCGCGGCGCCTGCGGCTGGCTTCCGCGCGCGGCGCGCAGCTCGTCCGCCATGACGGCGTCGCCAGCGTCAAGGCGGCGCAGCGGGCGTCGGCTCCGGGGGCCTGGCGGGCGCGCCGGGGGGGGTTGCCGTCGCCAGTTGAGGTGCCGACGTGCCGGGGGAAGCCGGGGGAGGCCAGCGCGGCCCGTCTCGCGAGCGCGGTAATTCGCCGTCGTTGATTGGGAGAGCTCCCAATGGCCCTGCGACGGTGGGACAGCGGCTGCGGAGGGTCCCCCCGCGGGGGAGGGCCTTCTTGTCATAGTGGTGGGAACATTCGGGGTATAGGGAATCCCCGCACGGCATCTTCATCGGACGGACCGCCCCCAGGGGGGGCGCCTCGGACGGCGCGGAGGGCCCGCACTCCGCAGAAAGGGCTCGCCCATTGAGGATAGGGGCTGGACAAGCCAGCCCAAAAAGCTCCGCTCCAAAGACTGACTCGTGGTTACTGAGCGGGCCAGCTTAGCAGCAGGTGATGTGCAGGCGATGCAGGGCGGTGCACGGTGCTCGGTCGAGCGTTGGGCGCCGTGCCATAAAGGCAGGAGGAAGGGCTCGCACAGTGAGGATAGGGGCTGGATAAAGCCAGCCCAACAAACGATGAACAAAGGACGGCCATTAAGGCAGGGGCATAGGCACCAGGAGTTGCGGACGCTGAAGAGCCCAACTCCGAGAGGACTGGCTTTGACCAGCATGTGAACTGGAGCGCATTCGGCATGCAAGCCCGTGGACTACCATCTTGGAAACATTCTCTCAGGCTGGTTGGGCTTGTGGTGCTTGACTCAGCGCCACATGCGTGGTTGTAAGGTTGCAGATATTGCATCTTGCGAATCTTCTCCAAGTAAAATGAGTCCTATTTCCAAGTCTGAGTGCTCTGGCTTGGCCGATGCTAAGAGTTTGCGAGTATCAAGGCAAACGCCAGAGCACTCGAACTCGGTTCGGCCAAAGCCAGAGCACTCGGACTTGGAGGGAAAGGACCGATCTTACTCAATTCAAGCTCTGCAAGGGGCAATAAGTTCATCCTTTAGAACTACGCAAGTGGCGCTGAGTCACGCACCACAAGCCTAACCAGCCTCTGAGAGACTGTTCAAAGAACATTTGTCCAAGTAAATACGAGCTTGCCTTCAATTTGCGCCGGTCATCACAGTGGTCAAACAGAGTACTGTCGGGGTTGGTTGGAATCCTTTGGCGTCTGGACCTCCTGGTGCCTATGGCCGTGCCTTCGTGGCTTGGCGCGCAACGCTCCACCAACGCCTGCATGCAACGGCGCGGCGGCTCGCTGGTGACTCCAGGCCACATCCATACCGAGGAAGAGACTGGACCGAGTGAAGTACTTGGTCCCGTGAGCTTACGTTTTATCCTTCAGTTTTAGTACAGCCCATCCGCTCCTTCATGCTCGGTCACCCCAAGAATCACTACTCGTGTTTGGATGAGCAGTCCTCTGACCATCTACCTCCCCTGATCTCAACGGCCAATGTGGCCACAAATAATTCAAAGGATAGTAAGCTCTTCCAAAGGGGGCGAGGGCTGTGAAAAGCCAGCCCAAATACCATGGACAAGGTGCAGTCTGCCAAAAGGTGCTAAAGCCCCACAGCTATGCAAGTGACTACAGCATATGGGAGCTTAGTGACCCCGAGTCAGCGCCCGCAAGTCCGAGTGACTTGCAGCTGGAAATGAGTTACCCTGACGAATTTCAGAAGTAGCAGCTAAAGCGCGGGCAACCTGCAAGTGTACCTCATGAGCCTGGGAGCGCTGACAGAAAATGGAGAGCTGCATGCGGAACTCCTCGACAAGCAACCAGGCAGTGTTGAAGCCGGGCAGCTCGCCGTGCTGTCCCTGCCAACTTCTAATGTCTACCTACCATCATCCGACGCTGCCTGGCTGACCCGCTACATATTGTTAATGTGGTTTGCAACCCTCCTAGCTAGACTCAGGCTTTTCTGCTCCTGTGGGCTGCTTCTCTCTGAGCAACACCGGCGGCAGGATGGTTTAAGCACTTGGGGCCATTCATGGCATGGGCAGAGTGCGAACATACTGTGATCAAAGCTGGCCTGAAGGGGCCGTGCTCGCAACTCCGTTCAAAGCAGACCTAGTTGTAACCCCGCCTGGCATATCCGCATGAGCAGCAACCTGACTTTCCTTGGTCAGATTGACATGAATAAACCTTCGACGAACTTTGCACGACACCCAATCTTCAGTGGCAGCCCCCATGCCAAGGGAGTTTGCATGCTCTTTGACTGTCAGGGTGACAGGCATGGAATGCTAGTGCTGCTAGATTTATAAAAGAACAACCAGAGTCCCCCTTACTCTGATCCTGTACAAATTTGGGGGAGCACAAACAATGGGACGCGCATCACGCACGTGCACCAGCTGACCACGACGCCCTACCAAGTGATGTGGACCGTAGGCAGTGGTGATTCGACAAGCCTTGAGCTGCAACTTGCCCCGTCAGACTGACTGCGGTGCAACCTCTCTTGTGGCCGCCACTGTCTCCTCGTGAGGCTTCAGGACGACTGCCGCAGGCAGCCAGATCTCAACACGCGTGCCGCCGAAACCAGCAGGCGCATCCAGCAGGTGCGGCGATTGCACCCGCATCACACCCCCCAGGACCTCCACGGTGTTACGGGCGATGCTGAGCCCGTTCAAAGCCTGCACGCATCCTTCCGCCGTGCTTGCCTGCAAGCCACGCACCCCTCCCCCATGCTTGGGCTCGCCGCCGCCGCCGGAGTAGCAGCTGCTGCCGGGGCGGCACGGCCATCGCAGGGAGTCGAAGGATTGAGCACATTCCCCCCACTGTTGGCTTGACGGCGGCTGTCCCGCGCTGCCGCCGCGCCGTTTGGGTTCCCGCCCGGGGGGCGGCCTCGCATTCTTCCCGCCCGCCCCCCCGCCGGCGAGATTCAAAACGGATATGGCGGGAAACCCCGCCACTCCCTCCCGCCCGCACCGCTGCCGGCACCGCCAAGCGGCGGCGGCGGCGGCGGCGGCGGCGGCGGCGCCAGCGCCATGGAGGCCGTCGCCGACAGGCTGCAGAGCCTGCTGGACAAGGCGCGCGCCGACCTCGAGGTGCGAGGCCGCCGCGATGCGGCCTGCGGCTGCCGCCTCCGCCGCCGCTGCTCACGCTGCGCGCTGCGTCGAGCCGCCGGCTGCCGCTGCGACGGGCCTTCCTGTGGGCCGTGCGCCGTCTTGCTGAAGCGGAAATCGGGCCCGCACCGTGAAGTTCGTGGCAGAGCGGCTGGCGAACGAGTTCGACGCCGCTTACTCGGAGCACGGCGTGAGTGCCGCCAACTGGCAAATGTCGCACCGTGTTGCTGCTGCCCGGAGAGTTGTGCAGAATCCATTCCTGCTCGTCTTCATATGCGCGCCCAAGGACTGAGTCGCTGCTAGCTGTGGTCCGCGTTGGCGCTGGTGGTTGCTCAGAGGGCGCTCGTATTGCCCTGCCTTGCAGGTGAACCCCTTGCGGCTGCTCGCCCGGATCGGCAAGTTGCAGGACGGCCTCGGGGAGCTGCAGGCCGAGTGCGACGAGGTCCTTGCGGCACGGCAGGTGCGCAGGCGCACCTCGTAGTACGGCCTGACCAATTTTGGTGCAAATTTGCGCTTCCTTATAACACAGCTTAGGTGAAACAGTTAGTATGATCAGCTCAGGCTCCGAGAGCAGGGGAGGCCCCAAGTTGCATGGCAGAAGGTGATGCAGGTACCTACTACTTACACAGGCTATGGCTTGATTGAACATGGCTTGATTCATCGAGGACACGCATACAAAAGAGCAGCTTTGCTTGCACCTGCTGCAGGATCTGGTGGAGGTTGCCCGGCTCAAGATCTTAGCCGACCGCAGGGCTTTGTGCAATATGCAAGCAAGAGCTGGCCTGCTTGTCAGCAGTGATGACGAGGACTCAGCTTACCAGGGCTTGTGTCAAGTGCTCCAGGCGTGCGAGCAGCATGCTGAACCTCAACGAGGTGAGCAGGGCTATACAAGCAGAAGCCTCCTGTATCTGTCCGGGGTACTGAAAACATCTATTTATATAGCCCAGGGCTCCAGAGCATTACTGAGGGGCATATAAAGGATCAGGCAAGCATCTCCCGACTTCGTTTGTGGATGTTGACACGCCTGAGCAGGCAGCTAATTGGCGGATTTCTCTTCCTGGCTTGACTAGCAGCATAGAATGAAAGCGAGTATGGCAGCTTGACTCCAAGTACTGCCTGTCTGGAACTTGCCCTTTCCCGGGCAGCACTGTGGTGGTGATGGCGTACCTTGGGAGTGCATTGTAATCAGCACCCTCGGGCTACATTTACCCAGGTTCTTCCTTCCCAGCTAGATTCATTAACAATGCTGGCGGTAGGAGTTGGTATCTCAGGAAAGCTGATGGCTTAGGCAATCGTATACTCATGTTTTTGCAGTGCCGTTTGAGTCAGAACAAGTAAGCAGCAGCAGCAGAAGCCAGAGTCTGGCATGTTGTTCCAGAGGGGAGTTGTCAACCTTTCATAAGCTGGATGGCAAGAAGGCTAACAGCAGGCTTGCGATATTGCTGTTGTAGGTGATTTACACCGCACCGCACTACACCGCACCATGAGCATGGCGCTAGGGGTGTGCTAAGCACCAGCCTTCATTCTTCAATGCATCCTCAACAAGAGCTGCCCGAAGTCCTCAATCTGCTGAGTACTCTTCGCAAGCTAACTTGCAATAGGATTTCAGGCTGGCATGCATAGCTCCGAGGAAAGCACAAGCTCAGGGGCCAGGAGGATCTGTACCCGGGCAGCGAAGACTCTACTCTACCTGATGAACGATCTGTCCCTTCCAAGGAAACCTGAATCGAGTGTCCTACCCTGCATCCAAAGCAATGTGTTATGATAGCAGAATCATGCACCCACCGTATGCAAGAAATGCTGCTTGAAGGGCCTTAGCATGGGTATGTGCAAGTGGCAGTGTAGCGCTCACACCTGTGCTTTGGCGCTGGGGAAAATGTTCCAGAAGCGGAGCGTCTCGTCCCCTGCTCCAGTCACAATGGTCTGCATTTGTGCAGTTGCTGCTTTGAAATCGACAGCATGCCCGTCGATATGCAGGCGGCTACTCTTCTTTTGATAATCAGCAGCAATCCAGTTTGGTGGTAATGCAGGATACAATGTTGCTGCTCTGCTGTCAAAACTGTACAGCATACTGCCTCCATCTCTTAACAGGACATACAATCTGTGTAGCCAATGATCAAACGACCATGTCAAGCTTTGTAGATCTTTGACCTTACCTGTCCATCGGGTGCAATGGCCAGGTATAGCACCCTCATAGTATGACCTGTCAATGTGGCAAGCTGAAGCCACAGTGCACCATGAACATAGTCAGTAATTCGAGTACCAACTATGCCCTGGTATGACCCAAGACCAGGTGGCTGGAGGCTGCAGGCCAAGCTACTTCAACTTCCTCCTTCCTGTAAGCCAGACCTGCTTATGCTGGTATGAAGATGAGCAGAATGGCTTCCCCAAGTCGCTGACTTGTGATGGTAGTAGAGCACTCTTGGGGTCAGCTCATACGGATCTCAGCGCAAGCCCTCACCTTGGACATTGTGGGATACTTCCAGACCACCACCTGGTTTTGAGAGTATCCATGGGTGCTGACGAGCTCATTCACATTGCCAGACCATGCCAGGTTGCACACCTGCAATCCATGCAGAATATATGCAAGGCTGAAAGCTGAGAGGGAGGGTCTGCTTGCGGTGCTGACTTCTGCAGGGAATCAGCAATACCATGGCTCATGCCTTGACACACTTTGCTGTATATATCAAAGCTGAATATGGAGTGGAAGGCATGCTTGTCGCACATGTGGGCAACTGCTACTTCAGCAGTCAAAACCTTGACAAATTTCTCCAAGCTTGTTGCATGCAATGTGTTGATAGACATCTACCTGACTGCTTGTGTCGACTGCACCAATTAAAGCGCTGTTAATTGTGCTCCAAAACCGGATGCACCTGTCCGCCGTCCCTCCTCCCGAGGCCAGCAGGCCGTGCTGGTGGGGTGACCATGCGATTGCCTTGACGGCAGCCACATGGTCAGACCACCGAATCACGGGCTGTGTTGAGTGGAAGTTCCATACCAGAAGCTGTGCAAAGCAGGGAGACGGAGCCAAGATACCCACAGCCAGGTGTGTGCAAGTCAGAGATGGAAGGACGTACATTCAAGCTCACTACGTCAGTCCAGATAATCAGAAAGAGCCCCATGGTGCCCTCTCCAAGCTCAAATTGGTGAGGAACCTAGGTCTGACACTTGTAGAGCTGAGAATGATGGCCAATACAAGCTGGGCATGCCACTACTGCATCGCTGGCTCTAGGCAACAGGGGTCACAGAGTCAATGCTGCGATCTGTTGCAGCTGCCGACTTTAATTCGATTAAACTGTTTTTAGGCTGGGAAGGGGTTGGTCTTGCTTAAATCAGGACTCAACTTAAGCTCGAACTCAAGACTGACATGATAGTGTCAGGGAATTGCTTCTTCGGTCTATTGTAGGTGTGCTGCTTTTAAAGAGGAGACACTCAGAAAGGAGGGACAGCACACCTGATTGTCATTTCCCCCAGAAGCCAACTCGCGGTCGTCCGGAGACCACTTCAGCCCGCAGACCTGCTCCCAAGACAATGGCAGCAGGTCATGCAAGTAAGGTGTGGGCCAGGAGCAACAAGCTCGGCTGCAATGAAGGGTGGTCAACACGAAACGAGAAAGTGGGAGGGCTGCTCGGTGGCAAGCACCAGTCTGAGCAGAGCGTCGTCGGCGGCCTACCTCCGACTTGTGGCCGACGAGCTTGCTGACATAATCGCCGGGCACGCGCACGTCGCGCTGCAGGATGCTGCGGTCGCGGCTACCTGATGAGAGGATGTGCGAGTTCCACGCAAGCGCCCCCACGCGCGTGCGGTGTCCCCCCATTGTCCGCAGCTTGTCGCCCTTGGCCACATCCCAGATCTACAGCCCCTTTCGCATGCAGCTCAGCTCTTAAGGAGTGGCAGGTATGAGCCAGGAGCCTTGGTCAAATGTGGGAAGAAAGAGCAGGACACCAAGCCTGCAAATGTAAGCAGCATGCAGACATGCTAGGACATCAATGTAATGGACGCCTTCATTGTAAAAGAATTGCCGTAATGTTGACATGTAAAATTCACTAGTGAGGATATTTCAGAGGATGTCTCTTTTTTGTCAACTGGGTGGAAGAGGTACCTGGGCTTCGCCGAGGTTCGTGCCAACAGCGAGGTATGTACCACGCTGCGTCCAGCTGACAGAGCAGACGCTGTCGCTCGGGCCCAGATCGCATAGCTTTGTCACCTGAGGGCACGCTTGGTTGCATCAGTGCAGGTGCATCGCTGAATCAGATCTCGGCAGAGTTCTGGGAGGTCGTGCTTCCAGGCTGCGGGGGAAAGCACGTGGGTCAGCTCACTCGGCTGGTGTAGGCGCTCCAGAGGTAGATGCACGACCCGAGCCCGACGGCAAGCAGATTCTGAGCGGACCAGTCCACAAGGTTGAGGTAGAAGTCGTCCTGCAGCGCCGGCGCGTCCAGGACCTGCAACGGCCGAGCCGAGCAGGCGTGGCAGTCAGTGAATGTAGACGGCAACTGGTCAGTAGTGGGCGTGGATGCTGGCCTTTTGTGTGAGTCGGAGAGTGGCAGCGGACCTTGAAGGGGGAGCGGGCGATTCGACGCTGGTGTTGGCGGGGGGGGGTGCTGGAGGAGGGGGTGAGGTCGGAGCCGATCGGGGAGAGGGAGTAGGGCGACGGCACAGCGCCGCCCGCTGAGGACGACGACGGTGCGCCGCCGGGAGTGGTGTTGAGCTGGAAGCGGAACACGGGGCTGGCCGGCGAGCCACGGAGTCCGGCGCTGCCGCTGGCCCGCCGGAGCCCAGCGCCGTCCCTCTCGGGCGTCACCGGCGGCGCAAGCCCCGCCGACGACGAGCTGCCGCCGCCGTCGGCCCCGAGATCGGAAGAGCGTCTTTTTTTTTTTTTTTTTTTTTTTTTTTTTTTTTTTTTTTTTTTTTTTTTTTTTTTTTTTTTTTTTTTTTTTTTTTTTTTTTTTTTTTTTTTTTTTTTTTTTTTTTTTTTTTTTTTTTTTTTTTT
>WELB01000023.1:501368-524407 GCA_009602725.1 Spirogloea muscicola
GCCCGGGGCGCGCGACTGCGTCGGTTGCCTGGGGGGGGGGTGCCCTCCCGAGCCGGAGGAGGGAGGTACGGGGGCGAGGAGGGGGGGGAGGGTACGGACGGGGGGGCGGTACTCCCCCCCCCAACTCTTTTGGCGCGAAGGCGCCACGCGTCGGCCACCCCGGGCCCGGCTGCAGGAAGCCCCGGTCTTGGGGAGCTTGCCGTCGCGGGGGGGCGCTCCCTGATCACGGCACGCCGTCAACTGGCCACCGCGGTAGAAAGCAGGTAACACCCCGATAACCGGTAACCCATTAGCTGTTAACTGTTGCCTAACCATTAATCTCGATTTCCAGCAAGTCGCGGCGAACGGGGATACTCATCCGCGTCAAATTGCAGCCGCCGGGACTGCGGATGCCGTGACTCGTCATCGCGGGCGGCGGGCGCTCGTGAGACCCGCTCGGCGGAACGGGCGGGCCCACGGCTGGCCCAACATACACCAGCACCTCGAAACCAGCTCACTCCCAGCGAGCTCTTTCTCTCTTTCTTGTACTCTGTTCATTCTTTTTTGGGCTGGCTGTTCCAGCCCATATTCTCAATGGGCGAGCCCTTCTCCTCTTTCTTTCTTTCTTTCTTACTTTCTTTCTTAGTCTGTCGGATCAGAGGCTCCTCACTCGTAACTACTTAGTGATCCATTGTCATTCTTTTTTGGGCTGGCTGTTCCAGCCCCTATCCTCAATGGGCGAGCTCTTTCCTTCCATGGTCCCCCTGCTCTACCATAGCATCTTCAGACCCCTTTGTAGCTGCTCAATGCTTTCTCGGCCCCTTCGAACCTTTGTCAATTCCTTTTTGGGCTGGCTTTTTGCAGCCCTTGCCCCCGTTGGGAGGAATGCGTGTATATTAAGAGATGGGGAGGCCATGTGTGGCCAAGTACAAAGGCAAGCACATTGGACAAATGTACGTCCAGGACCCTAGCCTCTCTGATTTGCGGCTGCTTAGCAGGGGTTACTGAGTAATTTGTAGCTGCTTTCTTTCTTTGTGTGCTTTGGTTTCTTAGCGCTTCCTCTGGCTTCCTCTGGCCCCCTTCTCGTTCTTTGTTCATTCTTTTTTGGGCTGGCTTGTCCAGCCCCTATCCTCAATGGGCGAGCCCTTTCTTCTAATGTACGTCACCTGCTGCTAAGCTGACCCGCTCAGTAACCACGAGTCAGCACATAGAGGTCGCTAGCTGACGCTCGAATACCGGACGGCAATTGACTAGCTCTTGTGCCAGCAGCTAAGGCTCGACCAGCTTTCTGATGCAGAGCATACGCCTGAGCTCGTTGCAGACAGGTTGACACTCGACGTCGCAGAAATGACAGATTGGCTGCCGGCATACCCATCTGGGCTGGGAGCATATCCTCGCGTCGTGCATATCCCAGACTCGCTATGTTCTCGAGTAGGGTATGGAAGCGAGGACCCAAGCAGCCGAAAGTGTCGATTGCGGCCGTTGGGAGTACCACTACTTCTTTCTCCTGCCGGCGCCCCCGGGGGGGCGCCATGGCGGCCCCGCGGCGCCTCGGGTCCTTGTGGGCGGTCGTGCCCGCAGCCCACCGCTGCTGCCAGTCCGCCACTGATGGTCGTGCCACGGCCGCCGGCGCAGCTTCCCGGCTTGGGGCCGCGCGGCGCAGCCCGCGGCACGACAGAGGCGGCCGCCCGTTGGGCCGGCCCGAGGCCTCTGCACGCGGCACCTCCTCCGCCAGCTGCAGGCCCTCCCGAGCGACGAGCCCTGAGCTGACGTCCAGCACGCAAGCTTTGGCAGATGGTGCGCCTCCCTGCTGTGCTAGGCCGGCTCCCTGGCGGCTCATGGGGAGGGCATCCCCACTTATCGCGCATAAATTGAGGACCTTATATTTATGTCCAGCATCTCTGATGCCCCCATAATGAGCACCATCCAACCCAACTCCTTGCACTAATGTAATAGCGCGGGCGCTATCCACTATGTACCAGGCTTACTGGCGGGGCACCACAGCTTCCTCAGCCGGGCAATCACGCTGTGCGAGTCGCAGCGCAGGTGCGCAGCAAGCCTCCTCTCCTCCATACCCAGCCATTGTTTTCTGGGGTTTCGCATCTCCTTGATGGGTGGCTCAATACGGTGGCTCAATTTGCCCAAGCAGCTCCTGCGCCGCCCGTCCTCAGCGACCACCGCGCGCAGGCGGCTGCACTGCTGCAGCACGTGGTGTCGGCGAGCCCCCTTCTGAGAGAGCGGCCAATGTTCCGTGTTGGTGTCACAGGCCCCCCGGGGATCGGCAAGTCCAGCCTGATTGAACGTTAGTCGCCATCCGCAAAACTCCCTCTGATACTGGTGCAGCAGCAGGCATAGTACATCTTACGGCTAGCAACATTTTCGTATTCTTTACATCACTAGCGGCAGAAAGTTCCTGCACAACTAGCTTGGTAGGCTGGCGTTATCCAAAGTATGATCCAATCGTGTGTGCGCACGTCACAGGCCTGGGGCTGCTGGCCACGTCCAAGGGCCATAAGGTGGCGGTGCTGGCCATCGACCCATCATCGGCACAGAGTGGCGGGTCCATTCTTGGCGACAAGACGCGCATGGAGGAGCTCTCACGGCACCCAGACGCATTTGTCCGCCCAACTCCATCAAGATGCCACGGCGGCGGCATTGCCCGCAACAGTGCCGACGCCACGTTGCTATGCGAGGTCCACAGCGCGGCTCGCGACCAATGCTGCACTCTTGTTTCCTAGGCACATTTCTGTCTATCTTATACTCACTGACAAGAGCTTGGCAGTTAATCTTGTAGGCCAGATAGCTTACAAGAATCAAAGACAATCAACAAGTCAAGAAGGTCATATTGTACGTGTCGTCCATGATGTCCATGTCACATGCAGCTTTGTGATGTAATGGCTCATAGGTTGCAATAAGAGCTGCATGCATAAAGACCGATACATCTGTCATGTTGCTCCAGGCGGCAGGATGCAGTGTGCTCATGGTCGAGACTGTCGGCGGCGGCCAGGGCGACACTGCTGTGGCGGCCATTGTTGACGCCCTGCTCCTCGTCCTCCAGCCGGCCGGGGGTGACGAGCTGCAGGGTATCAAGAAAGGTATGGTGCCTGTGGATGTGGGCTGGCTTTGGAGCAACTATTCGGCTGTAATTTTGTGGTCGTGCCTTTCTCTTTTTTGAGTCTCTTATGTCGTCACACAAACCCCTGCACTGGGCTCGCGAGCGAGTGCAGGCATTGTGGAGGTCGCCGACTTCATTGTGGTGAACAAGGCTGATGGCGACCTCCTGCACAGTGCCCGTGCAGCAGTGAGGGAGTACCAGAATGCTCTACAGTATCTTCGGCCCCGGACACGATGTTGGTCCACGCCGGTGAGTTCCCCAACCTGCCTCCGGATGGCAAGCACATGGGCGGTGTGGGGCTCAAGGCAGGTCACATGTCTTGTCAGTCATCCAGAAGCGTCAATCACAAGGACTCCATCACCTGCTGGGCCATGGCATGTGCAGTGTTCCGCTGACTATCGACAAGCATCTCAGGTGCTCGCCTGCAGCGCATGCACTGGCGCCAGCCTTGAGGAGCTTTGGCAGCAGCTGGCTGAGTTCGAGGGTGCCATGCGGGCATCGGGGGAGCTGCGGGCACGCCGGGACGGCCAGCAGCAGCAGCTACTGTGGAGAAGCGTCCAAGACGAGCTCCTCGACAGGTGACTTACCCTGGCACTATTTTCCTTCTTATGCACTGCTCATCTTTGAGTAGAGATGGCCAAGCACTTGCACATCCACAAGTACTGTGACTCCTGTTTGTGGCAACCATTGCAGCACGCATGGTCTGTGATCTAGCCAATAACAGAATGATTGTCGTAAAGAAAGGTCCCTGGGTCTGCTGCCTAATGCTCATGAGCAACTTCATCGGGCAATCTAGGTTGAGGAGGGACCAAGATGTGGGACTGGCTCTGGGCGAGGCGGAGGAGAGCATCCTGGCAGGTCACCTTGCCATCAGGACTGCAACTTATCACATAGTCGACGCAATCCTTCAACGTGCTCGAAGGTCCTAGGTACTTGTGTGCACAAGGTTGGCTCCACCGGTGTCTTTGTACAACAGTCCCTTCTCGACGCTGGATGCGCTGCGATCCAGATGACATTGGCAAGAGCCCCTTCATCAGGCAGTGCTTGAGCATTTTTACTGTCACTGCCTTGTCTGTGCATGTCAACAGCAAAGAATACACTTGAACAATCAGCTTTCCATTTGGTACAAAAGAATTTCAATGCTAACCAAGATGAAGGTGACACAAAGGTCTTAATTGTATCAAGCTGTGGTACTATGCTCTGTAGTGCTTACGAGGTTGTCCAGTGAAGGGCTTATTGACTGGAGGCATCGTCATACACATCGTCGCCCTCTGAGGCAGCGTTTCCATCTTCCTCCCCACTGCTACTGTCAATGACATATCGCTGCAGGCAGTAGATAGCAGTGCACGTCTTGATGCAGGTCGAGAAAGAAAAAGCATCTGTCATGGAGTTTGCAGCATAGCACAAGCAACTCTGATAATGCCCTGCAGGATGCTCAGTGTTCCTGCCAGAAGGTGACTAACCACATCAACGTCTTAGGCTGGAGCCACAACTTCTCCCACTAAGACTGAAGGCAGAAAGCAATGTCGAGTACCTTCGTCGCTGCACGACTGGCACGAACAGGCCTGCTTGGCCTGATGTCATTGCCAGTAACCTGCACCTCCACCATCATGTCTCTCTCCCCGTTTCTAGTCTGTGACATGAGAAGGGTAAGACCATATTTACAATCAGGGACTTGTTGATGCACCAGCACGATAGGGCTGAATCTAAAAGCAGAGGCCTGCATGTGCACTGATACAAATTGGTTACCAAGGAATTAATGAACAGTACGATCTCAACTTCGTCCATGACCCTTCAGATGGTCGAAGGTGCTTGGCATAGTAAATCAAGTGTGACATGAGTTCGCAATGGCCTAGCCCTGGTGCAAATCAAAGCTGCAATCAATCTGTGCATCATAAGGAAAATCTGGTAATGTCTGACCTGATTAGGCAGGGATTTGGCAATACCCATGTCAGACAAGCCAGCTGCAAGCTTCACCAGGTCGTTCTTGTCTTCTGTTGTCGAGACTGTTCTAAGTACTCCTTTTGCAGCTACCCCCCTTGTTGCACTGCTGCCCTTCGTGACAGCAGGATGTTCTTTTGCTGGAGCTCTGCCAGCCTGCTGGAGCCACTGCACTCCTTCAGTCACTCCCAGTGGGCTATTGCTAGCATGCCAAGGCTACTCTGGCCATTGAGACCCAGTGCCATGCATAGATATGACAATCAGTGTCCAGCACTGTAAATATAAGACAGAAGAGGGCTCGCACCTTCTTGCTTGATGCCTTCTTCTTCTTCGGCTGCACCTCATAATCAGAGCCAGATTCATCGTCCAGGTCGATCATGCCGACCTTTTCACTCTCATCCTCGCTGTCTGCTTCTGCTCTCCTTGCCTTGCTTCGTGCAGCAAGTGGCAGACCGACTGCAAAGAAAGTATAGTAGTCAGTATAGTAGGTCAACCTTGACATATTCACCTTCGCAAGGTGCAAGGCATGTTGCCAAGACAACCTTGGCTGCCACTGCGGCTAAAATTGCCCAAATCATGGAACTTCCTTCACAACCTGTTAAATATTTTTAGCTAGTGGCAGGTCAGGTCTTGGCATGATGAATGCTTAAGAGCTTCAACGGTTGCACGTACTGCTGATTTTGGGCAATGGCGGCCTTTGCTGCAATACAGTATCGGCTTTGGCACTCCCTTCTTCAACCTTGTCCTCAGCAAGTCGTTGTGTGACGCTGTGTGCTGCATGTCAGATCATAGCCATGCCTGCATAAGTGCTCACATATGTATACTTCTGCTAAGACAAAGCAATATAAGCGAAGTACACAAACAAAGCATGACTTGGACACTACACATACTTGTCACGAGTCACATAACATGTCGTGGGTTCCCTGACAGCAGTCCTGAACCACACTCAAGGAGTGCTTGCCACTCCAGGTTGATATTCAGTTCCCTTTCAGAAGAATAGCAGCACATTCAGGCAACTTGATAGGTCTCTAGAACACGCTGAAGCTATCATACCTGGTGCAGTGGCAGTCTGTGTGCGCTGCTTTGCCATAGCTGCCAACCTTTCGTCCAGGGACAAGCCAAAATCTTCATCACCATCGCTTGCTACTTCCTGTGGGGTCTTACGTAGACGTGTTAGCAAAGTATTATTGTTAGTTGTAAAGTTTGCAACAATGAAGTCAACCAAGGCAGTAACCACAACGTGTGCGCTGCAACTTGCAACCAACAGTTTCTGATAGTCGTGTCATTATACAGCATTGCCACCTTCTACATCAAAAACAAGGCTGCCAGTGAAAGGTAGGAATGCTGAAGTCCTTGGAACGTGTAAAAGCTTATACCACATTGTCAGCTAAACGCTGCTGTTTCAAAGCAGCTGAAGGTTGCTGGTTCCCAGTTGGCTTTGGGATGCTCGCACTCGGGGGCTGAAATCATTGGAAAAGCCAGTGTTAGATTCTGCCTACATATGAGGACACAATAGCAGCATAACCCTCCTTGAACTTGTTGGATGAACAATTCTAGATGGAAAATGGAGACCATGAGGTCACCTCAGCAGAGAGTAACGAAAAAGTACTCTCCAATGCTTGGATCCTGATAGAAAACTTACTTTGCCTAAAGCCTTTGCAAGGATGGGTTTTGAAGTTGCTGCAGGCTTCTTGGTTGCATATGCTTCCTTCATGTTTTTGCCTACAGAACAAACAAGGTAGTTTCAAATATGTGGTCTACATTCCACGGTCACGGACAAAAGAAGCTTGCTGCTTGTCACATATGCAGCATTTTGCAAGCAGCACTTTAAGAAAGTATTTGCAGACCTGTGGGTATGACATTCTCCTTGTTTTCTCTGTGACTGTTCAGCTGGGTCTTCTTCTGGACCTTCCCTGCCTTTGGCTGTGCCTTGAAGCCTTGCTGGCTTTCTTTGATCTGAGCTTCCTCCTCCTCCTCCTTGGCCTGAACATATGTGTAAAAGGACACGAAAATGCATTCCTCGCCTGATGGGCTACGAGCACGCTTGCCAAGCTGCATAAACATCACTACACAATATGCTCGCATAGTCAGCCATCACAGAATTTTCTTGCTTTTACATACTGTAATTTGACGAACATGTATGCTGACCTCCAGAGCAACCAAGAGCTGGTCCAGTTCTCTGTCCCACATATCCTTGGGCTGCACCCGTGCCAGTGCATGCATCTCCTCTTCCTTTGCATCTCTCTCCTTGCAGAGCTCCTCCACCTTCTCAAGCGTGAGGCTCCACAAGGGCATTGAAAGCAAGTAGTCGTAGCCTACAGCAACTCCTGAGGCCGATGCCGAAGGCTGCACCATGTCTTCATCAACATCCTGATCCTCCTCAGCATCCACATCTCCAGCTTGCATCACCCTTTTACTCTTACCAGTGGACAGAGGGGCAAACCCAGCAGCCTGCAAGGATTTGTACATGTATTGAATTAACAGGTCTTTCACCACCTCGGCTGAAGCTTGACAACATTGTCAGTGGTTCCTAAGCAACAGTTGAAAGCACATCCAGCACATGATTGTCGTACTTGGTCGCAAGAAAGCTTGCCGGATGTACAGATTGTAAAAGGCTTACCTGCAGCTGGGCCAAGAGGTCTGCCTTTCTGCGGTTGCTGACAATCAGAGTCCCTTGTACAACAGCCAGGATAAAACGTGTACGATTGTCCAACCTTATTAAGTCCTCCTTAAGCTGCGACAGCTGGAAGGCCTGAGGAAAGCAAGCGACCCAGCCAGCCTATGAATAGCATGCTTTCGTATTGCTGGTCATTATTTCAAGTACATTGACAATCATAGGTTACAGCCTTTGGCAAATGACATTTGCACATTAGGCCACATGTAGTCAAAATATCAATCAATACTGTCTATATCAACTTGCCTTTCGTTTGTTGTAATACTCCAATCTAATGCCGTAGAACATTGACAAGACTGTGGCAAGCATCATGCAAGCACATTGACGGTTAGCATCCATATCTTTGCTTGGCAGCCATGTGTGTCTCAGCACGAGTAAAGAAATAGACCTATCAAAGAGCTGCCGCACTAACGTCCCAGGCTAGGAGCAGAAGATGCATGTATATGCAGTAGAAGGGCTATAACACGGGGATGTGGCTCACTCTGTTCAGGAGAAACATATTTAGTGATGCGGCCATCCTTGTCAAATAGGTGCATGTTAGTTGTGCTTATTGTGCTAGTGAGCTTGAATTTTTTCTCCAGACCTTCTGCTAGGGCCAGTGCCATGTTTGCCTCACTTAACTCCACAACAAAGTGTACGGTGGTATCAAAGTGGTGCTGGCTGAAGGACTGCAGAAACAGGGTGCAGGGGCAAGAGAAAGGTGTCATTGAGTGCTGCGTTGATCCCCATCTGTATCAGGAGCCTTGCGTCATTAAGAAGCTGAAAGTCTTCCCTTCTTGTCTGAGCCGCATCCTTATGAGATCATGCAAAACTAGCTACTGCTACGCTATCTAATGCTGTTAAACAGCACCACAAAAACAAGCAACCTTGACGAATGGTTCCCGTTGCTTGTCTGAGGTCTCCATGAGAGATTCAAGGAACTCCTTGTAGTCCTGTGTCCACCTGCGCACGGGCAGCTCAGTAATGTCCACGGTTGTTGCACTAGTCTGTTGAATAGTTCCGGTTACAGTGTAAGACTGCCCGTTCTCTTTGGTAGCTGCAAGTTGGATGTTTCCCTGAGCACACATTCAGCAATATCGTCCGTCATGGTCAGTCCAGGTCCGCAGCTTCAGCAACAGTGAAGGCCCTCAACTTCCAGCTCTTCCATGCAGCCAACAGCAGCAACCATGTCAGTATTGCAGCTTACATGTGACCAAAAAATGTAGACAGATAAACAGACCTGAAAGCCCTTGTACCAAGGGTCCATGGTCTTCACATGCCCTCCTTGGATCATACTCTTTAGATTCACTATCAGCTCGCGTGGATTGTAGTTTGGGACAAATGAGCTCCAACCCGTACCAATACCCTCACTTCCATTTACGAGTACCATGGGTATGATTGGCAAGTACCTGCACAAGGCAGAATGTTTTGAGGCCATAATAGCTTCAGACTACTCGTGTCAAACTCGATATTCACACTTATACACTGCTGTTAGAAATCAATCAAAACTTGTGTTACATTCTCTGTACAGTGCTTACCAAACTGGTTCGATGGCAAGCCCATCATCATTGAGATAATAAAGCAGACAGTCATCAGCTTCAGGAAATATGGCACGAGTAATCTTGCATAGATAAGTATGGGTGTATCGAGGACTGGCAGCATCTTTGCCTCCCTGGAGTCAAAAACATACCAGCTATAAGCACCTGCACCCCTGTGTGAAAACGGCGATGTTCACAAGAGGCTCACCTGATGTTGCAACTCTAGGATGCTGTCCAACTCAACTGCGTACCTGAGCTCGAGAGCCAAAGCCACCACTTGGAAAGAGCAGATTGATATTATTGCTGCCGACAAAATCCTGAGCAAGCCCAGTTATGGTGCTGTTCAAGCTGGCTTCGCCATGGTGATAAGCTGTGTGCTCTGTCACATAACCTGCCAGAGATGCAACCTGGAGGAGTAGCAATACGACATAAGGACAGGAAAGTGTCAATGTTGCTGCAAGTCCTCGGGACATTCTCTTTTCAGAATCACACTCTTGTTGAAAAGCTCTTGTATCACTCAGGTGCTTCTAAAGGCATGTCAAACCATGAGTGGTGTAGACCAAGATTCGATACATGCAGGGAGATCACTGGTCAAGCTTGATATGTCTCATACCCTGCATTCCTTGGTCAGATTTCTCTTGAAGCATGCATACAGTATCTTTCGTTGACCAGGCTTCAGTCCATCCATGACGGAGGGTATTGAGCGCATATTATCAGCCAATGAGAAGAGGATCAGTTCCTTGTTGACAAAGTCTTGATAGGAGATAGTGGGAGTGCTTTGGTCGAGGTAGGTGCCAGGCTGTAAGAGGGGATAAACCTTGGTCAGCCACTTGCAACTTGGAAAGGAAAGTATGAAGATTTGTATTGATGAAAGTTTCTGGCGTCTATCGGTGGCTTACAGCACTGCAGAAGTATGATAGTCTTTTGGGGACATGATATTGAAATTCCAAAAAGACACTGAGTTTTGCATTTAGCAAATGCCATCTGGTTGTCACCTCAAAGTTGCGAAGCCAAGTCTTGCGCTCATCGACCTTCTTCTTTGCAAACGCCATCTCGATGTAGCTGCCTTCGTGGTCATTTGTCCATTCGAAGTCTTTCTTGTGCTGGTCCAGGGCCTTGAAGTACTCAATAGCCTCCTCCCTTCTGCTTGTGCCAAGACCCTAGCAAGGCAAGTAGCACCAGAGATGCTCAGTCAAACAATTCAGGCCGACCCAGCCTATACGAAGATCAGCATGCGGTTCAATAGGCTACCTTGTAGTACTTGATGCTCCACCCTTTTGGCTTGCGCCCCCCATGTGACTCCTTCCACTTCTCATACTCAGGAATAGTAAAGAACGATAGCGTTTCCTTGCCTTTGCTTGCCTGTATTTGAGAACTTTGACAAATTTAGAATGTCCTTGAGACTTTCACCGGTCTCTGTAGCTCAAAAGCATGCACATGGAATTGAGTTTGTTTCCTGCAACTGTGGTGGCTTCTTTTGCACTCTGCAATCAAGAGCTTCTAGGCTTCCCCACCACACATCTGCTTGCTGGGCCATGCAATCTGGAGCTGAGCCCGTGACAATCTGGAACGCAGCAAAGGCCTCACCTTTACAATTGGTGTGATAAATTCAACCATGAATGAAGGAATTGCAAGAAGTGAAGGCCAAAAGGAGTGAATGAAGTTGATCAGAAGGCCCTTGATGTGGGAACCATCATGATCCTAGTGCCATGACAGGGGTCTGAGGAGTAAGTTCTACTGTTTATGAAGAGGTATGCAGGGTAATGCATAATGCAGAGGTTGCATGCTTATGCTTGTGATCTTAGAAGCTGTTCAACATACTTGCATGTATGTGGTGGACAGTGGCACATTGTCTCAAGGAGATATTCAGCACAAGCTCCTGCTCACCTGGTCTGTCATTATCATGAGGTGGCCATATCTGAGGGTCTTTACACTGTCATATTGCTTTCCATGCTGAAGGCCCAAGATCTGTTTGATGTTGGTGATTTCTACATTTTCCATTATCTGTTTGTGGCTTGCATCCCGAACATTGAGAAGCTTTCCCTTCAAAGGAAAAACGCCGTAGCGGTCCCTTCCGACAACACTTAAGCCACTCATCTGCATGTGGTAGATGAGATGTCAGATGCAATCATTGACAGAGAAGTTCCTAACTCTCATGACATGCAAAGTCTATTTTTCCGATGACTGCACTCACTGGCATACCGCAAGTGTCTTGGCTGAGTCTCCCTCTGTCAGGATTAGAGTGCAAAGCTCTGAATTCCGCCCTCCTGCCTCATTTGCATCGTCCAGCTTAGCAATGCCTTTGAGTTGTGTGCGCTTGCTGCCGTCGTTCTTCTTCAAGTCCTTGCTTGCTCTAAAGGTTGCCCACGTTAGCAGGTTCTCAACAATCCCACATTTGGCCACTGCAAAAGACCACAACAGCAAGCTCAGGACAAATCTGTGTCAACAGAAAGTGCACACTTGATGATGTTGACCTGCTACATGACAAGACGATCGTATGAAAACAGATTAGCTTTGTCAGAGATACACATTCTGGGGTTTATACGGCCAGATTTCATACCTTGTGTCATGAACTTGGGAGACAGTGTGCACGTAGAACCAAGAGCTGATTGACGGGTAGTCAACACTTCTTTGGTCTGTGAGTCAAAAGCTGGGTTCTCAATCACAGAGTTTACAAACACCCATAGGTGGTTCTTGACCTGGAAGGGCTTTATAGGGTTTCCTTTGACTTCCTTCTTCTTGTTGATGTGGAGTAGCAAATTGGTCACAATCTGGTCTGTGACATAAGCCACGTGAGTTCCACCTTTCATGGTGGCGATGCTGTTCACAAAGCTCACCTGCAAAGCAGAGCCTAATCAAGTAAGGACTTCACCCACAAAAAGTACCCAAGTACTAGAGGCCATGTCTAATGTGAACAGCTGCTCATGCTGCTGAAGCATGCCTTTCAGTCGCAGCCGTGAGCGTGGTCAAGAAGCAGTACATTCTTGATCTCCCTCTCTTCTGAAATAAGCAGCCAAAGGCCATCTATCTACAGAAGCGACCTTGCTACTCAGTATCACTTGCCACTTCTGACTAAATTGTGATGCTCTGTTGTGGTGCAGGATCAGATTCTCACTTGCTGGAACAGCCCTTCACTTAGGCTGACACAAACCTCCCATCTGTCATTTACATGCTCATAGATTCTGCCACGGTGTGCTTCAATCTCAGATACAAGTAGGATTTGCCTAAGAGCCCCACTGCAGCAAAGAGCATGGCTACATCGGATGCTACTGATGTGACTATTGTTGCTCATTAGAAGAATATACAACGTCCATGGCAATCCATGGCAACATGACAGACACAGACTGGAGCAAGGGGATAGACCTACCTTGGTAGAGGCTCTTCTCGTGTTGACGATGATGAAGCGGAAAGGTATAGGCTGACATAGTCGCTGAAGCCCTTGACTGGCACCCGCTGTCCGTCCAGTTCGACCTGCATGAGCAAGAACACTCTCACGTCTAGACCGAGTGACAGGACTATCTGCCAATCTGCTTATGCTCCAACTCTTATTTTGACGTACGAACCATATCTAACGTCAAGCCTGGTCTTAAGTACGTACATCTTTGTCCGCAGGAATGCTTTTGTGCTATGGTTACAAGGTCTTAGATGGGAAGAAGCACCAACCTTGATACCCTTGCCCAAGCAACCTGCAATGTCCATGACCCTCTTTCTCATCAGAGCTACTACGTCGTCCTCTAAATGCGTCATGTGAAATTTGGCCAGGTCAGGCTTGAACGTGATGCTTGTCCACGCTTCATTTTCTCGGCACTTGCCAATAAGGGGCTGAGATTTCTCACTCATGTTTTGAGAGAATACCTACATTCCGTGCATCATCAAGCAAACCTAGTCATATCCCTAACTTGTGAGGAAGCACGTTGTCAGTGTGCCTGCAGTGTATTGCATACATGCTCGTGCAAGAAAAGCAGCTCTAGCACACCTGCTTATATTTGCGTTGCCTCTTTCCATCAGCTGTCTCAACGACAAACTCTGTGGAGAAGATGTTGGCTAGTTTTGCTCCATAACCATTCCGCCCGCCTGTAGTCTTTATCTCCTCATCATCATAGTTGCTGCCTGTGAGTAAGTGACTGCAGAGTCCAGGGTTGGTTCATCAGGCCCTTGATTCATTCGCAGGGTGGGTACAGAAAGGGCATCTCCACAGTTCCTTCAAACCTCTTCTCTGAACCTAGACGAGTTCCTAACCTGAATATCATTTCTGGCAGGTAGACACCCTCTCCACTGTGAATCTCGACGGGGATGCCATCGCCGTTATTCCACACTTGGAGAGTGTTTGTCTCTGCATCTGCAGTCCAAAACATTCACACGCATCTCGTTAGAGCTGAGTAGATACACAACGCATGCACCCCATGCAGAGGAACCCCGAACTTCATAGTCCTGCTCACATAAGGATTTATATACAATTGCCTGACATTTTTCAGTGAAAGCGGCCAAAGCGATAAGTGGTGAGAACTTACTAATGTTGACCTTCAAAAGATCCATTCCCGGGCATCGAGACTTGTGGTCAGCCGCATTGACGAGAATCTCATCAAATATCTTGTAGAGCCCTGACGACAAGGACAGCTTGCCGTCAGCGTTCAGATCACGTGGGAACAAGCAGACAGCTGACCGTCAACTACGGCCAAGCAAGCTCACCTGGCACGTAGGTGACGTCCCGCTGCACAAGAGAGCCGCCCTCGTACACCCAGAGGTGCTGCGTGTGCGCCTCCACGGAGCCAATGTACGCGTCGGGCCTGAGCAGGATGTGCTCCAGCTGCGTCTTCTTCTGGTACGTCTCCTCGATGGTCCTCTCCCTCGCAGCCATGGCGCCGCCCCGCCGGAGATGCGGCGCCGCCTAGGCGCGGGCGCCAGCGGCCATGGCGGCCGGCGGCCGCGGTGGGAGCGGGCTTGGTGGTGGGGGATGGGGGGCCTACTACAACAGCGGCTGCTGGTGGGGGGGCTTTTTGAACGCGGCAACGGCTGAAGAACGGGCAGGACGAGCGCGCAACGAGACCGCGCCTCGGCCGTTCCGTCCGCGTTGAACGTCCCCCACCTCCATGTCAAGGCAGCCCAGCTCCCAGCGCCAGCTCCTGGAAGCGCCGCCATTGCCGCCATCGCCGCCAGCCGCCGCCGCCGTCGCGGGCCGCCAAGGGCTGCTCCCCGCGGCCGGGCCTGGAGCTGGCCCGTGAGCCTCCAGCCACTCGACCAGGCTGCGGCTCTCCCTCTGCGGCTGCCGGTCTGAGGGCCCTTCCAATTCTGGCGATGTTCCTGGGCCGGCTCACGGCGGCCTTTCGTCTAGCGCACGGCTTGCGGCGGACCGTCTGACGATTCCAGTGCACAAGCCAGAGCCGATGCGGGCTCTGGAGCCCTGCCACGTAGAGCTCGCCGGCGCCAGTCCCTGGTGCCCTCGCTGCAATGTACCGGTGTCAGGAGATCGGGTCCATCCCAGTTCAGTGGCAACCGTGGGGTCGGCGCAGCGGAACCTCCACTTGGGCGGCCGAGTCTAATGGAGGCCGGCGCCATGATGCTCCCGGTGCTTGCCGGTGGGCTCGTGGCTGCACCTTGCACATCGCCAGCTGCGAGCTCAAGGCCCCAGGAGCTTGCTTTGCTGCGCCGACGTCCGGGGCGAGGAGTCGCGGCTCTCACAGCCTACCGGCGCTCGATTTGTCCAGCATTGCTTCATCAAGGATTGTCTGGGGCCCACTGGCGGCCTCTGCAAGCTGCCAAGCTGCTGCAGAGGCACTGGCGGAGGTGGCGGAGACTGGTCACGGTGCTCTCGAGTGCGGCGACGGTGAAAAGAGACACCCGCCACTGGTGGAGGCGCGTTCGGTTGCTGCCGCGCTGGTGGACGTCACCAATGTCTGTGATGTAGCAAACGCGCTTCAAGGGCAGCCGCGGCATGCCCTCCCTGTGTACACGTCTGCTATTCAGGTCAGCTGGAGATTCTGCACTGCTCCATACCCCAGTGCCAAGATAAGCAGGCCAAACTACTTGTGGAGTACCGACTAGCCTTAGTGTTGCTGATGTTACTTGAGTCCGAGTTGTCAATTATATAAGCCTTAGCCAATCAGAGTTCATAAAAGTCCCAGAGTTACCAGATGCAATTCTCATCAAAAGCCCCTATCCTAAATTGGATGTAATGGGTGGCCAATGTGCAATTGTGTTGGTGCATTCACGCCGAGCAGAGGCTGGGCAGAGCCAAGCGGCCCGAGGCGGCCGCAGCACTCTTCGAGTGGCTGGAATCTGCCGGCGGCAATCTTGCACCGGACGTACGCGCATTCAACGCCCTTCTGGGAGCGCAGCAGGCGGCGGGGCAGGTTGGCACAGCACTTGAGGTGCAACAGCGAATGACCAAGCGTGGCGTGGAGGCAGACGTGGCGACATATAACATGCTCATTGGCCTGCATGGCAAGCGTGGGGATGCGGAGGCGGCTGTCGGGGCTTTCCATGAAATGAAAGTTGCAGGACTGCAGCCCGACAAATTCAGCTACCGCGCGCTCGCCCAAGCCTGCGAGCGCGTCGGTTGCTTCCGCCAGGCGCTCGAGGCATATGCGGAGCTAATTAATGGGCAGCCATTGAGCAACGAGGTGGCCACCTGCCAAGGGGGCGGGGCGGCGACCGCGCGGCTCGGTGCCCGTCTAGAGCAGCGTGCCAGCTCTGTCATGCGGGGCATGCTGGCAGCAGGGCAGCCTGAGGAAGTGCTTGAGCTCTTCCGGCTGCTCTGCCGGGCGCAGCTCCAGCCAAGCGCCGACGGCTTTAGGCACGCCCTGCTAGCCTGTGCGGCATGTCACGACAACGTCCGTCGCCACACCCTCTCAGAGTCCATACTGCTGTAAACCCCACTCCATACAAAGCCCTAGATTGTAATTTCAAGTTGCATCTTGATTGAAGCCCTGAGGAATGTGACATACATGTGATGCTGTGCAACGTAAGTTGCTCAACCAGGCCATGATTGGCAGTTTCTGCAGGCAGTTACACAAGAATTGCAAAGCTAGCAGGAATAGTCAATCATGGCCTGGTTGAGGCTGCAGCCAGCAATTATTGGAAGTCAGGTGCAGACTTTAAGAATTCCTGTTAGGGGCTTAGTGCTCTCATAACCTAGGCAATTGCCTCTGTAGTTACTTGGTGCGGAGGAGTTCGTTCCACGTGGCACCGAAGTTGCAAGATAGTTCATAGCTGTCATTGTCAGGGGTCAGTCAGTCATGCAGACACTAGCGGTGCTGCAAGGGCCTCCTGCTGATGGTCGTCGATTGCACCTCTGGCAGACGAACCGTCCTCGAGACATCTACATGATAATGCGCGAGCGTGGCTTCCATCCGACTGCGCAGCTGTGCAATGCAGTCATTGCCACCCTTGGCCGGGGCCGACGCTGGTGGGCCGCGCTGGAGGTGAACCCCCAACATGCGCCGTCTTCTTGATGCAACTGCAATGTCAGCTGCGTGCAGTGGTTGCGCTACCTCTCAAGTGCCAGCTGACCTCCCGCAGAATCCACATTGCTTCTCTGTGTGAGCAGGTCTTTGAGGACATGCAGGACCAAGGACCAGCCCCTGACCGAGCAACCATTTGCCTCCTGCACCAGCAGTTTGCTGTCCTCCTCGGTGCCGCCAAGAGGAGGCGGCTCTGGAAGTGGGCTCTCCAGCTTCTGGAGAAGATGCTTGAAAAGGCAAGCTCCGACGTTGCAATGCTGCAAGCGTTCCATGTGCACATTGTCTTCTTCGGAAAACATCTGGGGATTGAGATTGACAATGAAGGCTTCAATGTTGGTATCTGGTATTTTGGAGAAATCAGCAATAGCACTCATCGTTGACCAGGCCATCTGAATACTGTGCGATCAAGGGGTGCAGTGCCTGTGCCCTGATTGGAGGCCTGCAATGCTGGGCAGGGCTTGGAGCCGGAGGAGGCGGCGTGGCACAGCGTGCTTGTGACGTGTGCCGGCGCTGGGGCTGCCACGTCAGCTGTTCGCGTCTTCAACCAGATGCAGCTCCGAGGCTTCCCTGCGGGTCCAGTGGCGTTTGGGGCACTCCTCAGCGCCTTTGAGAAGGTCATCAGCGGGACTTGCTTCATGCTGCCTACTGCAAAACCAGCTTCCTTGGCAAACCCCCAAGCCATAGACTGCAGTCGAGTTACATGTAGCATCCTGGTTCAGTGCTCAAGAAATGGACCAAGTCTGCATCTGTAGACACAACCCCTTTGTCCAAGGTTACAATCAAGTCCTTCGCTCTGTCCTGCATTGAAAGTGCCTGGACTTAGCGGCAGTGAGCCTCACAGGTTCACAGGTACAGCCTCTTGCGAGAACAAGTCACTCTGCCAAATGAGGCACCTGCCCTTCAATGCCAACTTCACTCGGGTTTCAAGCCCAACATGCCAGACCTTACATAGCTCGGCGGACCACTTTTTGCGCAGGCTGACCAGCTGGAGGATGCTAAGCTGCTGTGGGACCAGATGATTCAGGAGGGCGTTGCCCGTAATGTGCACGCCTACACCACAATGATCTCTGCTTACGGCAAGCGGGGCCAGTATGGGTGCGCCCTGCGCGTGTTCGAGGAGCTCAGCCACGCCGGGCTGCCGCTCACAGTGGTCCCTTACAATGCTCTGATCAGCGCCTGCGTCCGGACGGGTGACGGTCTACGAGCTCTTCACATTCTCGAAGAGGTGAGCAGGGGTGTCTTGCAGCGCGGCATAGCCAGATACAAAAAGTTGAAACCCTACCACGTTGTGCATGCAAGTGCACAACGTATGCTGAAAGGCAGCAGGGCTGTGACTCCTCTTTAGCTGCAAGTGGGCACCCAGCTTCATTGATGACAGATGTGTACTTGAATTGGCAGCTAGAAAGCACCGCACTTCAGCAACAACATTCGCCTGTATTTGCAGATGAAAATGGCATCGATTGAGCCTGATGCAATCTCCTACCAGGAGACGATTGAGGCTTTGGCGTTGGAGGGGCAGTGGCAATTTGTTGTCGATGTCTTTACCACATCCCTGCGGAAAGGCGTAGAAACCACATCCGTCATGCGCCGGACCATCATGCGCATCCGCCAGGAAAAGGGCTCTGAGTATTTCAGGACAAGCCAGCTCGTAGGCAAATAGCATCCAACCATGTCATTTACCCTTCTCGTATACGCATAACAGTACATGAGGGCTATATGTCTCCATTAGCTTGCCTACCTCAACACTCATGCACAAGATAGAACAGCACTGTCCTGCACATTATAATAAAGATCAGACTTTGTCTCTTGACGATAAAAAAAGAATGTAAAAGTTGTAAATGGCGTAAATGAAGAGCGACATGTAGGCCCGCTCGTATAACGGTGTCCTTCTACTGCCCAATAACGAAAATATGTAAAGCACAAAGCAAGACAGGCTTCTGCAGCACTTGGCATGTAGGAGCATGCAGGTCGCAGGAAGTCAACCTGTACAGAGCTATCTGCTGCTGGCCACATGAATAAGAATATAGTATCGATGGGAACTCTAAGTTGCCACAAGCGCCTTGACTATGCAGAGATGGAAATTGCTGCAGCATTGATGGCAAAGGGTTTGTTTAGTGCAGTCAAGTCAGAATGATGCGAGCTTTAGGTTCAGGCTCCAGCTTCTTTGCTTCTGCCACTGCAGCTGCCATTCGCTCGGTGAAGAGACTCCACTCATACTTCTGACGGCTCTCAATCTGAACAGGCTCAAAGGAGATCATGCCATCAGTCTTGTGCTTGAATAGACGTGCGTGAGCTAAGGTGTGGGCTCCGTGTGTGCAAGGACAACTGAGGTCCACAGGCATGGACTTAGACAGTGACCTACTTGCGTATTATCAGGACGGGTGGCTCTGGCTCATCAGTCACGAAATTTTAGAACAGCAAGCTCGTTTTCCTTGATCAGCTGAGACGACAGGTCAATGTATAAGACTTTCAGCTACCCCTGATCTGAGATTATGATGGCCTTGATTAGAATCACCTCGCCCCACATATTAGCCTTCTCATCTCTTTCCTGCATAATGTGATGGCAGGAACATGCTTGAGCCTTTCATCAGACAACTTTCAGCATGTATTGAATACTCAAAGCACCCTACGTACAAGAAAAGTGCTCGCAATAGGGCATGCATGACTTGTTACAACACTGCAACTTAAACGCAATTGAACCCAGCCTAGAATGTCTACTACTGTTGATTGATGCTCACAGGCTTGATTGTCACAGGCTTCAGGACGACGTACTGAGCATCGACAACACCAATTGTCTTGTGAGGGATCCCCTGAGAAAGGTTTTGCAGTGAAGTCAACCACAAGCTCTTTGAGCACGTACATGAGCCCTTGACAGAAGTGGCTGAGAGGAGAGATAAGTGAAAGTAGCAGCCAACATGCAATGAGGCGATCAGAGCTCATGGGGTGATACAAATAGCCATAGGACACCAACGTAACAAGCAACCCAAAGATCAATTATCTTAAACATTGTCAGACAGGGCAGACATCGTGAAGTGCCAAACCTGGGCGCATTTATGAATGTTAAAATCCAGGCCCCAGCCATGGACCAGGTCGTTCTGCAGAGAGCAAGCTGCCTATCAGGACGCTTGTAGCTTTGCACTGTATGCACAAGCAGGCACAGGTGGTCAGACAGAACAAAATGCACAAAGGAGCATACCAGCAATGCTTTCATTGCGTGACTGGGCTGTATGTGGCCTCAATCTTGCCTGTATTAAGTGCCAGACACATCGCCAAGCCTTCCTGGTGAACACTGGTACCTGCATCTCCACAAAGCTGGACAGCCAACCGACAACAACGGCAACAATAGCATCATCATGGCGTGTGCAAGCAACAAAGCCGACAATGCATGGGATGCGCAGCTGCTGCTAAAGTCCACGGCTCACCCTGAGCAGGGAGGATCATGAGGCTTCTTGCACCAACCCGGATTCTCCTTGACAATCCTGTACAAGGTATGGGCCGTAGATTGACATCTGATTTGGACTTGAGGCTTGTGGTGACCACTGGCCTTTCAACTGAACTAGAGCGCCCTTTTATGTAATGAATAACACCCGCAGCACAAGAATAGAGCAACTGTTTTTTGAGCTGGAGCATGGTGGCCCAATCATGAGGGACAATCTAATAGAGACTGGCAAGAGGCCTGATATCTGTTGTGGTGTTACTTGTGCACTTCTGAATCTGGAAGCCTGCGAGTCATCTGCCACGGACGCGGCTTGTCTGCGGGGTACTCGACAGCAGGCTGAGAAATTTCCAAGCCATGCGCTTTCGCCAACTCCAGGTACCTGCACTCATTACACATCTGTGAAGCTTGACAATCTGCCAACAGCAGTACATGGGCCTGAAGCTGTCAACCAACGGCAGGCCAGCCACTGCCTTAGAGCATGTCAGACATGGCTGCTTGTCATGCAAAAGTGCGTCCACGCATCCCCATCGACGTGAACAGGACCTGAAAGAACAACTATTAAATTACTTTGACTGGCAAGTTCATATATCCCACTAAGCAACTTGAGAGAGCGTCAGCAAGGCTAGACCTCTTTGTGTCAACCCCGCAAGTAAGTTCAGCTGGAGTGCGCCTGAGAGGCGGTGGCCAGCTTGCCTGAGAGGTTCAAAGTCGTCGACGCCAACAGTCTGGTCCCAAAGCCACACGTAGTCATAGGCATCCACAATGCTGGGGTGGAGGAAGCGCTTGGTGAACCACCTGCGGAGTTGGTGCGGATAGATTATGCAAGGAGTCCTCTGGCAAATCATTGAGGTGGGCTCCACCAAGGATGAGGTGAGACACGAGCTTCCTTGGCTGCTCGGAAATTCAGAGCAGGTGCCACGGGAGCATAGCTTCATGTGTGTTTTACTATTCTATATGCTGATGTGGTAACTGGAGACCTGGAAAGCATTTAGAATAGCTCTTATATCATGGATGAGAACGATCAGGCCTACAGAAATCACAACGAAGGCTCCATTCAGGGGTCCGTTGTCCAGAGGCTGCACACCACTTGGTTTGACCCTCGGCCACAACATGTGTTGCCCGCTGAGCCCAATCGTACTCAAGCCAGTCGTCCATGCGGCCATCGCTGTGGCACAGCATCACCGTGAAGTGCTGGGAGGGGAACTGGCGGTTGCGGAGGACAAGTGCCAGAGTAAGTACATCTACTACTTTCGGTGGATCTCTATCAGAAGGTATTTGCAATGTACTGTTATAAGGGTGGAACCCCAAGATGATGCATGAGATGGGTCAATGGGTACAGTCGGCTAGCTCCAGTAAGAAAGAGGGTAGCTGCAACCAGGACAATTGCATGGGTTGCTTGTGATCTGAAGCTAAGAATCGTAAGGACTGGCCCTGGAGTTACAAGATCAGAAAACTTCTAGACTTCAGAACTCTTTCATCCTTAGAGGTCTCAGCTGGTAGCGTCTGGTCCGCTAAAACTGGTCGCCCTGCTAATACAACTGTGCAAGCAGAGGGCTATGACAAGGCAAGGCATCTGATCTGCTGCAGGGAAGGCAGGCGAGGACCTTGGAGACAAGTTGGTCCATATCGTCGAGCCGCTGGTCGTCCACAAAGAGCACCAGGAGGCTTTCCGCCTTGGATGGCAGGTCCTGCAAGGACATCAGGGCCTCAGGACACAAACCAGCACACGTCGTTCTGTACAACTGGAAAATAATCTTGCAGCCCTGACAATCACGACCTTACAGTCACGACAATACATGCGTTTATATTCTTTGTGGTCCAAAGACAAAGATCTGAGGATCTACAGTCCGAGGTCTTGACTACAGCGCAGGGTCACAGGGCTGCACCTCCTCCGGCGCGCCCAGCAGACGCCTCATGTAGAGGTCGGAGGTGGCCACCACGATCTTCGGTGGTAGGCCCAGCGCTTCCTCGGGGACCATGGCCACCTCGCGCTGGTGAAGACGACACACGCATGCTGTTGGAGGATGTCTGGCATCACTGATCCGATGCTTGTCAAAGATGCTTGTCAAAGACCAGAGCAGGTATGCACTAGTGGCCACCCAGACGGCCACCACATGAGGCGCGCTGCAATGGGTTGAGTAGGCCGAGCATCCGCGAGTCGTACTCGATTCTCGCAGTACGAGACATAAGGGGGCAGGCGCGCACCTGGCGGGGAGGGGGCATCGCGACCTTCGACTCCAGGCGGCAAGTGGCAATGGCAGCTGGGCTGAGCCATGGCGACTGGGGATGGACAAGTGCGTCTATGTCAGGGGTCCACATCGAGCTCGGACGCAGCTGAGAGCCTGCTCGCCTGCTCCAGCGACGTCACAAGGCGCGCCGCAAGTGGGGCTTGGGCGGCCCAGGAGGCACCTGCGCGACGAGGAGGCCGCCGGCGACCCCAAGGGCCAGGCCGGAGGCAGTGAAGAGCCACGGGTGGAGGCGATGGTGGTCGAGCCGCCGCTTGCCGCCGCCGCCGCCACCGCCGCTGCAGCAACCCCAGGCCGCCGCTGTCAGCCTCGAGCTGCAGGCGAGCCGAGCCGGCCACCAGCAGTGCTGTGAGCCCTGGCTGCGGCGGCGGCGGCGGCGGCGGCGGACATGGCGGCCAGCAGCCCGGCAGCGGACCTCGGGGCCCGCGAGGTCGCGGAGGCGCGCAGCACGATGGCGAGCGCAAGGAGGAGCCCCAGAAGAACGTGCAGGCCGCTGCGGTGGTCAGCGGCGACGGCGGCCCGGCCAGACAGCTCCGACTCGGCGCTCGCCGCCAGAAACGGCGGGGACAGCGCGGCGCCATTGCCGGCGCCGCCGCCGCCGCCGCGCATCGCGGCGCCACGGGGCCGTCGCAGCTGCAGCAGCGAGGAGCCGAGCTACGCAGCCACTG
>WELB01000023.1:524934-539386 GCA_009602725.1 Spirogloea muscicola
GCCGCAACCGGCGGCGGCGGCGGCGGCGGCGGCGGCGTCGGCGGCGGCGGCAGCTGCCCTCTCAGGTCGTGTCCAGCCTGCACACGACCGTTCCAGCGTTGCATCAGCCCTGCCCCTGACGCGGACGCCGACGCTCGGCAGCGGCGCGCTGACTGGCCCCCCTTGCCAACTCCGCCGCAGCAGCATTGCCAGCGCCGGGCGACGCCGAGCTCCTGGCGGGTGGCCGACGCGGCTGCTCGGCAGCGCCAACGCCGCCCTCGTCTTGCTGCTGGCCCAGGTATGGCGCTGCTCGCGGCAGCGGAAACATTGGCACTGCTGCGCCACTTTGGCCTCCGCGAGGTCATGCAGAGATTGGGAAATCAGGCAGGCGGTGAGCAGCCTCTGTGCTGCAGTACGGCTTGCTGGCTTTCCGATCAATGGCGGCTGGATTGGGCTGTCAGCATTTCCTGCATTGCTGCACGGGCATTGGCGTTGCAATTGCCGTTTGGTTGCTGTTGACGCCTGTGCCACAGGCGTTCCAGCCCTTGGTGGCGGACGTGGCGGAGCCCCTGCTCGCCATGTTGGGCTTGACGGCGTGCCTCGCCTCCTGTGGCCTCCTTCGGGGCCTCTGCCACCTGAGAGGCCAGCCGACCCTGGCAGCAGCCTGGCTGCCGGGCTGGTTACACGGGTGGGGCGTCGTGCACCTCAGTGACTTCTCGCTCGCCTCCGCGGCGCTGTCAGCCACACGTCTTCTCCTTCGGCGACTTGCACCGAAATTCTTCGTATGTGTTGTGCATCTCCTTTCCTTACTGGCGCCTGCAGCTGCAGCGCAATGTCGCGGCTTGTATGCTCAGCTCTGAAAGACTGTTGTGGCCGAGTGTGACGACTGCCGTGCTCGTGTTGTGGCAGCAAATGCTCCGGTGTGCCGGAGCGGCGATCCCAGTCGCAGCTTCCTACGCCCGCACAAAGGTGCTGGCCAAGAGGCTCACCGAGAGCAAGGAGGGCGTTGAGCTGGTGGCACTAGCCTTTGCTCGGCTCCAAAAGACGGCTGCAGGCAGGAGGAGCGGCAGCAGCAGCCAGGGTAGTGGCGGCAGTCAGGCCGTGGGTCTCCCAACAGTCTCTGCGCAGGCGCTGATGGAGCAGCTTTGGCAACGCCAGCATCGCTTCGCGGCTGCGCGCCTCTGCCACCTGCTTACTGACTTCCACGAGTATGCGCCGCGGGGCTTTACTCAGCCTTAAACCCTTTGCAAGTATTCTTACACGAACTCTAGACCCTTGCCCCGACAGACAACACCCTGATCCAAACCCTGGCCCCACTTGTACCGCCAGAACATTTGGTCCTCATCTCATGTTGCTCACTCCCTCGACAACTGCGTCTGCAAATCCATGCAGGTTCAGAAATAGAAAGTCTTGGGGGGGGGTGAAGCAATGCAGGCCAGCTTGCTGTGGGTGCTATCCTGGACCGCCTCGCGTCACAACGATCCTCTAGCACTTCGTCAGCTGCCATCGAAGCTCTTGCCGCATGCTAAACAGAGTGTCGACTCCTTGCAGGACGCCGCCGCTTGGGCGGCTTCTGGACCTGGCCGAGCGGATAACAATAGTGATGCCGCTGCTGGTAGTCGGCTGCGGTGCCAACGCTCGGGGTCAGCAAAATCGCCTCCTTTCCGCCTCCTTCGAGCTGCCTGGCAAGGGCGCTGGCGGTCAGCAGTCTTTGCGGTGCACCGAAGGTCGTGTTGCCGGGCGCCAGCAAGACCTGCCAGGTGGCGAGGTGCCTTCGATCAGTGCCGGCAGCATGACGACAGAGGCGGCAGAGGAGAGGCGGCAGCTAGCTGCAGCAGCATGGGAGCACCCGTCAGGCAACAGCTTGGCAGCTGTCTGCAGCGCCGAGGTGGGGCTCGCTGGGGCTCAGTCTGGCAGCGCCGCCTGGCCCTCGCGCTGCGCGCCTCCTGGCTGCTGCTCCACTTTGCGCCGCTACTCCTCGCTGGACCGCTCCTCTACGCACTGTCGCGCTACACCGGGGAGCGCCGCCTACGGTCCACCATCTGGCAAATGCTCCGCTACACCCTTGAGCGCTGCGGCGCAGCATTTATCAAATGGGGCCAGGTAACTTCGCGAAGACCTCACACCCCGCACCCCTCAAATCTGGGGTCCGTGTCCTGGCCCTGGATGTGCTATTTATTGCGGGCCAGTACTGCTATGATTGCTGTGTTCTGTTTGATAATTTTTCATATAATATTCCATTTGGATTGTCTCTCTCAACCGCCTTCTCAGAATGAGCATCACAGAAGAGCGTTGCGAGCAGACAAAGCATGCACTTTGCAACTCTTGCAGCAGTTGGCCTTCACTCTCACTCTGCATGGACAGCGCGTGTCCATAGTGCCATGAGGTCGGGCACCAATGCGTGTCATTGATACATACAGACAGGCAGAGGTGGTCATGGATGGGTTATGAGCGTCATGGATGGGGTTGGGTCAGGGTTGTGCCATGACCATTCACACACGCGCGTGGCTTTCTGGCAGTGGTCAGCCACGCGTGAGGACATATTCCCTGAGGATATGTGCCGATGTCTGGGCCGGCTGCACGACCGCGCGCCCACGCACTCGTACCGCGAAACGTGCGATGCAGTCCTTCACCACCTCGGCCGGCCCGTTGAAGACATCTTTGAGCACTTTGACAGCCAGCCTTGCGCGTCGGGGAGCATTGCGCAGGTTCTTGCTACCAGTTGGCAGCTTGTTTGACTGCACTTTCCTATACTCTGCCTTGACTGGCCTTGTACCCTGCATACCGTGTACTTTATAGGGAAACTAGTGCAGCAGCAGGTCCTTATTGGGCATTCATGCCATGTCAGTGCAGGTGCACCGAGCTACGTTGAAGGCGAATGAGGGCAGTCACCTTGTTGACGTTGCAGTCAAGGTTCACACTTGTGCTTTAGTATGCAATATTTGGTGGACTTTTTTTTAGTCGTAGATTATGTATGGTGTTTGTGCTCACATCACCTTATCGGTGGTGGTATCAGCTTCACAGATTGTTGACCAGCAGGCAAGCAGGCTCTTCTTTGACTACCTACTGCCAACATGTACTTAGAAGTACACCTTTTCTCATGGCACACCCTACTCAGGCCTGGCAAACCCTTTGTGACGTCAGCCTTGATGCATTTCGCCTCTGACGCAGGTCAGGCACCCGGCAGTGGCCCTCCAGATCTGGCAAGACTTTCAGATCATTGCTGCGCTCGTGGACTTTGCGCACAGGTTGCCCTACCTGCGCTGGCTCAATTTGCGCCAGAGCGTGGAGCAGTTTTCCCACACAATGACGGCCCAGGTCAGACGGGAAGAGCATAAGATGTGCGCAATCCCCATGACCATTTCTGCTCTAGTTGATCATCTGCTGACCAAGTTCTCTGAAGCCTTGCCATTGCATGGGAAATACAGATCATTATGCTGTTGCATTCAGGAGTGAGTATGACTCAGATGTGATGTTCCACCTTGTTTTGGAGCACATTAAGGCTCTCAACGTGCTTGTGAGCAAATCAGTAAGGCATTTCTGAGAAAAGGTGACTATGACGTGACCTGAGTCTGCTGAAGAGATGATCTGGTCGCGTTGTCAATGGCAGGCTGACCTCCGCTTTGAGGCACGCAATCTGCTAAGGTTTCATGCCAACTTCCAGGGCCTTCACCAAGTCGCCATCCCCCGCCTGGTTCCTCACCTGGTTGGCTGCAATCTACTACGTCTACTCAGAAGTGCCTAGGACCTTTGCCCCTGTTCCTGGACAGTCGCTTGGGCTTGATTGCTTGCTGTAGCCAGAAGAAATGCTCTAACAGTCATTCGGCATGGTCAGCATTGCTGATTGTATAATGGCCTCTTCTATCTATGACGCAGGTCTCGGAGGGTGTAATAGTAGAGTCGTTTGAGAGGGGTGCTCCTCTGCACAAGTTCCTGCACAGTCACTCCACCCTGAACACTCAGGCATGTATGGCAGAGCAGCTCTTTGCTTCCAAAAAACTCAAGGGTTTGTGCACATTGCAGCTTCATCAGGCGATTCCTGAAATGTAATCTCTTGATTGCGGCATCATTATTTGTGTCAAGTTAAGTAACATGGTATGCCATAGTGAATCTGACCATGACTATGAATGAGCCTAAAGTGCAGCTTGCTGGCCCTTTCATCTCTCGTTGGACAGATTGCAGCCGTGGGCGTTGACACGTATTTGAAGATGATGCTCACGGACAATTTTGTACACACAGACCTCCATCCAGGAAATATCCTGGCCCGTATGATTGGTGCAGGTGTGAGTCTTGGCCCACAGGAACATCAAGTAAACACGCATCTGTTCTGTTCAGCTCCTCTTGTGCAAAACACAGCAGATATTTGGTGTATGCTAGACTATAATTCACCAAGGAGTTGTAATTTGAGTGCTTATGGATGGGGAGTTGCTCTCAGGTGAACATTGGTAGGAGTGCTTGCAGAGTGAGTTCCATGTGAACCTACCATCGGCACCATGTGTGATGACAGCTGCTAGCAACGTATTGCAGACACTGCAGCGGCGTGTGGAGCAGAAGCAGGCCGCCAGGGCAAGCTGCAGCTTGTTCTCCTTGATTTTGGTCTTGCCGAGGAGCTCTCGCCAAGAGTCAGACACCACTTTCTCTCCTTCATCTCCATGATTGGCCTAGGCGATGGGAGGGCCGCTGTGAACATCTCAACCTTGACTTCTTCTGACATATATTTGTGTGGCTGCTGTAGGAGCTTCATACTGAAGTATGCATGCATCATTTGCAATATGTATGATCAGGACAAGTGCTAGTCCCTGACATTGTAATTAGGCCTCTCGCTGCACAGAGTAAAATGTCGACACTGCTGTTGCATGTGCTATATGTAGTCTTTCTTGCATAAGCGGAATTCAGGCAGCAGGTGTCTTGAGGAGCTCAAGTAACTGTGTTGCTAGCGCAGGCACGCCACCTATTGGCGTTTTCATGGCCCCAGCGACAGCAATGCCCTAGTCCCAAAGAGCTCGCAGACGACATGGACAATCTGTTCATAAGAAACTGCAACCTTGCAGTTTCACAGATAGATCTTAAGCACATTCTTAAGCAGGTCTGAATGATGAACTCCGACCTGATGCGTCTCAAGCTCGAGATGCATGTATGCCAAGTGCTGTCACGCACCCACAGCTGACTGAAATTTCTGTCATGTGCTACATTTTGGGTCACGTGCTTGATTGGCATTTAGCAAGAAGAAAACTGTATAGCCATTCTCGTGTTCTAACGCAAGCCTGTCCTTTGCAGGTGTTAGGCCTCTGCAGGAAGCACGAGGTGACAATCAATGCAACTTACGCTTCGCTAGTGATTGCTGTGTGTGTTCTTGTTGGTTTTGCCAACGCCCTTGACCCCAAGCTCTCCATCATGGATGCGGCTGTACCATGCCTGTTCCTGTACAACCTCACTGGCAGGGTAATTGGACAAGTATATGGCTGAATTGGACTGTGACCACTAATTTATAATAGCAGATAAGACTGGGCGGAGGCCACATTAACCCTCCATCACGTCTTCTGCTGCGCCTATACCCTCAGGTGTTCCTCTGATCAATTGCAATCTGGGGAAATTGTCCACTTAATAAATTTATGTGTCATTTATGCCATATGACTGGTTGGTTGTGTTGCCACGTGCATTTCAAGTGTGACACATAAAACACCTCAAGGGCACAGGTCATGTAGCATCTTGTTGAGGTTCCAAGCCCGATAGCTCTGGGGGCGATGCTTACGCACTTGAGATGATTTGGAGGTGCAATTGAAAAGAGTCAAGGTCACAATAAGGGTGCCTGCTCAGGGAACCCCTAGTTGGCAGCCGCACATTGGAGAAATGAGCAGCAGGAAAGAAGAAGGCTCATCCAAATGGGGTGAGGGCTGTGAGAAGGAGAAGATTCGTGTATACGAAAGAAACTAAGGCCAAATGGCCAAATACAAAGGCAAGCACATCTGAAGACCTACATGACCTACACAGGGGGCGAGGGCTGTGGCTGTGAGAGGCCAGCCCGAAGGAGCGTACTAGCGACTCAAGTGGCCTAGAAAGAGAGAAGGCGTGCGGGGCGCATGAAATGAAAGGGAGGCCAATTCAAGTCAATACATTGTTCAGGGAGAGTCGAGTGCAAACTAAACAAGGCTACATAATACGGAGACCAAAACTGAGGTGCCTAAGGTGACATTAGTAGCCACGGGTGAGCACAAACAATTCTGACAAGCTAACTTGGGGAGCTGGAGCGCCGCCACGAAAGCTGGAGAAAGAAAGGAAGACATCGGCTCTCCCAACAGGGGGCGAGGGCTGTTAACGGCTTCTACAGCCGCTCTATTCATATCAGCAGCCGCATACTTTCTTTGTTAACAGCCAGCCCGGAAAAGTATGACGAGGCCGAAGGGGCCCAGGACTGTGGGAAGAAGGTGGCTCTCTCGAACCGGGCGAGAGCTGTGAACAGCCAGCCCCAAAAGAATTGAGAAGGTCCAAAAGAGTCACCCCGCCTAGAGGCGACAGTCAAGTCAGGGCACGCCCAGCACGAAGATGCAAGGCACGTTACAAGGCCACAACAGCCGCCGCTTTTCCAAACGCTTTTGCTAAGCTTTTCTGGCCCCTCCGAACCCTTGTCAATTCTTTTCGGGCTGGCTTTTCACAGCCCTTGCCCCCATTGGGAGTGCCAGATCTTCTTTATCTCCAAACGCCCGCGACGGGGTGGATGAGAAGGAAGTCGGCGATTCGAACGTGCCACGGCGGGGGCCCGCGCTGTTGGCCTTAGGCGAGAAATCGCTAAGGATAGAAGTCTTAGCTAACTTCGAGTTCGCTAACTAGCTCTAGGCGGTGACAACCGCAGAGTAGTTTCCTCCGGCGGTGATAGCCGCGGAGAGGCGTCTGATTCACCTTCTCTCCAAAATCAGATAGGAGGCGGTGGGTGATTCCGCAAAGGCGGTAACCACCTGCATCACCTGCTTGGTGGGGCGGTGTCTAACCGCGTTCACCGCCACAAGCAGCTCTGTGGCCCCTTTGTAGCTGCTCACCGCTCTTAGGCCCCTCTGAACCTTTGTGCATTCTTTTTGGGCTGGCTTTTCGCAGCCCTTGCCCCCATTGGGAGTGCCACTTCTTTCTGTCAGACACTTGGGGCGGCGCCCTCCCGGGTTGCCCGACGCCCATATAACCAAGCTCACTGCGCAGAACCCCCTGCGCGGGCTCTCATTCTTGAATACTGGCCCAAGCCCTGCCTGTCTGCCCGCTCAACGCTCCATCTCCCCTCACCTCACAGGGGCTTCTGCCCAGCCGTTGGCACGCCGTTTCGACCTTCGATAATCTTCCGCTGCCGACGGTAGCCCGCAATGGCCGCCGTCAACCATTCTGGCCATTTCGGCCTTCACGCGCTGCGAACACGCCGCCAGGGGCTTCCTCCCTCGCGACCACGCTGGCGCCACGTCGCGCCACCCGCCGCGCCACGTGGGCGTGAGCCGCCACGGTGGCGGGGCCGGCGCGCGGTCTTTTTTTTTTTTTTTTTTTTTTTTTTTTTTTTTTTTTTTTTTTTTTTTTTTTTTTTTTTTTTTTTTTTTTTTTTTTTTTTTTTTTTTTTTTTTTTTTTTTTTTTTTTTTCTGGCCCGACGAGCCGGCTGCTCGCCCTCGACTCCCGGCTGTGCTGGTCCGCTCAGCAGCCGAAGGTCGCCTCACGCCGCCGGCACCGCTATGCCCTTCTCTTGGTGCCCGAGGCGGCGGCAGCTCCTTTGCGAGAGGAGGCCTAGCTCTGCAGCTCGGCGCGTCTCAGCATCTACATCAACGGGCTCGGCCATTGACGAGGCTGCAGGAGGAGTGACGGTGAAGGAGGACGTGGCTAATGTGCGTCGTCGATCCTTCCTTGTCTATGCTATTCCCTCTCTAACTCGGATGTAGCGGGGATTTCATTTACTATTGCCTGCTAATGNGGCCTGGCCGTCGAGGCGGCCTGGGCCCGCGAGCCCGCCTGCGGCACCAGCGGCCGCAGCTCCGGCGCGGCCGTGCAGGCCAGCAGGTGAGACGACCGCCGAGTGTCCTGGACGCCCTCGTTGCCGGCTGCGAGTGCATACAACGCTCGCGTTAACCCATTGCACTTCAGCTGTAGCCTGTTGACGATGTCGCCGGCAGACCTGTGTCTCACATCTCTTGCGATGCTTGCCTGTCGGAACAGAGTCGGCCGCTGTCGGCTGCGGCCAAGACCAACGGCGCCGCACTCCCTGTCGACTGGTGAGCGCCTCTCGTCTGGGTTGCTGTCAGGACGCTGCTCTGGCTTTGCTGGTCGGTGTTGCCCTTTGTTAGACTCAGCAGTCCATCAGGCTTATGCCTAATTTCATGTCATCTGCTTGTTTTCGCGTCCTACAGGCGTCCCTTCAGAATTGCGCCTGGGTTTGAGACGGCACGGATGTGGGGATTCATGGAGGTTGGAGGAGCAGATGGCGTCTGCGAGTTACACCAGCAGGAAGGGCCAGGCCAGGGCTGGTGCTCTGGTGGCCACGCAGCCGCCGCCCAGGGACCAGGGCAGCAGCTCCAAGCCGTTCGAGTCCTGGATGCAGGACGTGGTGTTTGATGTAAGCACGGAGAGGAGAAGCTTTGACACCGTGCAGTGCATTTGCAAGTGTGTGCTGACAAAGATGGTAGTAGGAGTTATCACTTGTGGGTGTGAGAGCTGACTTTGCTTTGGAGATGGTGGCTCTGATGATGTGTAGATTGTCAAGCACGCCAAGGATGCGCCTTTCCTGCACTTTGTGTTTGACAACATGCATGGTAAAGGCAAGCCGCAGCGCCAGCTCGTGGAGCCAGATGTGATCCAGCGGCCAGAGCTGTGGAATACAGTCAAGGACTCTGTGAGGCAGCAGGCGCCGGACGGCGTGATTTTCATCCACCGCCTGCAACCCCAGGAGAACATGGATCAGGCGTGCTTCTACGACTGTGATGTGGACCCCATCGCCAATTGCAGTGTTGTGCCGGACGCGCACCCCGGTGCCTCAGGTGGCTCCACCAACTTGTGGGGCATTGTTGTGCAGCGCAAGAGCAGCCGGCGGCATGCATGCTACATACTCAAGACGACCTGTATTGCATCGGCGATGGGCGCTTGCACACGCTTCAGCCTCACGCGCACCACTTGTGGCGGCCCAGCCCTGCTCAGCCAACTTGAGAGCTCTTGGCTGGTCTGAGCCTGCTTGTCACGCGCGCTTCTCCTGCCTCTCCTGCCTAGTTTCGTGCTTTGTTGGTGGCCTGTTTTTCAACAGCAAACTGCTCATTGTCCCTCCCTCCTTCCACTTTCAAATCTTGTAGATGTTAGCAAAGACCCTCAGTGCTCTTACATGCATGAGGCGAGCACTGCCAGTGCCTGCTACTGTGGGCTGCTGACCATTACTGCCCATTTGCAGTATCATTATTTGAGGGAGCAGATGTCTTGTAGACAATTACTTAGACGGACCTGGTTGCTTCTGTTGTACTATTGTAAAGACTGCGACATATTCATTCAAAAGGTCTCTGAACTTGCAAGGTTGTCCACATTGTGATGCTTGGATATGTCATTGCAGTGGCACGTCAGTGTCACCACTTTCGAGATTGTTATTCTGACCAACCATAATAAGCACATTGTGAGATGCATTTGCATGTTGTCCTGCTGTCTCTGATTCGAGCGGACATGCAAGACGATGCATCGGTGCCCATTGCTTTTACATAGTTGGTGGACCATTGGCACTGTCAAGCAAGCAGAGCGTGCAAATGTCTGTGCGATGTCTGAGGTGCCCACATTCACAATCTCCTGTACGCTTGATTAGGACATGTAGTGCTTAAAGTGCACCTGGCCAGTAGTCTTGAGCTGTTTTTGCTGGGACATCACATGCCATCACAAGAAGAAAGGCGCGCGGTGCACATGAATATGAAAGGGAGGTCAATCTGAGCATTACAGAAGTCCTGGCAACGGGGCAAGAAGCTGTCTAAGGGGGACACTACAGTCTCCACAAGAGATAATAGTTTGTGATAGGTGTGTGGTGCCCGTGGGATACAAAAGGCGGGAGGGCAAGCCGAGCCAACAGTCCTTATCAAGGCAATGAGCTGCCTCCTTTCCCTTGTGCCATTCTCTTCGGCAGCAGGACACTGTGGATGTTCGGCTGGACATGCACCACAACTTACGAGTTAGGATTGATGCCACCCATGTATATGCATGGAGGTATACGACCATGATGAGAACTCTGTACTGCCACCTCAGTGACCACAACTGGAGTGCTTACTACAGGTTCTGGCTGCTTGTCCATGAAGCTCATGACACCAGGGACCGGGAGTACCAGAACACCACCAGCTGCAATAGTCGTTTGGCCAAGGAGCTTGCTCAACTCCTCATCATTGCGAATAGCTAGCTGGATGTGACGTGGCACGATTCTCGTCTTCTTGTTATCCCTTGCTGCATTGCCTGCGAGCTCCAGGACTTCAGCTGCTAGGTACTCCATGACTGCAAAGTTCATGAGATCCAGATGTGAGTGGTATAACATCCGGTGGGCTGAAATGAAGCTACCGTCTTTTGATAAGCATGTGCTAGAAGCAGAACCAAGGCATAATGGCAACCCGAACCTCTGGGAGACCACTTGCAGAGAGGGCAAACGACAAAGCAGAAATAGCATCACCTGCTGCAAGGTAGACCGGTGCTCCGGCTCCCAGACGAGCCGCATACTTGCCGTTTTTCAGGTACCTACGGAATGGCACACAGTACTGTATTGGAGCCCTTTGACCTAAGGTTGCACCATATGCTGCAACCCCAACTTGATAAGCCATGAGCGACCAAGAGAAGAAAACATGGACTTTCATTGGATCTGAGTAACTCTGGCCCATGCTAGGTGGTTGACTACATCCGTGAAGCATGACACACAATGTGCAAATTAATGTCCCCACCCGTACTTGAGCAGCTGTGACCACTGCGTCTAAGCACATCTTTGACCTTTTCCTTACTGGAGACAAGCTATATTACAACCAGCACAGAGTATGGTAAGGGACATTGCAATTTGCCATCACAAGTTGCTCCAACAGCACCTGATGAGCTTGCACTTTGAGTAGCTGACTTCAGAGGAGAGGAGCAGGTTTCATGTATTTGCAAAATCATGTTCACCTTGCGACTCTACCAACGGGGAACTGTAGCCCTGCTTTGTGAGAGCGCGAGCCATCCTTGCTGGGTTTCTGCTTGCCTCTGCCTCCACCTGATCAAGAGGAGTGGATACATCACGTCCAATTGGCATATGCTATGTGCGCCAGGAGGGATTCAATCAAGAGTAATTTGATGTGCAGTTCAACTATTGCTAACGTTGCCCTGGATGCTTGATGTGCGCGATCGTCGTCGGTGAGGGCTGTGCATTGTGGGCTTGAGATGCTCAGCCAGTTGTCACATCATTCGATATCAGAAATGGTGTTCTACCCTTAGAGGCTCCAAGTTGCAGCCTGTAGACTCACTTGCAGCTGGTCGAGGCCCCATGTGGCATGTGATCCAAGACTAGGTAGGCTGAACGACGCAGAGCACAAACACACAGTGCCTGCACAAGGTATGGGACACAAGAAGTAGCTCGTCTGAAACAGGCACGTGCATGTGCAGCAGAAGATGCTCTGCTGCACTGGGGCCACTACTGACACATGCATCACACAAAGCAAGGCCATCTTCTCTTGATGTTGGACTGGAAAGGCCACGCCAATGCTCAGCAGATGACAACGCTCTGTCAACTGTGGCCTCTCCATAAGAGGTATTCATCATCATGCCTGATCAGTCTCCTTCAAGGAGTCGTATCAGCCATGAAGTGGAGCCCGTTATATGTCGCACGTCGATATCTGCAGGGCTGAACAAGGCACAGTGCTCAGACTCACAGGAAGAAGAGGTGCTGAAGCGGCGCGCCCGGGCAAGTCGACAACGAAGTCGCTAACGTGCAGCCCCTTGCTTCATTCAAGCCGCCTGAGACGGCCGCCGGCGCGGCGCGGCGCCGGAAAGGCGAGGCCTTGCCGCGCCTCGGCCGCCGCTGCCCCAGGACGGCCACACGCGGCGGACTCGGGGCGGCCGTGGCTCCCGCCGCGGCCATGAGCTCCGCGTGGGGCGGGCCAGCTGCGGGGGGCCGCCATGCAGTGCATGGAAAGGCGGACGTACGTGATGGGCCCGTCGCCCCCTTCATGTAACGTCGACCATCTGGTCTTAGATGAGCCCCATGCGACTGACCTTGTCCCGATCTTAGTACTTTCCTTTCATTCTTTGATTTTAGTTGCATGAAGCTTTTCACAGCCACCGCCTCCTCTTGATACCGCCTTCACTATTCGCACGCTGTCTGTTGAGCTCCATACGCGCTTTGTGCGCGCGAAATGGCCGATCGAAAGGGCTGGCCATCTTTCCTCAGGCAGAGTAGTTCAGCCGAGCTCAAGGTGCAGTTGTGCTGGGCAGAGCGGAGGTGTTCGAGTTAGCGCAAGAGATACGGGACAAAGTAGGTAGCCGCCGAAAAGCGCCAAATCACAAAGCAATCCAAGTACCACGAAGTATGGTCGCTTAGGAACCCCTCATTAGCAGGCGCAAGTCAATTGACTAGCAGCCTGAAAACAGTCTCCACTGATCAAGAACCTGCAAGAAGCAAGACTGGCGGTCTGACCATGTGCTAGGTTATTGAAAGATTTTAGAAGAGAACGGGCGCTCCCAAAGGGGCAAACGGCTGTGAATCGCCAGCCCGTAAAGAATTGACAAGGTCCGATCGGGCCACAAGTGCTTTCACAAAGCGTGCCCGGTAGGAAGAACACTAAGTGACCTATAGTGAGGAGCCAAATTTTGGAAGGTATGCACCATTGCTATCCTATCAATGTGTCCTATTTGCTTATGGGTGATTCAAACCTAAATACTGTCGATTTGACAAAGTGAAAGCCATGTCAAAATGTCAAATTGAGAATCATGCACTCATCAGAGTGAATGTTTTTCTGGCAGAAGAAAACACAACGAGATGATAGAGATAGAGGGATGTGGCCACAATGATGTATGGCCAGACCATGTCAAATCATGACATGACAATGACATGGCTTTGAGGAGGAGAAGGGTCGGGTAACTGGTCAGCCCATCAGAGATTGGAAAGTGTGAAGAGATAAGAAAGTGGCTACATTGCTGAGGACCGTGGAGCGTGTTGGTAACCAGCAAGATGATGCCTAATCAATGTTGCTGACAACGTGGATGGCAAGAGTTTGCAAAGGAGAGAAAAGGAGATGCAGGGAAGCAAGTGGCACCTGCGACAATGATATCTGACCGCTTGTCAACAACTGTCTGGGAGGCTGAAGCAGGCAACAGGCAAAGAGCTTTCCTGCTAAAAGTATGACTCAGCTTCTAGTATGCACAAGTGCCCTCTCTCAGCACTATCCAGCCCCTTCGGATATTGTGCATTCTATTCGGGCTGGCTTTTCACAGCCCTCCGCCCCTTTGGAAGAGCTTACATTCTTACTCACAGTCTCAACCCCCTGATTGGCTTACTTTGAAGGCGTGTACTGTAGATTGTGCACAAGGTTATTCAACCGCAGGGCTTGCGGACGACGCCGATGCCCACCGTGGCCAGCTTCACGAGTCAGTTGCCTGGTGTCCGTGGGGATGAGAGCGCAGGACGTGCATCTGGAAGGTTCTCCTGGGGCTTCTCCAGCAGCACCTTTCCCTGCTCAAGTAGTGACCGCACCTCCGACAGCCGAGCCGCGCTGCAGCAGAGCAATGGTGTTAAAACCCACGGATATCACTGAGGACCTCCAAGGACGTGAAAGCTCGCAGCTTAAGTCCACTCCCCTACAAGCTCTGCTCGTGAGAACTAGCATCCTGGAGCAGTCTGTCAATAGTGCTATTTTGGCATCTACCGAATTTGTTCAGACTCTAAGGAATCTCAGCTTCATCTCAGAAGAAGTGCATCGACTGCCCCCGCCAGAGTTGCTTCTTCCTACAGGCACATGTGCTCAATGTTTGTTCTTGAACTCTGAGGCTTGAGCGAGCACAAGGAGCAGCTTGGGCTCGGTGTTCATGATGAGGCAACGCGTACGACCTTCCTAAGCAGGTTTGCAATCAGTGCTCAGTGTAAGTACAGCTTGAGGCTAACAACGGGGCACACCTTGTTAAAGCCGCCTCTAAGTGGTGGTCCAGCACCGCGATGATGCCGGGCATCTGCTCCAGAAGCTGAACAAGCCCAGGCGCAGCGAAGCAGAGGCGGCCGCGGCATCACCAGCCGCCACTTTTCACAGTGCACTGCGTTGCAGCTGGCACAGCCGCCTCTCGTCCATGGAGCGCTGCCAGCATCGCTGCGGCGGGTGGGCCTCACCTTGCCCGTCTTCTCGATCGTGTCGGCGCGCGCGGCGAGCTCCCGCGGCAGCCTCGCGAGCGCCTGCAGCGGCGGCAGCGGCGGCAGCTCAGGGGCGACAACCGCAAGGCGGACCGGCGGGCAACGCCCAGCTGCAAGGCCCCGTAACCGCCGCCGCCGCCGCC
>WELB01000023.1:539666-562320 GCA_009602725.1 Spirogloea muscicola
TTTTTTTTTTTTTTTTTTTTTTTTTTTTTTTTTTTTTTTTTTTTTTTTTTTTTTTTTTTTTTTTTTTTTTTTTTTTTTTTTTTTTTTTTTTTTTTTTTTTTTTTTTTTTTTTTTTTTTTTTTGGCGCCGCCGCGGAGAGCGCCCGCGCCGCGCTCGTCTCGCGCCTGCTGGCCGAGGTGCTCCGCAGCCGGCGCGAGCTGAGGTGAGCCCGCCGGGCGCGGGACGCATGACCACCACGCCGCGCTGCGCTGCGCTCGGGCCCGGCCTTCGAGCGCTGCGGCACTGGCGAGTGACGAAAGAATGCGGCTGCCGATAGATAAGAAGCGGCCATGAAAGCGAGAGAGAGGCGATTTCCCACTCGGCCACACATCCGACGTCCTCGTCCTTGCGCAGCTTCACGCCGGAGGCGCTCCACCTCAGTGCGCGGCTGCTGGAGATCAACCCCGAGGTGTATACGGCGTGGAACTACCGCAAGCTAGCTCTCCTGCACCGCTTGGATGCCATTGAGAAGGCCGAGGAGGCGAGCGAGAGCGACGGAGAGACGGGTGGCGGCGCCAGCGGCAGAGATGGCAGCATCGCCGAGGCTGTCAGAGGCGAGCTCATCCTGGTATGCTTCTCAGTGCCCGGCTGATTGCACGCACATACTTCTGAAGGTTTTTCATGTACTAGATGGTTACCATAGCAAGAAGATACCATACTTTCTGGGATAGTTCCTTGCGCACTACGACTATTAGTACTGTGCGAGGACAGTCCTTGGCAGTGTGCTTATGCTACACTCAGTCTCTTGGTCCTGCAGTCTTGGCTTGTGCCTTGACTAGTGGAACAATGGTGGACTGCAGTATCTATTTCTTATACAGCTCTCTTACACAAATTAGAGCCTTTAGGAGCTTAGATTTCTGCCTATGAGCTCCGGTGACATTGCGTGCTCCGACTGGAGCCTTCTGCCTTGGCTGAGCGGGGGCGGGGTTCAGGCGCGCAGGTCGAGAAGGCGCTAGCGAAGAACCACAAGTCATATGGTGCGTGGCACCACCGCAAGTGGGTCCTCTCGCGGTACCCCGCCTCGCTGGACCACGAATATGGCCTCTTGGGCAAGCTTCTCGCCGCCGATAGTCGCAACTTCAATGGCTGGATTTATCGCCGGTACATCCCATCAGCCGTGACACCACTCATGCTCAAGAACAAGAGCCGGTCCTTTCAACTCAGTTGCAATTGGAAAGACCATATTACTTGTGATCTAATATATTTTTCCTCCTTTATGGAGGGTATTGAGATGCGGAGGGCAGCCAGTGGACTGCTCAGATGTGCACAACCATGTGACAGTTTTCTGGCAGATAAGGCCGGGCGAGGGCCGTCTCATGAGCTGCAGTATACCACTGAGAAGATCAACGAAAACTTTAGCAACTATTCTGCGTGGCACTACCGAAGGTCATTTCTCATTGTAGTCCCTCTTGATATTGTCGGTGCAAGGAAATGCTAGCGCCAGACACTGCCAAGCAGCTGAGCCAGCAGCAGTATTTTGCCCTGGTCGATTTCGATTGTAGCTTGTCTGACTTTCTATACTGTTGCCTCAATATCTTACGCCCACAGGCAACGTCGACACACTAATGTCTGATCACAAGATGTGAGAGTCAGCGACCCCTGCTTGATCACTGAGTCCCCTGCTTTGGTGGCTTAAGCACTGAGCAAAGATCAGTCTCGACCATGCAGCGACCTCCTCACCAGGATCCATGCAGTGGATCCGCAAGGAGAGCGCGGAGGAGGAAGGGGGCCAGCTGGCAGGATTGGCCACACCGTACTGGAGGAAGAGTTTGAGCTTGTGAAGCAGGCCTTCTACACGGAGCCCGACGATCAGAGCGGCTGGATGTACCACACATGGCTCCTTGAGCAGATGCTTCGTGCCGCTGGCATAGCTGAAGGCGGTGGCGGGGCCCTCATGAGGCCCGGCGCCATGCTCCGGCTACCCGACAGCGTTCATGTGGTGGCCGCCCTGGGGAGGTCGTTGGCAGTAACCGGACTTGATCAGGGGTCAGGGCCACGAGGAGGGCAGGCGCCAGCAGTGGCCAGAGAAGTGGAGGTCGACGAGGAGGAGCGTTCATGGGCGCTGCAGGTGCTGGAGGGCCAGATTGCCATGTGCCGTGAGCTTCTGGACCTCGAAGGCGGCAGCAGGTGTGTGGTCCTTCTAAACTTTGGTCCATTGCTCCTGGATGGAAATGTCAAATTCCTTGCGGATCAGAGACTAGCGAGGCACGGCGCACTGTTGCTCACGAGCTTCGAGCCTAGGTTGCAAGCCCCATGTAACGTGAAGTGTTTCACTGCTGTTGCGGCTGCCAAGCTTCAACCGAATCAGAGCAGCACATCCTGGCCTCGTTGTGGTTGTATTGTTATTGTTTAGCGGATACAAGCTGACTGATGAATATCTGTTGGGCTGCCCGGATTGTGCAGCAAGTGGCCGTTCTTGATCTTGGCCCGCCTGCTGGCGGCAAGGGTTGCGTGCTCGGGTGCGCCGCTAGAGAGCCAGGCGGCCTCTGTGGTGGAGGTGGCCAGCATATACACAAAGCTCGCGCAGATTGATCAGACGCGTGCCGGCTATTACACTGACTGCTTGAAGTCGCTTGGCACATGACTGGGACTCCCCGCAAGCAGTGTGCTCTTACCGCAAGCATTGCTGCGAGGTTTGTCGGCCTTTGATGGAAGCCGCCCGGCCGGGCAGCTTATTGCTCTTCTTTGTGTGATTACGTGCTGCTGGTCTTATGGCTGGTGGAATGGCTCGCCCGGCTCGGCGGCTGAGCCTGACGCAGTTGGCGGAGCAGGGGGTTTGCACCGACGTTAAACGGCAGCTGAAGAGCAGAGGGCAGGGGCTGAGATTGGGCTCCCAAGCCCAGAGTATCGATCTACTTACTGCCGCCCTGCACACGCACAGTATGCAGGAGCTAGTCAGAGCAGCAGACGCTTGATCTGGTGAGAACAAGTGGCTTGGCAAGTTGGGGTCGAGGTGGGGGGCCGCTCGTGGGTGTTGATGTGGTTGGAGCCCATCACCGCTGGCGGCCGCTGTCAACTGACGCTGTCGATTGACGCTGTCGCTGTCAACTGACGCTGTCGACTGACGCTCTCCATCAACCTTTTATATGGTGGCGGGCATGCCCTGACGGCACAGGCCAAACATGTAACCGGAACTCAACCGCAACAGTAAGCTTCAGACCCTACAGCGACCTACGCATAGCTGGCCAGGCCTGCGGGCATAGTCAGTGTCCTCTGCGGCCACGTAGCTTATGTGCTGGTGGGGTTGCTAGCACGCTCCAGCATGCAAGCCCGTGCTCGTGCACGCGTCTGCACCTTTCCACTGCTCCTTTCCACCTCTTCTCCTGTCGCTCCACCCAGCTCCCTCTCCTCCTCCTTACCACCCTCTCTCTCTCTGTCTCTCTCTCTCTCTCTCTCTCCTTTACTTCGTCTTATATTCTGTGCTGGCCAATCACAGCCATAACGCTCTAGTGGAAGATGCAGTAATCTTCTCCCTCTCCCAGGAGGAGGAGGTGGGGCCTCCGCGCCGCCCCCCTCCACTCCCCGTGGGGGGGCACCCGACCAAGCCGCACGCGCGCCCCCCCCGCACCCGACAGACTCTGCCCTGGACGGGGCCCACCAACCTCCCCGTCCTGTCCTACTCGCCGCCCGGCCTTTCGAGGACCCCCCTTCGAGCCGTGCATTGGGGCACGATCCCGACGGCAGCCCCCCCGCCGCCGCGTCGCGACGCGCGCCCGTTGCGGCGCCAGGGTGCCTCTCTGCCCCCCGCCAGGAGCCCCGCAGTACCACCAACGGGCACTCGAGCCCGGGCCCACCCACCCCCACTGTTGGTGGTCCCCTTTCCCCAATGGGACCACTAGTCCTTTTCCTCATTCCCCCACCGTCTCCTCCCCCCCCCCCCCGCGGCAGCCATCGAGCGCTCGCTCTTTTTTCAAAGCTGATGAGATCGGTCCTCGACTNTAGCCTGCGAAGCTTGCTCAGCCCAGCCCCCCCCACTCGGTCGCGGGGCGCTGGCGGCGGCGCCTCCCGCCATGGCGCCGCCTCGCCGGCTTCTCGCCCTGCTGCTGCTGTGCGCGCTCGCCGCCCGGGTCGGCGCCGCCGAGGGCTCGGGCAACGCCGACGGTGAGCAGCCACGCCTGGCGGGGCCTTCCCTCCGCTGGCAAGTCGCAGCGCCAGCCATCATGCCGGATCATCGTGAACACAGTTGTGCGCCTGCTAGCTTCTGGCGCGCTGCCCGCGCTGACCCGTCGTCCCGTCGCCTGGCGGGCAGTGGACGCCCTCCTCGCGTTTAAGCGCGCGTATGGGAACCCCGCAAACCTCAGCGGCTGGGACGCGGGAGTCAACCCCTGCGCCGGCGGCGCCTGGTCTCCGGCTGTCGTCTGCAATGGCAGCAGAGTGACCTCAGTGTGAGTGATGTGCGACTGCATTCCGTCCCTACCATGAACACCACATGAGTGCTGTGGTTTTCCTCCATACTTCAGTCTGTTTCGATGTCCTCGAGTTGTCGTTGCACTCCAGAGTCTGCGAGACAGCACAAACAGATAGTATGCAGATGACGGGATTCATATGCATGACTATTCGTCCTCAGTTTCGGGCGTTTTGACAATCTCTAAGTAGCTTGCACACGCTGTCATTTTGAGCTTCCTTACATACTTGTCAGTCTCCCGAGAATCACAGCTTGTCCTCCTTATCTGTTGAGGACTCATTGGTTAAGTCAAAGTACATTCCATCGCATTCAGGAATATCTCGAACGCTGGCCTCAGTGGGTCTCTGATGCTCGCCTACCTGGCCAATCTCACACAGCTCGAGGTCCTGTGAGTATCAACTGCTGCCTTCAGACTCAGAAGTTCAACGCTGCTGAGCTTTGTGTGGCTACTCTGCATGCCCAATAACATTCACAAGCAGTGTGTTGCGTATCAATAAGGTCTACATTGTGAATGGAGCACAATAAGACAGGGTCTATGATGCACAAATTGCATAGTTTTCTAGTGTGAGACTAATCTCATCGTGGATGCAGGGACCTGAGTCACAATGGGCTCTCTGGAAACATCCCAGCCTCGTTGTCCCAGCTCCAAAATCTGCGAGTACTGTGAGTAACTCTCCCTTCACATGATTAGGCCAAGTCCTGCCCTTTCCTGATTACAATCTGGTGGCTCTGGTCAAAGTGGTGCTTTTGCCTTCTTCAATCATGACCAGGGTAGACATTGTTTGCTATTCCTGCACCTGCAACAAACATCCCAAGATTACTGCTGACAACATTCATCTGACCAAGAGAGCCGCCTTACAGCAACACGGATCTCATTCGCTGGAGTTTGCCCATTTCAGACGACTCGATGACTGTGGTTTCATTGGGCCGCTACCACCGAGTCTTGGCAACCTCACAAAGCTGGAGGAAGTGTAAGATTTCTTACAGCAGGCAAAAGGCCACTTGGCATGCTTGCATCACTGCAATCTCTCAAAGTATATCAATTTGCTGTGCCATAGTCACCTGGGCTTGAGAGTCTGCAACCCTTGTCTGCTATCCTACTTGTATGGTGACACACGGGCAGCTCGCAAGCTTGCTGCATCAAGATCTGTCTCATATGTCGTATGCACTTGTGCAGCTCCTTCTCCAACAATGGCATCTCTGGCCCCATCCCCAGTAGCTTCAGCAGCCTATTAAATCTCAAAACTTGGTAAGTGCCCTTCTGCTTATGTGGTGCTGTGTGTGTTTCCAGTGACACTAGCATTTCACAGAAGCAAGTTCTCCTTGGCAGCCTTGTAATGTCCCAGCAAGTCTACTCCTTACTATTTAAAACGTAATCAGCGTCCCTACCTCTGCTTGACAGGGATTCAAGCATGAACTTTGGCATCACGGGTCCACTTCCATCATTCTTTGGCAACTTCAGCAGACTCGAGATCCTGTGAGCACTTTGCTTGCTCCAGCAGCTTTGTCACAGCAATGCCCTGGCTTTGCAAGTCAGCATGCACCAAAGTATCTGTGCATGTTGCTGTGCACTCCTTGTAGGACGCTTACTGTGACTGATGTACTGTAGAGCCTGAACAAACACAAACGGCTGAAGCCAGTAAGTTCATGACAGTAAATTCTGATGTCAACCTTCTCTACCTGTCAGCAATTGCGGACTCTGCAGCTTTGATGGTCCGCTGCCGGATGCGCTTGGCAGCCTCAAGAACCTCGAATACATGTGCGTTGCCTGCAGATTGAAGAGCCAAACAGACTATCCTGTGTCCCCTTGCCCAGGGCTGATGCTGCTGCTCCTGCAGCATCACCTCCTTCTGATACGTGTCATTTGACTGTACTTTGGACTAGTATTGTGTTACCTAGGGGGTCTGACCGCTCTCTGGCAGATGACTGCTACTCCAATCAGCGTCGTCACATACGCCCGCACTGGTTGCCATTCCAGCTTTGCTTTGCAACCCTTATTCACGGTTGCGACCGTTTTCTTGTCATGCAGAGACTTCTCCTCCAATCAGCAGTTGAACGGCAGCATCCCCTACAGCTGGGAAGGCCTTACGGCTCTCGAGTACCTGTGAGTGAGAGCACGTTATAATTGTAAAATCAACTGTTGAGTACAAGCAAGCTCCTCGGAAATACACAGATCCCGGCTGCAACATCTTACCTTACACACAAAAAGCAGGCAGTGGGTGATTGGCACCTCATCGACTTGTCTCACTGACAGTCCTCGTCGAATCTCCGCCTGGCAGCAATGTGGCATCGAATACCTTGACGTGCCAAGTCCCTCTGGGCCTCTTCGACCTCCCGAAGCTGCAAACGTTGAACTTGGCCAACAACTTCTTCACGGGCTCATTACCCGAGCTCGCCAAGGGATTGCAAGTTGACGTGTCCATGAATTGCTTGGACAGCGCCGCAAATACCACCATTCTCAAAGCGCAGCTGCTCGAGAACAGCTGCGAGGATGAGAAGAGTTACCTGCTGGGAGTCGGCTTCACCTGCCCGGCTGGCCCAACACCACCTGCCTCACCCGCCGCCCCAGGTTCGCAGCGGAACAGATTAATAGCCCCACATATTTCCTTTACTGCTCAAACTGTCACCTGAATATAGTCGTTACATGAAGCTGTGGGTGCATGTAAAGCCAGCATGGTCTGACTCACAGTTTTGACGTGCTTGTGCCAGCGGCAGCGCCCAGCGAGAGCCCCACCGCCAGCCCCTCGCCAGTACTTCTCACCAGCACCCCAGCCCCCCCTCCCACCCTGCTCCTCAAGACTAATAGTGCGTCCTGGACCTGCAGAGCATCACTGGTCTCCATGCTCGCTGTTGCAGTGGGTTTGGTGCTCTGTTGGGGCCAATGACACTCATGCAACGAGCGCAGCTCCCTGGCATCCTCACTCCAGTGTACCATACTTTCGCTCCCACGTGCTTGCGCTTTGCCAGGCACTTTCTTAGCTACACCTCCGGGTCCCGCAGGCTGGAAAGGCCAGGCGTGCTCTAGCATTCATGAGGCATCCACGCGCTGTGCCCACAGCGCTAGGAGGCCAAGGCTACACCACTGCCCATCCCCACTATTCTTTCATTCAATTATAAGAGAAGCTTCACAGCAGAGCGGATGACTAGCCAGAGCATGAGTTTGTGCGATGTCACGTACACATGTGATGCAGCTGTACGCAAAGCAGGCCAGGTGCACAGCAGGATATTGCAGGGCAGCATGCGGTAGCCTGTGCTACTCTGCCTGGATCTGGCCAAAGGCGTCCTGCTTCAGCCAGTTGGTGGCACACAGATGTCTGCATGAGCTTCGCCTTCAATACTCTTCATGGCTGAACCATGCTTGGTCAGGTATTATCTCAGCAGGAGCTGCTGTGGGCGCATGTCCGCAGGCCCTTATGTCGCCGCCTGAACCCCTGCATGCTGCAACTACTGCAGCACAAGGAGACTTGGTGCATATGTAGGTACACAGCTGGGTAGGGTCGCTCTCGGTCTCCTGAGTGAGAATCCACTGCAGTAACCACTGCGGATCAATCTGAAGTGGCCTGGGGGCAGCTGCAGTCCTAAGCGAGAAAGCGGTCTTCCACAGCCGCAACCTAAGCTGACTTGAGCTCCACATTAACGAGTTGGAAGTCAGATGGAAATGTTGCCAGTAGTCACATTAAATTTGTGCTTCAGAGAGATAAATTCAAGATTTGTCTTAGTTTTTTCATTTCTGTTGAAGGTGCACCAATCCAGTATCGATGAGAGACACATCCATCACAGGGTGGAAGCTGCGTCATTTAAGCTGCAGATATGGTGCCTGCTGCAAGCTTCATCCTCACTGAGCACCAGGGCGCAACTTGACAGCAGGTTGTCTGACAGCCGCCCGCCCCCCCTTCCGCACATACGTGCTGACCCGCACTTCTAATCGGGTCGGCACAGCAGACGGCCTATAATGTAGATGGTCTTCCTTTCCGTGTTCGGCCAATCTGGCCCTCTGTCATTTAATGCATGCTGCCACTTCTCCCATACACAGCAGCCGTAGAAGACCACCTTACTCAGCTAATGTAGTGGAAGACATCCACTTGGAGGTCGGCGGGGCAGATGAAGGTGTCACACGGAGTCCGGGTCTGCCAGGTGTCTCGCAGCCTGCAATCCGGGCAGCGAAGGCAATGGGTCAGCGCAGCCAGGGCTGCCAACACTAGGACAACACAGACAAACAGAGCTGACAAATCTCAGATGAGGGCGCTTTGGAGGCACCAGAAGGCTATGAGGTTAACTGGGACTCAAGCCAGTGAATTTCACACTGTGGATCTAACCTACTAATACAAGCCCAAGTCAAGGCGCCACAACAGTGTGTAGCGCACCTGAATATATCACGGCTAAAGGCTGAGGCCAGGGACCCAAAGAAGTTGGCGGCGAGCGAGCAAATGGCCTTGTCCAGGAGGTGGCGTGCATCGTCGCGGTTGGCCGGCACAGGCAGCTCGCGCAGCCGGGCCGCCCACTCCTGCCCGCTGATCTCCCTTGGCAACCTGTACACAGCCATGCTGAGCTCTTGCTGCAGCACAAGAGTCAGAAGGAGAGCGGATCAGATACTTGTTTGGCGCAGCGCAGCCTCTGTTCAGAAGGTGGGAAAGCACTTTCAGAATGCCGCTCCTTCACTGGCAACAGATTCCAGATGCAGAGAGATGAGATGCAATGAGATGATTCATATGATTCATTGAGATGGTTTTAGCTGGCCCTTTGGACGACAAGGAAATTTGTAAAACCAAGCCCCAGACGAGCAACAGCCGTACCTGCTGCCGCAGGATGTTCTGGAGAGCCTCCACCTCGTCATCGTCCGCATCTGTCGCCAGGAAGAGCGAGGGAGGGGGCCCACCAGGCAAGTGCCGCAGGCGGTCGCCCAGGCACTCGCCCACCTGGCTCAGTGGCTGGAAGCAGGGCGAAGTCCGATTGACGTTGCTCCGCAGGCAGTGCCTGAGGAAGTTGCCCCGCCGGAGGTGCACGGCAGCAAAACGCGTCCCCAGGAAGGCATTGGCGAAGCTGACCGCCGCTTCCTGCCATCAGGCAAGGTGCTCCGAAGATTGATATATGTGCTTCATCGGGCTAGATGTTGGCGTACAAAGTGATGTGCTGCACTGCATGTTGCACCCTGTCTGATCAAGGCTCAGATTACGGTCCTCAGAGGTGAAGCTTTGCAAGGAAAGCCGAGCAGGTCACGTTGTGGTTCATAACCCAAGCGCCAGCGCACCTGGATTGCCCTGCTTGGCTGCAGAATGCCAAAGCAGCCGGGGCGCATGATAATCGGCGCGCCACCCTCAAAGCGGAGCTCCTTGCCGCTGACGCCGTACATGTTGCCGAACGCGAGCACGCGGTCGGCACAGGCAAAGAGCCGTGCGAACTGCGCGGCGCTGTACTTGGCCCAGGCGTGTGGGAAGACAGTGGCGGGCACCTCGGCCTTTGGGAACACAGCGCCCAGTCGCTCCCGGTACTTGGCCGCCACCTGGGAGCACACCTCCTCTGTCTAGTGCAGGGGGGCGGCGTACTGGGTGAGGCAGGGAGCTCAGGGAGCGCATCGGTGACCAACCAAGGGGCTCACTAGCTGCATCCTGGGATCTGAGATTCTGACTCTACTATTTCTGGGGATTCACAAACTACTCCAGCTTGGCACAGCAAGCCAAGTAAACCTTGCCGGAGACAGCCAAGGGCATTACCTGGGAGGTGTGAAGGTGGCAGACAAAGCGGTTGACACGGAGGCCGCGTGACCGACCGCGGCCCTCGCGTACAAGTTCGTCGTACGCCACCACGCGGCCCGGGCCAAGGCAGTCGCTCAACTGCTCCAGGTCTGCAGCGGACAACCTCGGGCAGTGGCGCAGTTGGCAAGGGGCTGTGGCCTCGGCCAATGCCCAGAGTGGGAGGTGACATGCTTGGCGACTGCGTCATCAGCAGCTCTTTGAGCACAGCCGCCGCGGCGGAATGGGTATCTTGGAAGGCGTGCGAGCGCAGATGCACCGAGAAGCGTGTCGTAGTCGTAGTCAAGGGAGCGCGTGGGCAGGACGAGCGTGCGGTTGAGCAGGGCGGCATCCAGCATGTTCTGGCGCAGGCACACCAGCCGGTGGCTCAGCAGGCCCTCCGAGCACATGGCCAGCAGAAACCTGAGGAGGGGAGGGCAGCGATGATCAGCAAGCGGCTGTGAGGGAGGGAGGAGGGCGGTAAGGACTGTAATTTTGACATAGCCCGATGCCCGCTGCCCACCGGTACCTGTCTGGCTCGGGGTTCCACTCCACAGTCCCGCGCAGCCACGCTGCCGCCGGCTGGTCGCATGCCCGCCTCTGGGGGCCTGCCGCAGTGCATCACCAGAGGCTAGGCTTCAGACGCGCGTGCGCTGCCCCTCCGAGCGGCGCAGAAGTTGACGCTCGTGCGAGCATTGCCATGTCGGAGGCAAGAGAGAGCGAACGTCGGTGACCTCGCCAGCGGCGGCCAACCACCTCCGGTCGGCCGTCGGCCTCGGCTTCTCTGTCGCCGTTCTTGGCCCCACTGGCCTCCTGACGGGCCAGCCGCCGCGGCACTGCGCCGCTGCCTCCATCCGCGACGGTGCGGGTGATGTTCTCCACCAATGCGGCTGCCGTCTCGGCGAGGTGCACCTCCTGCAGGCCGCCGCCGCCCACTGACCGCCGCTTCAGCGCCGTCAAATCGTGGGACGGTATAGCAAGCTGGCCGACAATCAGAAGAGAAGGTGAGAGTCTGCAAACCTGGAGCTTCGTGGCGATCGCGAGCTGCAATGAGAGGCGTTCCTCGATGGCACCGAGAGCAGCGAGCGCAGCCATGGGCGGCTGCCGGGTGGCAGACAGCAGCTGCCCACCAAACAGCGCCAGCTGCAGCAGCAGCAGCGCCACAAATGGGCAGATGGCGGCGCCGGCGCTGGCGGCACGGGCGGCGCCGCCCGGCTGGGCGCCGCCCTGCGCCGCCGCGCTGTTGCTGCGCATCAGCGGCTGCGACCTCATAGCCACGGTGCCACCGGCAGACGGGCAGGCTCCACCTTCTGCCCTCCTTATCAGCGTCACTGGCCCTCTGGCAATGCAGATAGGAGTCGCAGAGGAGCACTGGGTGACGTGCTGTCAGCGAGAGCGATAACCGACATTGCGAGCCCACCGCAAAACCCAAGTGGGCTGCATTCGAGAAGTCGGCTGTGGCGGACACCGTCTCGGCGGCTGGGACTTGGCTGATGGGCGGCGATGGGTGCGCTGCATAGGCGGCTGGGAGAGTGGTTGCAGGCGGCGGAGTGAGCCTCTCCGCCTGGACGACCTGGAGGGGAGGAGAGGTAGGCGACGGAGGGGACAGACGAGGGAGGCAAGTGGCTTCTCGACTCCAGGTTGTGTGGGATCGAAGGGGGGGGGGGGGGGGGGGGGAGGNGGGAGGGTGGAGAGGCAGGTGAAATGGACAGGGAGAAGCGCGCTTCTGATTTACGGCAATGGCTGTGAAAGGCCAGGGATGGAGAAACATTTTGTGAACATTTCGTTTTTGAAACAAACGAAGGCCAAATTCAGACAGAAGACAGAAGTGCTCGCCCATAGAGACGAAGAAGAAGTGCTCGCCCAACGACGAAGAAGTGCTCGCCCATAGAGACGACAAAGAAGAAGGCTCGCCCATAGAGAAAGAGGAGCTGGCAAAGCCAGCCCAAAAAGAATGGACAATGTCCAAAGCCGAAGAAGGAGATGCCGAGGAAGGACTCCTCTACTCTACCAATCACGACAACATACTAGGGAAGCTCAGTACCCGCGAGTGAGCAACATCAGGTCCGAGTAGAAGTGGCACTCCCAATGGGGGCAAGGGCTGCGAAAAGCCAGCCCAAAAAGAATTCACAAAGGTTCAGAGGGGCCTAAGAGCGGTGAGCAGCTACAAAGGGGCCTGAGGATGCAATGGTAAAGTAGCTCGAGGCAGGGAAGGAGGCACTCCGCCGAGACCCGGAGGCACGCCTACCGCATGCCCTGCAAACGACGCCGACCTGGTGGGGTTGCCGGAGTCGTAGCTGTCCGTTGTCACCACATCAGCGATGATGCGGGGACCGCCGCCGGGCGGGATAGCGACCAGGTCGGCGCGTCGGGTGTGCAAAGGGCTGGCAAATTGGGCATGGAGAAGAAGGAGCACTTCCGAAGGCCTCGCTTGCTTGTTATGGAGTGGTTATTGAGTACTGGAGGGCCTGCGTGGCCTGTGTGGCCTCTCCTCTCCTGAGGACGACGGCAAGCACACTAAATGATGTGCATCACCTGCTGCTAAGCTGACCCGCTCAGTAACCACGAGTCAGCACGTAGAGGTCGCTAAACTGATGCCCGAATACCGGTTGCCATCAGCTACTCTCGACCAGCTTTCTGAGACGCAAAGCATGAGCCTGAGCCTCGCTGTAAACAAGCTGACACACGACGTCACAAGAAGACAGATTGGCTGCCGGCCTGCCCATCTCGGCTGGAAATGTATTCTCACGTCGTTCGTATCCTAGACATGTTATGTACTCAGAAAGGTATGAAAGTGAGGACCCATGCAAGTGAAAGGTGTCAATAGCGGCTGCTAGGAGGTGATCGGTGCGGGGGTAGTCAGAGTAGTGCTGCAGCTTCTCTGCTTTGCACTTCCCACTGCGTGGCCTGCACTGCGCGTCGATGCTGACCTCTTCTATGCCTCCGTCACAACCACATCGGCCAAGGCTCGCTTTGCCAAGTTGTACACCCACAGTGTCTAGGGTGCGACGGTGATGGCGTCCCTGAGCGTTTGTGGTGATGGGCATGATCTTGTTCACCTCCACGATAGCGCAGTAGCCGGTGTTAGGCATAAAGTCCGCCAGGACATCCCGTAATAGATTGTGAAACGCCCAAGGGCTTCACGAAGGGGTACGCGAAGGGGGCGAGGGCTGTGAAAGAGAGAAGGCATGCAATGTGGATGTTTCGAAAGGGAGGCCAAACCAAGCCAGTACACTGTTCGTAAGAACAAAGCCTAATCAAGAGAAGACGCTTACTCTGATATGGTATGAGGGAACAAAACGAGAAGCTCAACTGAAGGGGACTCTAGTACCCACGAGAAAGAAAAAAGACTAGAAAGGTAGCAAGTGTTTGCAGAAGAAAAGGCTGTGAATGGCCAGCCCAGAAAGAATGACTAGGTCCAAAGCCGCTGCAAGGCGCCAGAACCACACAGGTGAGGAAGAGGAAGAAGAAAGGGGGAGAGAGAAAAAAGCCACAGCCATCTTTCCAAAGCTACAGCCACTGCCACTGCCACTGCCTCTCAGCCTCACAGCCTCACAGACTGACAGCCATCGCCTTATTCTGGAGAAGCTGCTTCCGGAAGAGCAGCTTCTCATGAGAGGAGAGAGAGAAGGCGCGCGGGGCGCATGAATTGAAAGGGAGGCCAATTCAAGCCAATACATTGTTCAGGCAGAGTCGAGTGCAGACTAAACAATGCTACATAATACGGAGACCTAATCTAAGGTACCTAAGATGACATTAGTACCCACGGGTGAGCACAAACAAATCTGACAAGCTAACTNGCAAGGCGCGCAAGCCGTCCGCCTGGCGGAGCTCGGCCAGCACCTGCGCGGCCTCCGGGGTGCTGTCCACGGCGAGGGCGGAGGCAGCGTCCTCCTCATCATCGCCATGGGCTCCGCCGTAACTGGGCCCCTCCTCTGGCGACGTGGACGGAGGGGAGCCCTTGGCCGGGGCGGCGGCGGCGGCGGCGGCGGCGACGGCGGCGGCGGCGGGCGGCGGCGGCGGCAGCTTCACGCTGGTGCAGGACAAGAGCCTCCTGGCGCCGGTGAGCTCCTCGCTGCTGGTCCCCCGGACTTCAAGACCGCCGGCTGCGCCTGCAGCGGACGCTGGCGAGGTCCTGACTGGCGCCGCGCTCTCTCGCCTTGCAGGCTTGCCTCGCCGAGTGGCACCCCGACAAGGACCTCCTGGCGCTGGTGGCGGGCGACGGGACGCTGGCGGTGTATCGGCCCCTCTCATGGCAGCGCCTCTGGTCCCTGCACCCGGGTGCGCCTCCTCCGCGGCCGTGGGATGACTGTCGTCGCTCGCTGCGGCCAGCACCGCGCATGCATTGCCGACACTCCGATGCGGGAAAGATAAAATTCCATGAATTTGTGCTACATACGTGCTACTTGTGGCCTCCTTGGTCATGGCTGCCCATGCTGGGGCGCGCGTCCGCCTACATTGCCAGCTCTCTCTGACAGTCGATCTTATGCCTGCCCCGCCACATGCCCTCGCTTGCAGAGAGCCGGGTGAGTGCCATCTGTTGGGGCCCGGGCGGGCGGACCCTGGCGGTCGGCCATGACGACGGCACCATCACACTGCACCTGGTCGAAGTACGTACAACGCTCTCTCTCTCTCATGTTCCCCTGCGTCCGCCACTCTGATTAGCTCGCTGCTTACACTGATGCTTACCACATTACTTCCGCCCTTACTTGGCGCTTGGTGCGTGTAGGATGGTACCGTCCTCAGGACGTCCACAGTGCATAGGAGAAGGGTCGAGTGCCTGCACTGGGTCGAGGGTGCAGCGGCTGATCAGGTGCAACGCTCGCCACCTCAGTCAGCCACCAATTTTTCTGGCAGCAATGGGGTGCTATGAAATCTGTTATCTGGAGTGTACGTCATGTCTGAGTGCTCATCAACTGCGTTTCATGACTCGAAGTACGAGCAGGTCGTCAATCTTATGTCAAGGCAAGCAGAAAATGTTAGGCAGCTTGGATTTGTGCCCTGGCCTGGGGGTGGGGGTTTAGCAGGGCTCTGACAACATACGCTCTGTCACCTCAGGAACATATGGAAGACCTGCTGGACTTTAGGGGCAGGACCAAGCGCCTCCTCCCGCCGCCACCGCCGCTCCCATCGATGCTGGGCAGCAATTCTTCCTCAGTATTCGAGGCCCTGCGAGGAGCCGCCGATGAGGGGAGGCAGCAGGACATGGACGACCCTACGCCCGCGTCAGAGCACCTGGACGTGCTGTGCAGCTGCGACTCAGATTGCAACATTGTTCTGAGCGCCTCCGGCATTGTGGCCCTTGGTCAGATTGTAGGCCTTCCCATCTTCATCAGCGCAAGACCCTGTGAAGAAGCTGCTCCTTTTGGAGTCATAGCGCAAGCGTGTCATTGCATGGGACCTCATGTTCCCGTATATATATGGATATGAATGACTTACACTTGATATGATTTGTCATTACAGCACTGATGGCTCTCCTCTGTGTCTTGTGGGCAGTCTTTGAGGAAGCTTGAAGCTCAAGGACAAAAGACTCAGGACCCTGTCGGGTCACTGCAGCAGCCAAGCTTAGAGGAGGCTACAGTGTCAAAGGTGTGCACTTCAAAGCGGCTGCACTCTCTTCCAAATGTGAACAAATAGTACACACAGAAGTCATATGAACCAAGACAAACATAACAACCAGAAGTATTATGTGAGATACTTTCTGTAATTTCAAGCAAACACCAGTGAGAGACTTAGTGGTAGAGAGTACTGGATTGCAGCAGCCTTCTGCTAGCACAGTCAGTCTCTGCTGGTAAGGGCAAGTTCAGCAGCCCATTTTGATGGCACTCAGTACTGCCTATATTTGCAGGTGATGCTGGCACCTGATCTCAAAACTCTCACAGCAATCTGCAAGGGCCCCATCTCGCCCGACGGGAAGCCTTTGCAGCAGCTTTTCTCCCTTGCCGTGGACACTGCAGTCCTTGGGACTGGGTATTCATCCGCGTGTCCTTATACTATCTTGTCAGGCTAATAATAAATAACAAGATTACTTTGCATCTCTCGTACAAACAAGTAGTCCTCTGTCTTGTTTTTGTTTCTGGTCATTCACCTGCTTATACAAGTTTGTACTCTGTTTGCAGTGCTCCATCCTTCCACCAGGTGGCGATGCAGATTGCCATTATCAAGGACCTCCTTGAAGTGGCTCAAAATTCACTCGAAGCCATGGCCAAGCACTGGACAGATGCTTCCAGAGCTTTTCAGGACAAGATGCAGGTCTATCAGCGTGTCCTCAGCGACCATGGTAAAATCCACCTCACCAACTCGAGTTGTACTGTGATGCTAGCCAGTACCTCATATGCGCTCTGCGGCTTGTTGTGACTACACAAGGTCTGGTGATGACCAAAGGGAGATATTAGCACAACATCTCTTGCAAGGCATTATCGTACTGATTGCTTTGTCCACTTGTCGTTCACTATTCCGCAGGAAGCGATCTCAGTCCAAGAGAAGAGCTGCTCTCTGTCTTGGCTTGCGGTCCTGCAAGTGGAGCTTCCCAGCTCTTCCTGACTTCCTCTCTTGGCGAACCGGTATGGAATCTTCGTCTAGCACACTGTGGCACTCAGTACTTGAATATCCACTGACACAAACATGCAGTGCCTGAGCTTGTGGCAATCATTGGTGCGAATGCAATTCATGTGTAATCTAGCTTTGCTATCATCAAGCGTGTGCTTATTTAGCTGCTAGAGTTCATGTACTGAGCACAATATAAATAGCACAGCCGACAGCATTTAGGAGGCATGCCCAAAGTGTTCGAGCATGCTGCTATGAGGTGCTATCCTAGGTGTTATAACAAAAGGCAGCTATCTTGTGCAGGGTCTGAAGCGCTTGGCAAAGACTTTAGACAGTGCCGCCAGCCAAGTGCATACCCTGCTGGTGGATTATCTCCAGGTAAGTTGCTGTGAAGCTAGTACTATTTGATTGTTAAAGGTACTTGTGTGTCAAACCTCGTACTGCTAACATATAAGAAGGACCCTTCAAAATTAATATGCCGAGTCTCCAGCAGGCTAGTTGGTCAACAAGGTTAATGGGCTTGAAGCTCAACAATGTTCGAAATTCAATTATGCTTGATGTGAGGAGATCTACATCACTTGTTCTTGCAGCCAGCGGTGGAGAATGTGCTTTTCCGTCTAGGCGAGGTCCGCGGCCTCGCAAGGTGGAAGTCTCAAGCTGCACTTCTTGGCCTCACTGAAGACTTGGTAGAGCTGGCGCTGGAGAGAGCCGGCATGGTCATTGTACAATCTGAACGAGTCCTGCGCTCCTCTTCTGATCTCGCTGTCCAGGTAGGCTATTTCATCTGTATCCTTCATGGCATTTCTTTGAGGCAGACAGCAAGTCTTGATCATTAGTACTCAGCATTCTGAGGTTGATTGTCAGCCATCTGCATTTGATGGAACCGTTGGTGTATTTGGCGCGCTTGGTGCTGCTATGTCAGTACTCTCACTTGCGGCCGTCGTTGCCGCAGCATCGCATGTTCTTTGTTTGGCTCCTGAAGCTCGTGCGGCAGATCAATGGCGAGACGCTTCCGCCTCCCGAGCCCCTCCCACCTACAGACACGTAACTTCCATGAGCCTATCTCGTGATGCACTCTGGTGCACCTCACATATCTTAAAGCAGATTGCGAGTAGTCATTCACCTTCTGCTGAGTGTGCTTGACAGCATGCCTTGTCTGCAGTGGGATCAATAGGACCACTCTACCCAACGTTCTGGACCCTGCTTGCTTTTGTGTTGTTGTTATGCATGCTCCGGTAGGAGCCTTTGGCTTTGGCAAGAGAGGCAGATTCATCTGCCGGAAGCTGTCTGCTCTTTGCAGGTCAGCAATAGCAGGGTTCTTGGAGAGCTGCTTCGAAGCTGATCCGGTCAGTCCTCACGTGGATTCCACTGGAACGGCGAAGGTACTCATGACACGGTAAGCACAAAAAGCCAGTCTTAAAAGTGTCGCAAATATGCTCATGTTCATCAACCTGATGTTGTTACGGCGACCAGGAGATGTCGCTTTCAGAAAGCTATGTGTCGGCTGGTATTATCTCGCAGCAAGGAGGAGGAGATTGCTGAGGAGTTGGTCAAGATGGGCGGTTTCAAGGACACAGTGTTCTTGGCCCGACCACTGCACAAGCTTCTCACCGAGCTGTGTGCAAGGTGAGGTCTTGCATTGCCCATACTCGTCGCTAGTCAGTTAAGAGGCAGTGTGCCCGATTCACTCACGGCGTTGTACTGAGCAGGTTCTTAATACCTGATTTTTCACGTTTGTTAGCAGACGCTGAATTTCTGCCTCTTGCTTGCTGCCAGCTGCAACATCTTGTTTGGCCTGCCGTCAATGGCCCTATCCCCCACGTTTCGGACCCTGCGGATGGTGCAGCTGACTCATGCTGGCACCAAGCTTGCAATTCCTCACGCCTGTGCCGAGGTCACCAGCATTTCTCCAGAGGTGACTTCCTGGCACAAGTGAAGCTTGCTTTCTTTTGCAAGCAAGTCAAGAGAAAAGAGGAAGGCCTCAAGGCAAGATGAACTTCCTGAGAGACTTTGCATGCCATTCATCCTCTGTCTGAGTTGCTCAGCTAGTGCATATACACATTCTCCTATCACAGGTGGACACAGCGCGACATGAGTCAGCTTCTATTTCGAGTACCGTGCTCGCCTTCCAGGCCGATGCCAACACCTCTGCAGGGTCCTCAGGACGCGCCTCCATTGGCCTGCTGCATAGCAAAAGGCATGGCTCCATCTCGGAGGAAAAAGGGCTGCTCCTCAGACTAACGGAAGGCCTAGGACTCATTGACCTCGCGGTTTACAAGGTAAGAGACCTTCAGCAAGCTAGACATGTTGCTTACAAAGGGAGGAAATCCTTCTACAGCGCGCTCAGTTTGCTGGTCTGCTACCAGTCTGTCCATGTATGAAATGAACTTGGTAACAAGCCAAGATGCGTGCTAAACGTGCAGGATGGGGCGCTTGCCTTGCTGCTGGCCGAGCAGGGCACGCTACCGAGTTTGCTGCTATTGCCGTGTCGAGACCTGCCTCTGCAGTTGATGCCACCTAGCTTCATTGATGGTGCCCTCTCCAACAGTCTTGCTGAAGCATTGTTGCAGCAGGCAAGCAATCCCTTTATGCACCACGCACTGGCTGCACCCTTCTGCGTGACGGTATGTTGTTGGCTACGAGCCATCCAGTGCTCTACATGCACCACTTGATACCACAGCAATGACCTTTGTGGCTGTGTATGGTACTCATGCAGGGAGCAGTTTTTGAGATCGACTCAGCAGCATTGAGAAGGCGTCTACTCCCATACCAGCAATCTGCAGCTCCTCTGGCACTCAGCGGTGAGCAGGGCTGCAGTCATACTCTGTACTTCTTTGGAAGTACAGAGCTTCACTGGTGGATGCAGTAACACTACCACCTTCTTGAGGGTGCTCAAGATCACGCCACAACAGGCAGCAGATGCTTGTCACTTGCAATCTGCTTCACCTCGTGATCTGGGGCTGTTTGTGAGATCCACTGTACTGACCCCTTCTTGTGTGCAGCACAACGAGGGCTCGCGTGCGTATTTGCGGGCCGGAAGAGAGTGCTTGTCCTGGACCTCGAGGAGGACGAAGGGGCCAGGGATGATGACATGGAGTAGTCCAGTAGTCAAGGCTTCTGGCAACCATAATAATGTGCCTTTTGTGGGTGAAAATCTGTGGCTTCCATGTAGCGAGCTTCACAGTCCAATGTCATCTCGCCAACAAAGTGTTGCACTTACAACGGCTTGTGACTTGCCCAGCGGCCATTGCTTGCTCAATTATAAATGAAAGAATGTCCCAATGGTTGCCATCGGCAGTACTAGGTGGAGTGCATAAATAGATGTCCACTGCTTTGCCACTGACTGCGCTGTGGGCTGATCAACGAGTCACTTCTTGGCCAGGGTGATTGTGAGGCTTGGGCCTTGGAATCTGGCCCCGACAACCTTGCCCCGCATGCCGGCAGGAATGGCGATGCTCCGCCGCTGGTCGCCAACCTCCACCAGGAGCTCCGATCCTCCTCTCCACTGTGTGCATGTCAGCAGCAATGCACGCATATCACTCATTGAGACTTCTTCATGTACATATGAGCTATCCTCAGAGAGTCCTTTCGTTGAATCAAAAGAAAATTTGGTGCGGCGAGAAAGTGTCCAGCTTGTACCTGGGAGAGCTTCACCTCCGACTTGTCAAAGCCGGGGAGGAAGAGCACCACAGTACCAGTCGCCGGGTCTATGGCTGTGGCCGGCGGGATGGCGTCCAGGCCCGACCCGGTCAGCATGTCGGCGGCTGGGGCAAGATGCCTCACGGCTGCTGCCCAGTCGACCTGCCCACCGTGGGCCACCAGCTCCGGTAGAGGAACCAGCTGCAGTGGCATGAACGCGCTCTGAAGTGCCGGATCAGGCAATGCAGCCTTGTGGCTTGGAGTGAGGAGTGCTCCAGCCACAAACATGCCTGCACCTCGACAAATGGCAGCATGTGATGTCTATGAAGTCGACTTGAATGAAATGAAACTGGTGGCAGGTGGCAAAAAGATTCTGTGCTCTTCACTCCTCTTTGGGCTGGTGAAAATTGCGGTCAAATAGAGGTCCAAGCGGTAGGATTCAATAGTGGTTATTACTAAATCTGGTAGTACAAATATCAGACTGAACATATTCCTACACCTCTCTCCTTAACATGGTCAGGAATTGTGCATGTGCTCGTAGAAAAGTATCGATACTTTGTTGTCAAAGAATCCGAAACCAATCTCAGCAGGTATAAGCATCTGGGTTGCGTGACCTGCATGCAGGGCACCGCCCCAGAGGCGTAGCGCCGTCTTCATGGACGCGGCCTCGGCTGTCGTCACCAGGAGCCCCGCAAAGCTCTTGGAGCTGGAAAAGGAGTTGGCGGCGTTCTGAAGAAACAGCAGTGCAAGATACTTGCATCGTGTCATGATCTCGCATCGTTGGCACGATGACCTCCGAGCCGGCCTGCCAATCCCTGTAGTTGCTTGGCCCAGCAACACCTTTGGCTATGCGTCAACATCTGCGGCAAGGGATAGGCAGCATACCGTAAAGAGCTGGTCGACGCCCTCCCAGATCTCGGCGGTTGTACGCTCTGGCCGGTCTGAGCTTCCGCTCCTCTTGACTGCGCTCTCAGCCAGCCGCGCAATGCTGGGTAGCGCCACGCGGCCTGCATCCGTCTTCTCTGCCGCACTTTTTGCCCTCCTTAGATACCACCTGCTCAGGCTTGAGCCAGATGCCACTAAGGCTTTGGCGGTGGGAGTATTTGGGTTTGTGAAGATGGTGCTGACTGTAGAGCCTATCCGGAATAATTCTGATAGCCTGCTCCGCCATGTCATGGTCCAGCTGACGTCCAGCCTCCACGCAACCAAGCACTAAGTGGAATGACCGACACAGCGACGTCGTGCCACCTCCTGCAATGTTATCACAATCCTGTCATGGTGGTGGTGCCTCTGCAGGAGGAGAAGGGCCCCACCTGGTCCGCTCGGGCGCACCGAAGATGCGCAGCACCTCGCTGCTACTCGGCCCGTCGAAGACGACGATGTCGAATGCCTCCTCGCCGCTGCCGTCTCCAGGGCTCAGCATGCCGCCTGTTGGACGGGCCAAGCGCTCCAGGGTGGCCACGGCGAGCAGCGAGTCCATGCCGGGCAGCACGCTGAGCTCCTCGCCCATGAGCTGCCCAGCCAAGGCCAGCATGAGTAACCAGAGACACGACGTTCGCGGGCAGTCTCACTCGCTACTTGCAAGTCCCACGTTTGAGCACCACGGTGTGCCTGTCCCAACAGGCGGCCGCAACGGCGAGAAGCGTTGCCAAACGGGCCATGACAAGCGAAGGCCCTGGGCGCCATTCTCGACACATCCTGGCACTGCTGCGATGGACTTGGCGCAGCAGCGAGGCCTCCAGACCTCAGACTTTTGGCAAGGGTATGAGCCGAGGTACAGGTGTCCAAGCAGGTGGGCTCACTGTCCAAGTCTGGCAGTAAGTCTGCCTTTAAGATCCCCAAGGACGAAAGCCTTAGTCACACGAGAGTGGCCGGCAGCCCAGCCTCACCTCGTCGAGCGCGCCCTGGCTGAACCCCGTGCGCTTGTCGGCCGCCTTCACCGCCGCCAGCGGCTCCAGCAGCAGCAGCTGCAAGAGCGCACGAGACCCGCGCTAGAGCGCTTCAACTGGACGCTGTTGTCAAAGCCAAGCCCATGGGCAAGCCGGGAGGCGAGCTCGGGAGGCGCGTCCTGGCCTGCCGCTTGTTGAATGAAGGCATGAAGCCAGGATCGGTAGGAATCAGGGTTTAGGATTTAGGGGTTTGGGGGTTCAGGGCTTAGGTCTCGAAAATTCAAGATTTAGTCGCTGCCCGCCGCTGGCGGCGGCCCTGGCGCGCACCTTGGTGGTCTCCAGGCGGACGGCGCTGAGGTTGGCCGCGCCGGCCACCGGCGCCGGCGCCCCGGCGGCGGTGCCGAGCC